>OX638365.1:18180750-18751734 GCA_951812935.1 Hermaeophaga mercurialis
GTAACTTGAAGCGAGTATTCTACATTCAATTTTACATAATCGATTAGTTGAACAATATTTGTCAATATCTTCCCGTATCTCAAAAATCTCTTATTAAAATGAAAAGTGGTAAAACCCACTGTATGTCCAATTATCAGTATCGCAAATTTAATAGCAGACATTTCCCAACCTCTAACAAGTATACTTCTTTAATAAAATTTATGTAAAATTAAAGATGCCTCACTCAATCCGCATTTATAATCATATGACTTTTAATTTTTGCTGTTAAACATTCCTCGGTTTGTGCAATTACAATTTATTTACATTTCAAATGTAGACGACACTTCTGAGTAATAAAAAAACAAAGTTAAAATCAAAGCAAATAAATATTAAAAAGCACTTTTATGTTCTACGTGAATGTATTCAGTAACACGTTTTACTTATTTATGCACTCGTTATACCAGAAAAAAAAATAATTGAGTTAAATTTAAGTAAGAAAAATTATTAACATGGTTACTAGATGTATCACTTTTTTTGATGCACGGAACTGTATTTACAGAAAAATCTTAGATCTTAGATTAAGTTCACTAGCAGGCGATTTATTTACTTTCAGAAAACTGATGAGTAAGTTTTTGAAGTATCAGTATTTAAAATGGAACACTTGGCATTAAAAAAATGCTTTGCAGGCAATGTTTTATGATTAAATACAAATAAAACAACATATTTTAAGTAAATTCTAATATTGATTAAATATTTATCCATAAAAACAGAAATCTTACAAAACACATTTTACAGTTTTATCACATTGCTTCAAACTAAAAAAATATGTTTGTAAATCCCCAAATAGCAGATTCTATTGTTGCGTTTCGTCAAGATTGAAGAAATGAACAATATATTGGCAAATCATATCAAATATCCTACAGCACGGTGCACCATGATTTTTCACATTTTTGGGAGACTGAAACTCTCACCAGATCACCTGTAACTAGCATCCTAGTGAAGAACTACTGTTCAAGAACCACCTTATAAACTACAAAATCGTCGTGTAACTGCTCTAGGAATCAGAAGTTAACTTCACGACGTCTCGAATACCAACGTAAGCAAACCGACCGTTAGACAAAGTTTTGGAGAAGCCAATCTTGCCAGTTGTAGACCTGCAACAGGTCCAATGCTTTTCAGACATCATCTTTTTGTGCGACTTTTGTTTGCCAAAAATCAGAAAAACTGAATTCAGAACAAATGTGGCCACGTTTTGTTTACCGACGAGTCCAAGTTTGGTCTGCTGTCTCCATGATTAATAGTTGACAAATACTTTGATAAAATTCTCCAAGATGTAATTGTTCCTTATGTTGATTTTGACCTCACACCTCGAGAATCTCTCAATAATTAGTCCAGACGCGGAGCCAATCCAACGTCTTTGGAACATGCTTGGGCGAGAATTTAAAGTGGCGTTCGTACTTCGTTAACCTTAAATTAGTTCCAACAAGCTCTCTTAGAGGAACGGGAACTTATTCTTCGTCATTGATTTTAGATACGTCGAGGAGAATACATGCTATCTATCATATGCACAAAAAACAATTATTAAAAATCATTGTTACGTACAAACCGGTTTAGTTTTTACTAATTTCATTTCATTTTACGACATCTCCAATTGGTGTTTTTTCAATCCAATTTTTTAAATTGTAACGCAATAGTTTTTTTAAATGCAAGTGCTCCATTTTTCCTAGCGCTGAGTGTAGTTTTAACGGTTTAAGATTTAATTATGAATGTTTTAAGTGTATATTTTATTCAAATCAAAGAAAACTTTTAAGGAAAAATCCCAGCAAACTATGAAATGTAATATGCAATTTACATGCAACACGATCGGGTTGGTGTAATTTATTAAAAGGTTACCGATTGCGAATTTTACCCACAAGACTTATCCAGTGGCGTTTTTTGAACCCATTAACATAAATATTCAATCTCCATACCAAACGACTCAAAGATTCCATCATCGAAGTCTGTTTAAATTTTATAAGACGAATATACCGCATGCTGGAATAAGCGTTACCCATTTCGTTCTATTATCTAATCTAATTAAAAAAAATAAGAAAGTACATTACTTCAATGTTAGTAATTAAGTAAATTGAAGGTGTGTGAAGGGGGATTGTGCAGAAGTCGAAACTATATCTATCAAATAGTCAAGCTCCATCTTTGAGCAGGAATGTGGATCTAAGACCGACGTTGAGCCTAAATACGTATAGTTAGATAAGGAAAACAAGATCAGCAATATCTGTTTTTCTACTATGTGCTAGAATTAACAACTTGAAGCTACTAGTAGAACAAATATACTAACCAAAATTAAGGCAGCTCTTGCGGCTGTAAGTAGGTAACCGCAAGGTATGTCCAAGCTGGTCGTGGAATGTCAGAAAGAACTAAGGGCATTGACAAACTATAAAGAAACGATCAGGTACGAAGTACATTAGATCAGAACCAGTTTTTGGTGTAAAAATACTACTGTCCAAACATGCATAAAAAGGATACACACTGCAAATACTGGAGACAAACTCCACTCAGAAGTTATTAAGTAAGTTCTTTATCATGGATACCAGCACCAATAAATCAGAAGTACTTAGCATCAGGTACATACAATTACAGGTTTTCTTCTTGGACATGCTCTAATTTAAGATCAGCTGCACACCATTGAACAATACAGCTGCAGGTGATTGAGACAGTGTTTCACATACGGTTAGACTGAGATTTTACAGTTTATTTTTGAAACACCCTCATTTTAACTTTTGTAGGAATCGCAATTACTGCTTATTTCAAATGATTTCCTTTGACTTTCCCGTTTGGTTAGCTGCCAAAATTCTCATTTAGCTTAAGATTGGGCGAGATCCCAGACCACACCTTTCTAGATATGTCAAAACTGTTCTGGCTTGGGCCGGAGTCATATGTATACTTAAAGTATTCATCATTTGGAAACTATTTCATCTCTTGAGATATCACTTTTGGCCCTAAGACCTTGATATATTGGTCTTGATACATGGTTCCCTCGACAATGTAAAGGTGACCAAAGCCTTTTCCAGAAATTATGAATCATACCATAATGCTTAGTGAATTCTTTGTGGCACTTCCCTCCTAGATATTTCCGGACAAATGTGGATGTATCGGCAAGAATTTGGAATGTTCACACATTTGAGAAACAAACCTGAAACATTACAACAATCAAATGATATTGAATATCAATAACTACATTTTTCAAATCATCTGCTGCCATATCCTGTTCTATTAAACTGGGAATAGCTGTGTTCTTTAGTGGAGCAGAAACTTCTGCAAATTTCCCTGGAAGAACGGTTTCTGTTTTACCCATTTGGATAATAGGAAATTGATTTAAATTTTTTGCATTAAAAACACTTTTTTAATAAATTAGCTTTAGCTAATGCTAGAGTTTAACACTTACCAACATTTTTAATAAAATCACATTATTTCTCTAATCACCACTTTCACATAAATCTTACAATCAACCTCACAGAGGTGTGTTGTAAATATGATCATTTCCCTCGTAAAGAGTATTCATATATTATACGCTTGTAAAGCTAGTTGCCTATAATGGCATTCCAATAAGTTATATCCCCAAGAAATTGCTATATTTGATCTGTTTCTTATAATTTTCCCCCGCTCTAGATCACAAAGACAACGAATTTTTGGGAAACTATAACTTGGGCGAACACTCTTCCAAATGCCTCCCAAAAAATCCTTTTATATTTTCTTAGATTCTTGTTATGTTTCGCCTCTGGCTACGTTTAGTAGTTGAGTTACCGTGCGCATCTCACCTCCTGACGAAGCCTCTTATGTACGATAGACGGCGAAATGTTGAGAAATATCTCATCCTTCTTCGCGTTACACCTCAAACAGTTTAAAATATTTCTTATTGTTTGTGTCTCATTTTAAGATATTACAGTTTGTTAGTTCCACGCTCACTATTTAAAGTTGTTACTCCGTACCTGCCTACGCTCGGTACTGGAATTCTTTTACAGAAATAGCTCTGAATTTATTGATTCGTACCGTACTCACAAATACATTCTATTACATATAAATGATATCCAGAAGCCAAGAACAAACGATCGTTTCCACCTCCCGATAGAAGAAAAAATTGTTGCGTACTCCTACGCCAATGGTCGACAACAACGGCTCGCCGTCCAACCGGCGGGCTGTTGCCAAGTGAATATCGTGAAACAATTGAAGTAAGAGTTATGAGAGTAAAGACAATTGCACGTTTCAATTCTGATGGTTTGTTTGTGATATCGCAAAAGAACGCAGTAAGTAATGATGGGTTTTCAGGCTCTTCTCCGTTTTATAATATAATGGCGGAGGATTGGCCGAAAAGGATGCTGAAATTGACCTGTTGTCGCCGTTCAAAAATTGTTTAAGAATTTCCAGAGGCAATAATTGTTGTGCTCTGGCGCATTTTTTAATACTATAAATTTTATTACTCCGCAATTTTTCGATCAATTCAATTTGGTTTTGTCGTCATACCTGGTAAAAATATACCTCCTGATAATTTATTTATTTTTTCTCCTGTGATTTCCCGACTTTAGCCTAATTGACATTTTTCAGTGTTACAATTAAGTGTTGTTACATTATTTGGGATTTTATGTTAACTTCGGCGCCACTGGTTAGCGTCAAATCTGTTCAAAGTACTTCAATCAAAGTATTTAATAAATGTTATTAGACTTCATGGAAAATAAAAATGGCCGTCTATTGGAGTACATTTATCTAATGCTGCGCGTTACGTAACTAAAATTTACTTACACATACAAGTACGTTCATATATACGTGGTGTTTCGAGTTTATTATCCTAACTTTAAATTAACACTATACTAAAAGTTTTCCTTTATGCAGCGAGAGGAACTAAAATTATATATAAAGGATATTTTTTGAAATAAGAGACAGAAATTTCTGGTGGAAAATAAATAATTATGTTTTTCTAGCCACATAAATTTTAATTAAACCGTCCTGTATATGTATAAGCCAGCAACTTACTACATTCCTTATTTAATAATATGCTAGCCCAGTTATTATACCGAGGTTATGCAAAAATTGTTTACCGGGTGTCAGTGAACTACAAAGCTTGTGAAATCATATTGTCATAGCGAATTACCTATAGTATACGAGGGCCGATGAATATTTACAATTTGAGATACCAGTACTTGATATCATGAAATAGTAACTGTGTTGCTAGAATACTTGTATTTAAAAATCCACCGTTTTCAATATACCGGGCGTTTAGATTGAAAAATACAAACCGTTATTATGCTATAAATTATAATCAGATCAATATTTTTTCATCAAAATAGATAAGGATAGCACCGAAATTTAACATACCTACTTATATAATTCTATTCAAATAAAGGTAACCTATATCTATCCAAAAACGAACTGTTTTAAGTTATTTTACAATTTTTAAATATTTTTCTAACTTTTGAAACGACTTAAACGAGTCGATTTTTGAAAAGTAGTCCTATCTTTTACGCCAAAATTAAAATAAAATAAAACATGTTAATGTTGTTTACTTTTAGCCAGTTTCTTCAAAAATATTAGGGCTATAGTTCTTATAAATAACTAGCCATTGTGAAAAGTATTTTTTCCATGAAAGTTTAAGGTTTTTGAATAAGGAATCACGTCATAACATTAAAAAAAAAATATTTTTGATTTTTTGTGAAAAGCGTTTTGGTCATTTTTTACACTGGCATTCTACAGGGAAATTGTGTTACTTTTGGCCTCATATTTTAGAAGCCAATGGCTAAATGTTATCACTTTTTACATATTTTGATTCATTTTGTATTTTTTTATAAATATTACATAAAACATTGTACCATACAAATATGAATTGTTTCATGTTAATAAGCAAAGAGGGCAAAATGAATATACAGCCAATTTTTTTTTTAAATAATTAAAGGTTGAATAACAATAAATATGGAAAATACTTAATATTATTGGAGAAAAAAGGAGGGTTCCAAAAATTTCTTTGATCAAGTGACGGTTTCAGGTCGCTGGTTTGTTGAAGAATTTTTTATTTAGCAAGGCCAAGCATTAGAAAAAAATGTTGGGGACTTTTGATTTAAATTTTAAAAAGTTCCAATAAATTACAAAGTAACAGTTTATTACTTTATGCTAAACAGCTTCTGTGAATAAAATGGCGTTAAATCACAGATAAATGTTGCTGTACGTCTATTTATCTTTTTTTCGTTCTCTTACACAATTTTTCTACAATTTACAATGTTGCTTATTCATTGGTTGCTATTTTAATTATTATTAACAATAATGTGCGCCCTTAATACTGATTAATAATTTGGTTCAGATGCTAATGTTATTAGATTTTATTATGTTAATAACTCAAAAAAACTAGCTGAGCGAGGCGTTTATCGGTTAAAAGTTGCTGAAAGAATGAATTGACTACTTTAGCACTAGATGTGATTTTAGGGGTGACTTTAATTTTTATTACGCCTTACAAATAGGATTTGCACGTGTGAGACTTAAAGAAAGGATAGAGTACTAGAAGAGTTAGATAGAGATCTGTTTTATTTTTAGCCGCAACGTGGAAAATTGTCCTATTATCAATTTTTTAATATGTTAGAAATTTCGTGGGCGGATAAAATATTCCTGTTTAAAATTGACATGATTTTTGAACAATTATTACCTTTTAGCCAAAGGCGTAGAAAATATCTGAGCTAATTTGACTCGGACTGAATTGAAGGTATTTTATTAAGGTAAATAAAAAGATAATCAACTTTTCTATCTTCAACAAGCTCGTAACCTACTAAAATTCGGCCTTTTTTTTGTTAATATTTCTAAAAGAACTTCACTGACTTAAAGAATGTTTATTTCCTAATCCTATTTTATCCCTTTTAATAAAAATATATTTTTTGATCCAGTACCCAAATGTTTTCCTTTATTTACTACAATGTAGTCTTTATTTTTTTTCTTCTAAATATTTTGTCGCGCCGCCTGGTGACATTGTTAATTCTGATTTATTATTTTATTAAGCATAGAATATTTATAGAAATAAATTAGACGCGGCCGTCATAAAAACAATCTTTTTAATGAATAACCAGATCAGTGACTTTTGGCCATATTGCCAGGAGATCGACTTCATGGTGAATTACTCACTGAATCCAATCCGGTGTTGTCGACTTGGTGCTTATTAAAATATGTTAAATTCTTTGTTTTGATTACTCTAAAACAATAAAGTCACGAGAAGGACAAATCGAGTGTCTGTATATCTTAAGATTAATTAAGCCTCTTTAAGAAAGGCATTTTTAGCCACACGTTTTTATTTAGATAATTTGGAGGGATAGGGTTCGTTTTTATAGGTATGTACGATCTTTTTAACTAAACGGACGTTTTTTTATTTAGAGTAGTCCGGAGCATTTTCATACTAAATTACATAAAAAATTATATGTACAAGAAAATAAATATTTACAACTTTCCAATTATTTTATATATTTTGTTCAAAGTCAATAATACCTTTTTTTATTACTCGGTAGTGAAGAAAACCATCTGAAACCGCAAACTCCTGGTTTTGCTTTCACCACCTGTATTTTAGTTCCATTAAGATATTTAGCGTAATTCCATTATGCAAAAAATCGAGATTAATCCAACATTTTACATAAATTTTCTCTACTCGGTTGCCACACTTCGAGCCATCAATTTAATTGAAAAATTCGAAAGTTTTGCGGTTCTGCCAGTATTTATTAATTTATAGCAGTGACATGATTACTTTAAAAATTTTATTTATGTTTATGTACGATGATGAGTGGTAATGGTTCCATTATAACCGATACAAGATCGATTGATATTCCGCACGAATAGGAGTGTCAATTACTCTTTATCATACCTTGTACGTTCCCATTTCAAGTTTAAGCTTTACATTAAACAAATATTCAATTAGATATAATATAAAATAGATGTCATTTTTTTGTCCAGGCAGTTGTATTTCTAAGGCGGAGATGAAGAGCAATAAATAGGAAAACTGGGCTAGAAAGGACCTTTTTATAGGTAGGGTGTTTTTTTTAATGGAACACCTCGTATATGAATCGTTTGAACAACTTAGACAATTGAAAATGAAATACTTTAGGTTTTAAACACATGGAGGATACAAATTAATTTAAGGAAAAAACATTTACACTTAAAAAAATATTTAGGCGATAAAAAAATTCTTTAATAGGTGTTTTTATTGATAACCACGAAAAATTTTGAACTATCCTTTATACAAATTTCCTCGACTTTAAAGGAAATTATTTGGAAATTGAAAAGAGAGAAATGTAATTTTTTTACGTCCTCAATGTATTAGGTCATTGGAAATTAAAATGATGATAGTCCTGTTCAGACTATTCACTTTAGACAATGAGAAGGGTATGAGATTATTAACATCGTAGGATCTTTTTTAGAAAAACTAAACTTATTTTAACACAAGCCGGCCAATTTATAAATAGGCAGTAGTTTTTTTTAAACAACTGGAACTTTTTTAGAAAAAGTGAACATCTAAACATGCCAAGATCTTGTTATACAGATATGAAGTTTTGTTAGAGAAATGAAATATATTCTTTGAGCAAGTGGAGTATTTTAAAAAACAGTGTTACTTATTTTAAAAACCTATATTTATTTTATCACAAATGTGCCTATTTATAAATAGTAATGTAGAAAAGCCAAAACCTTTTTAGACAGATATGATTTTGTTTTAGACAGAGAAAATGTATTTTTAAACGAATAGGGCTTTTTTGCAAATGGATCCTTTTAAAAGTCAGCACATACTTTTTTAGAAAAAACTAAACCTATTTTGTTACAAATGAGCTCATTGTCCATTATTAAACACAGAGAAGTCACCTATAAGCAAACAAATCGTAACTTTTTGGATATCAGTACTAGGTACCTTTATAAACAGATCTTATTTACATTTATATATGAGGCCATATGTATACAGGTTCAGAAAATACTTAAATGAACAAAGGCGATATTTTAAGCAGCGAGCAGCGATGTGTCCCCTCTCAACTGAACTAAAATTACAACCGTGACTACCAGTACGTTACTATCGAATTGACTGGAACGATGTTCCCACCTCGATATATCTCTACTTCAAGATCTTAGTAATACACTCTCTCTCTTTCATAACGCGTTCTTTATCACTCTCATGGATTCGTGTATGGTTACAAATATTCAGGCCGAATCTGTATAGCTATTTTTATGAGTTTTCTTAGAACATTAGAGGCTTTTGATAGTAACAAGATTTTTTTATTCATAACAGGACCTTGTTTAGGAATGACTTTGTGAAGTCAAACAAATATTTCTTTGACAAATAAAACCTTTTGAAAAGTATGACTTTTTATAAACACATGAAGTATTTCTAGACAAATGGGATTATTTATAGAAAGATATGATTTTTTGTTTAGAGGAAGAAGAGGTATTTTTTAAAATTATTATATTAAAACCTTTGGAGAAATGTATGCCTTTCCTAAAAACACAAAATAATTTTTCAAACGATGTATTTTTATCTAAGTTATCTTAGTTATCTTTTTTATACAAAACTTATTTTAGACAATTTGGATCTTTTTGCAAGCATGAGCCGTTTTTAGAAAATCTAAAATTTTAAACACTAATATTGTTTTTATTTTGATCAGACAAAACCTTGTTAGAAACACAAACTGTATTTTTAGGTAAAATTGTTAACGTATGGAGATAGAACATTACGTCTTTTAATACAAATAGGCTTCTTAATAAGTATGACCTCTTTTTAACAGTACATACAACTATTTTAGAGAAACAAGACTAATTTTGCCACAATCTTGTTTTTGCTAAACAGGTTTTTTTTTGGAAAAAAAAACATGTAAACCTTTATTGTAAGGCCTTTTTTTGGACTTAAATGTTTTTTAGATGGACAAAAGCTCTTTTAAACAAGCAACAAGCAAGTTGCACCTTTTAATAATTCGGACTGAGTTGTGACTTTATTTGATTTAGACAAGAACCTTTTTTTAAACAGGCTGGAGCGTATTCTAGAATTACTATCTTTTAAAAAATATAATAATGAATTATATGAATTTGTTAAATATAAAAATACTTCAATAGGAAAAAAAATCCTTTATGCAAACAGAAGATCTTTTAAGTCCTTACGAAAAAGTTCTTTTAATTAAAATTGCAGCATAAATACCAGAATCGTTACAAAAAACTGAATTCTTTTATAGCTAATTATTTTTTCAGGAAAATACAGATTCTTAAAACGAGAGAAAGCTAAGACTACTTGCATCATATAAAAAAATAATTACAAACACTATGAATCAATCAAACACCTGTAATAGTTAACGCAAATAATTTATTATTAATTCATGTTAAAAAATTGCAACATTATCAAAAATAATTATATCAGTTTACAAACTATAATATAATAATAAATATAATTGGAAAATTGTAATCCTAAAACATAAATATTCAACCCAAAACACTTATATATAAAATATGGTTTCTCACTCAATTATTTTAATACTTTTTGATACTTCACTATCATATTTAGTAGAAGTATAAGTGTGACCACAGTTTAAATATTACAATCACTAATTAATTAATATTTTTTTAAAACTTGGTTCTGGAGAGTATTGTATAAAGTGAATTCAACACAAATACTGGGTGTGACTCAGTAAACGACCAAAGTATTTATCTGTTGACACTTACTAATGCTTTCTCGGTATATAAAAAAGTTGAGTGAATCTTACAAGAAGCGATTTTTATAAAAAGAAAAAGACGTACTTTTTTTATTTTAAGTAAAAATTGTAAGGTTCACTCAACTTTTTTATTTGCTGAACACTCATTAGTAGGTGTCAATAGATGGTCTCTATAGTGAGTCACACACAGTATTTGTCTTGAATTAACCGTAAGTGTTAATTTCACTACAAAGTTTTTGTACTAAACGTTTATTTCAGCTAAAACAAAACACACGGAGTCATTCATTAATAATTGTAATATTTTAACTGCTTTTGTAAGGTTCACTTGACTTATTTATTTGTATAAAATATAAAAAATAAACAATTATGTAGAAATTAAACCACATTTATCAGCTTATTTGAACTTTATTGCAGACGAAAAAAAGCATCGTTGATGTGTTGAAAGAGAGCCTAACGTTTCACCTTAATGTATATTCTATTAGCACACATTAATCTTCGATAATTACAAGTCTATTGAACCAAAACTTATGCAACCGGTTGATATTTTCCCATAGGTCGCCACGGTGTTAATTTCTATGTTCCTAATAAAATATTGATTGATTGAAGCCTGTAATTTGGTTTGATAATTATTGTTGTCGCGTTAGAAACAAAATGCACTTACAAGTGTGCAATTACCTTCTAAATAGTATCAATTTCAATTAAACAGGACCGGATTCTGGGACCATTTTTAAAAACAATCCTAAGGGTATTCTTAGGGCACCATGACATTTTTTGGACACACTAAAGCTGATTAGAAGCTGTTTTAGACCGATAATAGAAGCTTAAATGTCCTTAGACAGTTAGGAGTGTCATTATTGGAATATTCATTTACATTTCTTGAATAATAATTGGAATTATTTTGATGATTTGATGTACTAACCAGTTTCGGTTCGTCGTCAACGATGTGGTAGTTCTTTATCCAAACCGGTCAATTGCTTTTATTACTTTTAAGAATTAATTAAAAAAATAAAACAACTATCATTAACTTGGTTTTTGGTAATGATTATTTTATTATTCAAAGAAACCGGAGATCCTTGTTTATTATGTATGATTTTAATCATTTTTTTTTATTAATAATGTTATGTTCTATATCGGGATATTATTTTTTATGTAAATAATTACAAAAACTTTTCTTATAAAATTATTTCTTAAAAGCTATTACATAAATAAACAATATCATTATATTATCTGTGAAACCAGAAATCCCGAAATGAGGGTTATCAAAACCCAGATGACCCTCTGCTTCTCGAATGTATTTGTCAAAGATATTAATAGAAAATTTCAATGAATTACTAGCGATTATACAATGAGCTTTTTTCCAGTATTAATCTAAATTATTTATTTGTGTCATAAAAATGTATCAAAATATTTCAACTGCGTACACATATACAAAACAACACTTCTTGATTATTGTGCGTTTATCGTTTTGGCTAGGTTTGTCTAATAAGTTTATATTTGTTATAAATTGCTCTATCTATAAAAATAATCCTGTTTTTCCTTGAAATACCTATATTAAAATCGATGTTTCTAATACATACAGGCAAGGGTCAATTTAAAAGGATGGTCTAATTAAAAGTCCCCTTAAGCATCTAAAAAGACTCTTGTTTTGTTTAATTAATAAGTAGGAAAAAATCAGATCTATCAAAAATCACTTTATTTACGTAAATAATCTACTTGCAAACGGATGACTTACCAACGTATATTACAAAATTCCTGTCAATCCTTAGAAAATGTCAATACCGCCTGAAAACAAAATATAGGTTAACTAAACATCTTCGTCTAAAAAGGCACTTTCTTGTCAAAAAGTCTAGCTCTTCAAAATATATAAATAACACTCAAGATTCATAAAATAAATCTTATTGATCTAGGTGAGGACCCAGTGCAATAAAAATGTGCCGAATTGAAATCGCCATAAAATGGTCTTTCTAAAGCGAAGCCTGTATTTAGAAATCAAACCATTTGCTTTAAAAAAAATTAAATTCAAAATCATACTAAAAAAGGTCGTCTACCTAAAAAGTGGTCAACACTATCCAAAAATCAACATATCTCATATGTGTAGTTTTTCTTGTAACAGCGATGGCACTATTGAGGTTTTCTATTTTTTATTCTAATTATTTAGCCACTTTTACATAGGTTGCTGATGTTGGAACTCAAAGGCTGATTATAGTATTTTATGTCGAACGGATGTGAGTACTTATGATTAAATTGATTAGCAAATATCAAGGAAGGAGAACTATTCAGTTGATAGGAGTACTGTAGTATTAAAAATGGACATTTACCAAATTTATACATTCTCAGGACTTCAGTTCTGATTCATGAGGACATCCTGTATAAGAATACACTTATCACGGGCTAGGTTTGATCAATAATAATCATATTTTTGTTACTATTAACTAGGTTAGAAAAATACTGGCAAACTATAAACTAAGGGAAAATACTAATGGTTAGAAATGCCAATTACGTAACTTAAGTCCCATTCAAGGGTTAAACTTCAACTGATTTCAGAAAGATTGTATTTGTGTTAATTTTTTTATTTTTGGCACTAATTTTTTGCTTACCGGATATAGTGATCTCATTGGCCTACAACATTAGTTTTGGATTTTAACAATTTTATAAATCCTCTGCGTTTGAAGATTCACGGTGTAACAATCTCGAATGATAGAATGTTTTCATAGAGGAATACCTTGAAGCACATCTGACTTTTTTTCTATACGTTCCAGTAATAAAGTTTATTTCCTAGTAACATTCCTACATTTGTTAAACACTTTTTTTAAACATAAGCTTCAAAATACCCGTTAAACATGTTCCGAATCGTTTTTTTTTTGGAATTTTAAAAAGATATATATTTTAAGACACTCTCGAACTATAACAATTTGTACATTTGAAAATACAGTAATTTATTAAGATATTCTGCATTTTTTAGAAAATATAAAGATTAATAAAACTAACTAAAAATTTTAACACTTATCTTCTAGAGGCAGCTCTTCTACATAATTAATAATAATAATAATAATAATAATAATAATAATAATAATAATAATAATAATAATAATAATAATAATAATAATAATAATAATAATAATAATAATAATAATAATAATAATAATAGTAATAATAATAATAATAATAATAATAATAATAATAATAATAATAATAATAATAATAATAATAATAATAATAATAATAATAATAATAATAATAATAATAATAATAATAATAATAATAATAATAATAATAATAATAATAATAATAATAATAATAATAATAATAATAATAATAATAATAATTAAATGTGCCGCTTCTGATTTTAGAAATGTGCTGTAATACATGAATTTATTTGGCAGGAATTCCATTCCATTAAGTTTCTTCGAATAAACTTAAAGTAATACGGTATTTTCTGTCGTAAGCATCCCGTCGACTCAGTCCCGAAAGCAATGAATGAAAATATTTCTTATTTTTCAGTTTATTGATGGGTCGTTTCAGTTTTCTGTTATAGCAAAGGAAAATATGCAGACGTAATTGACCCAACCTGCAGGTAGGAGGCATTTAGGAATAATTTTAATAGAAATCGGTGACAAAAAAGACATAAGTAATTAGAAAGGAAAATTCAGACGAAACCGACAATTCTACTATTTGAAAAGTCTACTTTAAATACCGTGGTTAATAGGTGTAATATTGTATGCTAATGACTTATGGTAAATTTAAAGATAAAAGGTTTTATTTAAAAAAAGTTAATTAGACGGTAGTTTTCAGTACCCAATTGCCTGGTTTTGTCATAGCAAACTCTTTGAAGTTCTTTTTGATAAATAATTGACCTTTTTACAACCAGTTACTCAGTTACTTTTGTGAGAATTAAGTTGTAACTAGAAAATATGACCTAACATTAAAAAATAGTGAGTGAATTTCTTCTTCAACTGGAAGAATTTGTGTATTTGTATTTTTCAAATATTATTTTTAATAATGAACCATTTCATTTTTTTTTCACAACAAAAATCTTGAGATTTGATTTTTCTAAGCATACCAATCAGAAGGAAAAGTACTTATGTAAAATGTAAAATATTCAAGAAATATGCCGAAGAATACCAATAACTTTAAAATTTGTGACATTTGTGAAAGATCACAATTAAATAAACAGCCGCTGTGAATAAGGTCTTAAGAATTATCAAACATAAATTCTATTATTTAAATAACTTATTAGAGGATTATTTACTTTTTTTACACAAGTGCTATTGAAGGGAGTAGAATGAGACGAAAGGACAACCATTGTTTAAAGAAAACCAAGTACGATAAGTTGAGTAGGAAATTAATTAGTGTGACACCAATAATATTAAAATGTGTTATGCGTTAATTTACATTTCCGTATCAATTTTTTTAGTGTGTTTAATTTTAGAATAGTTTGTTTTCTTATATATAAACGCTATATTTAAAAATTATTTTTAAGAGAAAAGTTCCATCTCTAAGGTAATTTAATTGCTAATTTTAATTGTTTTTAGTTATTTGTTAAAAATGAACATTTGGAAATAAATAAAATTAAAGATCTCATGCTCACTCATCTACTAGTGGTGTATTCTTTTAAAAAAAATATTTATAGCAAATGAATCTTGTTTGTAACATTAGAACATTTACAGTATTAGTTCCATGTCAACAACAAACAGTGATTATTGTATTGCCAGTGTTTTTATTACATTTTTCTTAGCTAGTTTAATAACATCATCGATAATTTTTATCTCGAATTCTGTGGATTTTTATTTTATTTTCATTATTATTATATAAAGCCTTGTTGATTTCTATTTATTTTATTCCAATAGCTTGTTTATTAGTTGTCTAATTAACTACTTATAAATGTAGTGCTTGGGTGGTTCTAACTTTTATAAATCCGTCTTGAAGTTCTTCCAGGGCTGTTCTTAATTTTTCTGTAAGCGTAATCTCTATTATTCTCCTGAATACTTTTTCGGGTGTATATATTTCAATATATCTTGTCCTTGGACTTTGTCTGATTTTATCTTTTTCTATTCTTCCTTCATTATTGGTTCTGCATCATTTACAATTTTATCATCTTTCTTGTAGTTTTCCTTATTCTCTTCATTATCCTTTTTGTGGTGTTGTTTAGTTAGTTCTTTAAAATGTTGCGCCTACCTATTGGTTGTCTTTTTTATTCCCTTCTTTATCTTTTGTATTACTTAATCTAGGTTTCTTATATTTTACTTAGTGTACTGTAAAACAAGTCGTGATTTTTTTTTCAATTTGTGTTGAAATTTTTCCATTTTGTAACCAAATTCTTTCTATATTCTTGTGTCGCTATCTTTATTAATCGTTTTAGGTGTTTTTGGCGAATAATTTAGAGCTTACATAACATTCGGAGTACGCAATATCTAACAACTTATTTCTATTTCTCTTTAAACACTACTTATTAGTGACGATGAGAAACGTGATGGATATGAAATGTTATTTTTAATATGGCCGTTATATTTTCTAACCTTCGGGCACTCCTTCATTTATTTAAAAGGACTCACTAATTAATAATATTATTTGTCTATCATCTTACAGATAATATGATTGTCGACTATATGTGTCGTACTTAGACCATATAAAATCTGACGCCATTCTTGCATCGCTCTCGTTGTAATGAGCATTCATAGAGTGAGAAGATACTAGAGTGATATTAGAAAATATATGGCCTAAGAGAGAAATGGAAACAGAAGGGGAAACAAACCACACAGATGTATACACCGTAGTAATCATAATATTAACACTCTCTTTCTCTCCTTCTTCTTGCACAAAAGATCAAATTATCAATGTCTATATTTTGCATATGAATTTTTAAAGATCCTCAATTTGATAATAAAAAAATGTATTATTTGACAAAAGCTTCAAAGTATCAGAATTATCCGAGAAGTTATTTAAAAATGTTGTTTCATTTTTATTGAATTTCTAAAAATAGGAATAAATTTCGATGGTTTTTTTTCAATGTCAACGATATTTTTCAACAAACTAATTTACTTATCTTTTATTATTTTTTTATTTTTACAGTGCATATATAATTTTAAACGCCAATTAAGTTGTTTTTGTGGCGAAACTACAATGTATTCTTTTTCTTTTCTACAATAAATATATCTTTATTAGGTAAATACAAACTTACTCTAATAAAATAAGCATTTAAAAATGATAGGTGAAATAAATATCCATAGGATTAATTATAAAATATGTTTTTAGTAAATAGAGTGATGCTTTTTGTCTAAAACATTTCATTATCACTATTCCGCTATAGGTATAAGTCGAACAATTATTTAAGACTGAATTCTTTAAAATTCGACCTTCGAAGGGCTTTTCAAGTCTGCATTTCTCGATGTTCTTTTATTAATATAAATAAAGAAATATTTGCAGCTCTATTCACTATTATTTTTCTGATTCTGTAATTCTGAACCTGAACTACTTTTATCACTCTAATTTTCCATAAACATATTTGTATTAAACGTGTAAAGTACTCATATTTTTTCTTCAATCCATAATCCATAACAATTTTGACTTCATCAAAATGATCAGCATAATACAATTATATACTCTTTCTATTTACGACGTATCCTGTCATACTTCTCGATACTTATGCTAAACCGAGAATGTTAATGTTTCATTGGAAACTACAAATATCGTGGGCTAACGAACTACCAAGTAATTCGTGGCAAAGAGGCAAAACTAAGTCGAAAGCCGACAATGCTTCCACCTCACTGTCTGAAACACGCTGCTGTAAAGTCAGTTCGATATATAAATTGACAATTCATTTACTTCAAATGTGGGCAGCTTTCACGAATATACACGACACGAAATAAAGATCTTATGAAAATTTGAAACAAACGTTTCTTTTATAATAAAGGGTGCTTCAATAAGAGCGCAAGATTTGAGTTGCCGGCCATGTTTGACTGTCACAATGATACGTAATTATAAAGTGACAGATCGAAAGTTGACAGATGGAGCACTACACGATCGAATAACGTGTTCTGATTGTTAAACATTATTATCAAAATGGTGAAAATTTGATTGCCACCATTCGTAAAGTGCGTCCAATGTTCGGTCGATAGAATGTTCTTAATTCATCTACTGTGAAAAGAATAATCTAAAAATTCGAAAGTACTGGTTCAATTAATGATGTGAAACGCACAACAAGAGCTCGTATAGGTCGTTCACAGCAAAACATCACGGCAGTACGTGAGAGTGTGGCTGAAAGTCCAGAGACGTCGATTCGTCATTGTGTGCAAGGATTGGACATTACAACAGCCACTCTGCCAGTCTTCAGCGTATTCTCATTAAAGATTTACATCTACATGCTTGCAAAGTTCAATTAACTCAACAACTTTTGCTAACAGACCATGCACAGCGAAGAAAGTTCACCAATTGGATTTTTGAGCAAACAGAAGTGAATGCGGATTTTGCGAACAAAATCATGTTCAGTGATGAGGCCCATTTTCACCACGATGGTTCTATTAATCGGCACAAATACCGCATTTGGGGCTTAGAAAATCCACGAAAGATTCGTTAAAAAGCAATGCATCCAAAACGTGTCACTATTTGATGTGCATTGTAGTCTGGAGGAAATATTTCTTTGAAGATGAGGAAGGTAATGCATTAACGGTGAATGGCGATCGTTATCGTGCTATGATAACGCAGTTTTTTGTGCAGCAATTGGAACGTATTGCTCTTGACAACATGTGGTTTTAGCAGGACAGTGCTACATGTCATACCGCTGAAACATTTACTGTCTTGCACGAGTTTGCTCCTGGTCGTGTCATTTCCCCATTTGGTGACCAGAATTGGCCGCCACGTTCTTGTGATTTAACACCTTTGGAGTTCTGGCTGTGGGGTTATCTGAAGTCACAGGTTTATACCAACAAGTCCGCAACCACCGAACATTGAAGGCTAATTGAAATACCGCCACATGTATACAATAATATTATTTAAAATTTTGTCAAAAAAGTACGCATATGCCAGCAAAGCCGTGGCACTCATTTACAAGATATTTTATTTTATATATAATTCCTAAATGTATACATTATAAATCAATAAATATTTCAATACTTTGCTAGAAAAAATAATGTTTTATTTAACCTTAAAATCTTGCGCTCTTATTGAAACACCCTTTATATTAGTAAAAAAGTATAATAGTTAAAATAGTATAACAGAATTAATTACATCTTTCATTTCCGTAACCCAAAAACCCATAAACAAGAAAAAAAAATAAGTTTCAACATTTCCCATTTTCATTAGACACCCAGTATGTACGCATAAAGATAGAAATTAGAAATCAAATAGAACTTCACTAATAATTTTTCAGGCGACCTGAAGACACTCCTGTTAGATAAACCGTTTTACAATCCCTAATGGATAAGTGAATTCTAGAATTGTCATTAAAGTTATTTTATACGATGAAGGTACTTTAGCTGACGCGATTTGTCCCAGATTTGCACTTTTCAGTTTTCATGGTGTCCACTAACACGCGAAAGTAAGGAGAATTGGATTTTTAATTTAATTATTTTTTCCAAACGTGAACCGGCATCTCTTTATCAAAAATCCGAAAAAAATGTCACAACATAATAGGGAACATAACAGTTTCCGAAGATCAAAACACTTTTCCATTCCTTAAATATGTATTAAAACTTCATTTCTAGGTATTAAAACTTAATCGCTTAGTTAACGATGGTTTTTATTACTAAGTTAGATTCTAATAAACGCTTGTGTTCTAATTCAAATGATTTTATATAAATCGATAATTAATGGATCATGCAAACAACAGGACAATCTGCCTGCATTTTCAGTAACATTAGTTTTATGGGAAACCCTTCACGTTCTTGTGCTTACTCAAACCGAATGTAATATCTGTCATCTAATATGCATCGTTCACATTTATTATATTCCAGACGAGTTGACTCCAGTTTGGAATAGAAATTTCGAGAAAAATAAAAAAAAAACTTATAGAACTGCAACTTTCAGTTGGATATTAAAAGTCACCATAGATTCAAAATTGAATTTGTTTACTGCGAAACAGTTTTTTATTCAACAGAACATAATTGATTAAGTAAACATTTATTTTTAAAAAGCAGTATTGCCAGAACTGTTTAATTCTGAAAAATTTCGAAAATATAAATAAATAACAAAATTTTGGATAACCTCTTTTTCCGTTGAACAACTTAATTAATAATATTTCTATTTCTCAAAAAATATTTTTGACAAACATTACAAAACGATTCAAAATGCTTTGCGTATCATCCGAAGTTATTAATGATATTGTTTATATTTTCAATAAAGATAATTAAGTCTATTTCTAATGAACCCAAATAATAGTACGGCCAGTATGAATGAACTTATTTCGTGTTGAGAATCGTGTGAAGTAACGAATCACCTATGACCCGGGTTAACAATATTCAGATAGGATATTATAAAAATAAATGTATACCTAGTGTCCCAGAAATAAAGGCTAAGAAAAGTCACATGATATATATATATGATATTACAGGCAAATTGTGAGGCTGGAGGTCCTTAAAAAATGTAATGCTCTTAAGACATGAAATGAAGACTTTCCATGACAATAATAATGCATGAGTTCCATCAGAAGTAATTGTAATAAGATCTGATGTTTAAGAACAATTAATAGATCTTAAGTGCTTATGGAACGATAATAAGGTATTTTTAAATTTTTGAACGCATATTTCTATAAAACCAGTGTCGAATTATGTCTCTATATTTTCGCCCTGTATATAAACGATCTGCTACATTCACTACTATAGTACCGATGGTACCTGAAAGCATGCATCCGAGAGATGCGTGACTATATAATACCTTGTCAGGATATACGAAAAAAAAAATCGTGACCCAACATTCATGATTTAGATTGTTAAAGTGGAAGTTTTCTAAAAACGAGCCTTCTAGCAATTAGTCGAATTTTTTTCACCGTTTTATCAGTCAGATAATGGTGGTCATGATTGAAAAATAAAAATAAATCAAGGTACAACATTTATTCTGATAGCACAGAATTCCGAACAATTTTTATAGTTCTAATTTTCAAATAGAAAAAAATTATATGAGCTTTTTTTTGTAAGCGTTCAAATCAAGAAAATTATTTATACATTTTTTCCAATTTCTTTCGTTCTTTTCAATTCCACTAAAAAAAACGTAGAATTCTAAAGAAAGCATTTTAAAAATTCAAGTCTGATATGAAAAATTACCAGCCGTTATGGGTGACAGATAAATTACAATTTCTCTGTGCTAATTTAAAAATGTTTTCTCCAAGTGAAAAAGATGAATGAAGCATTATTTTCGCTTCAACTATACTATAGGGAAACAATTCATTTTTCGTAACATATTTAATAGAAACACTAATTAAAAATGAATGCCATAAAAGCTAAAAATTGCTTCAATAATTCATTGAAATGTCAATTAAATTTAGTTTAAATTAGGCATAAAGAAATCCACTTGGTAATAAATCACGTTGTGTGTAATTGTTATTATATTAACTTAGTTTAAGAGTAAGATATGCTTTTAACGCGGAATTATTAATATAACAACGTAACTCAAATATAAATTCGTTTACTTAAATCTTGTAAATTACGTTAAATGAATAGACCAACGTAAGTTTTACTACCATACCATACATAATTACTTCAATAGAGAAAAGATCGTAACATACTTATAATGATAATGCTGAATAATAGTTAATAGTAAATTTAATTGAATAATAATAAATAAATTCATTGAACTACCTAACTTGAAAATTTATCTATAGATTAAGTTTTCTACTACTGATTTTCATTTTAATTAAGTTACGATATAATTTACCTTGATTAAATTATTCAAAAACACTTGTAAAAGTGAAATTTTAACTAAGCAGATGTGTTGCGCAGGTTCTCTAGTATGCCCGTCACTTGTCAGTTCCGAGTGCGCAGTGAGTACGTAAACATGCCTAAAACAGTAGAATAAAGTGCATGCTGTAATTACGAACAGCAATTCAGAACAAGAAAAGAGGAATGTTTTCATCAGGCATTGTCCTTCTTCACGATAATGCTCTGCTGCACTCTGCAGCTGCAACAAATACGCTCCTGCAGCGTTTTCAATGGGAAGTGTTTAATCAATAATCACCTACCATTTAGACCAGACTTTGCTCTATCTGATTTTGATCTCTTTGCTCACATGAAACAGCATTTACAACTACCTGTATCAGGCTACAACAAATCTGTAAGGGAGAGCGGCGACTATGTAGAGAAATAGCTGGATGAGTAGCTAAATGTTCATAATAAATTGATTTTTGAAAAATAGCCCTCGTAGAATTGACCAATTTTAAATAAATGACATTCATTAGTAACTTTTACCATAATTACATTAATCAATAGGTCTTAAAAGATAAATACCAAATTAATGAGTAATAGTAAACGTCATAGAAAAGCTTTTTTTATTATTAATTTTCACTTTAATTAAGCCGCGATACATTTTACCTAAGGTACTTGGCATGTTAGAAAGAATATACTAGGTGGCTCATGTAAAAAGTTAATAACTTGTTTATTAATATTTTTTATTCATATTTGGTTGTAATAATTTAAAAATAACATGTTTTAAGTGCCTCCCATTTTCGACTCACTTTGCTTTAGAGAGAGAAATAGCCATTATAATTGAGATCTTTTTGAATTATTCGTACTCCAAAAAATGTTTTTTACTTGAATTGTGGGTTCAGCACAGCAAGTGGTCTCATTTTGCTGATAGAACATTCCAGGTCTATTTTCCGCTACAGAGCGTGCAAAAGGTTTTAAGCATTGCTCGATATAGTTTACCATTGACAATCACTGCCTTACCATTGTCATATTAGAAGAAGAACGACATAAAGTAAGGTCATTCCGCACCAAACCGTACCTTTACGTGGGTGATAATTCTTCTCGGTATTCCATATCCTGTAATTTTGATTATTGCCGAAACCCATTGAGGTGAAAGTGAACTTCGTCAGACATTATCAGATTGTAAAAAAGTTCATATTATTGCCAATTATTGAAATCTGACTGCATGTACTAAACGTCACTGAAAATCTGCAAGTTTTAATTATCCTACTAGTTAAATTATGTATGGAAAAAGATGTAAACCGTGAAATTAAAACAAAATCGCCGTGTATACGAAAAATACAAAAGCTTTTAAACGGTAATTACACTTTAGCCGAACCTGGTAGTCGAGTGCTCTATGAGCCACAAGCTTAGTAATTCGGTTCCGAGGGTCCCATGAAGTTCAAATATTGCAAATATAGTGCCTGGATGTATGGATTAATTTCCAATACAAAAAAAAATAAAAAATTTTCCCGAATTTACAGAAAAACACAGGTAATGTTGAAAAATTACTATTAGCAAAAACAGCAAAGGTACAACTAATAAGCAGTCTAATTCTATAAACTGAAGGAGTCTAACTAACTTAGCGACTCATATGAGTTAATCGGGTTAAACGACTCCAATAGTTGGGTCTAAAGGCTCAAAATCGAAGTGAGGGTCCAGAAAAAGTGTTTTGAAAACGACTTGTTGCTTTTTGGCTCCAGACGGTCATCATTAGACTGACCATTAGCGAATAGAATGGCTCAACGATTTTCTTAATTTTCTATAATTTCTTATATTCAAGGGTTACATTTCAAGAAATAATCAGTTGTTTTCTATTTGTATTCGGGAATTGGTTCTAGATTCCCCGCCTAGGCCATCTATAAATCTAGAAAGGCCATCGTATTGATGTCGAAAGAATGTGAAATTGTAAAATAACCGCTTGTTCCGAGGCAGGCTGGCGTGAACTGTAAATAGTGATGTGTGCTGTCTAAAATTAACTGAGAATGAGCGGCGGTATTGCCACATCGCCGGAAGTAAATTCTTCTGCGTTTATCAATGTTTTGATTAAGAGGCCTTGGTTGGTATGTCGATTTCTAGTCGTCGGTCGACCGCCTCGTTCCGATTACTTTTTTTTTGCAGAAATAGTGTTAGAGGATATATGTAATTGGTCTTTTTGAATTATGTCACAGATGATATATAAAAGCTGTACCAGAATATATGCTAATGGTTTAATAAGTTTAATAAATAACAGAGAATATGGTAATTTAAAATGAATTAGTAAATTCACAATTACGTCAATAATATTTTGATGATTTTTGTAGGTTATTGAAAAAAATAAAATGTTTGTCAATTATATGTATTTATAGTGTAATCCAAAATTCGTGTACCAAACTTATACCACTGAATGCTCTCACGAAATAATAAATATTTTGCTATCTACTTGTAGAAGATAAAATTCGTTGAAGTTGGAAAATAAAAATAGTTTTAATTGCTATAAACCAAAATCAAATAGTATTTTCTTATTCAAAGTTCAAAAAGCACTTTTTCCAGTGGCTTGCTACAGGAAGTCAGCGTAACTTGATCTACCCCATATTTTAGACTTGAACATATGATCATTTGATTTTTTTAATTTTGTTTAAACCGTTCTTAAAAGATTTATCTTTACAAAACAATAATCAATTTCAAAATTTTAAATTTAGGAAAGAAATTCATGTTCCAATTTTTTAGAAAAATATTATTTGGATTTCTATTTATAGCGAAAAAATATTTTAGTTTTTAAACTTCAAAGCCTTGTAAATTGAAAACGGTTGATTAGCATTTTTTTGAATTTGTAACCTGGCTCTACCTCTACTTTATTTGCCCAGTATTATCATTAGAATGTATTTTGCTTATTTTTTATTTTAGTGGTATTTTACTAGCTTTGATTTCAATAAAAAAGACAAAAACTTACACCTTAGGAAATTCTTGTGCGATAATAATTTTATGACAGTAGTTATTACACTTGACATTTGAATTTCGTTATTTGCAATTCCGAAATATGGTTTCTTTAACAAAAATGCCCACAATAGCAGTACTTCAGATGATTGGTTGCACTAACATAGATCGAAGTTGCTCGCCTTTTTCAAGAAAAATTTCGGGATGTGTTATCTACATCCCAAGGAAAAATTAGTAAAATAGAAAAGCAGTTTAGCGAAATTAGACAAAAAAAAAGCATCTTCCTATGCAATAACTAATGATACTATTTTAGATGTAATGCTTCAGTTTGAGGAAAACCACTATACTTCGACAAGCATCCGCAAGGATCTCATGGAAGACTATTTTGATAGAAGAACGTATTTTTGAGGACAAATTATGGGAATGTTAGAATACAATGTGATCCATTGAGAATATGTTTTGTTTTCTGATGAGTACACTTTTACACTTCACGGCTTTACCGGATTTCCTATTTCAGATTATTTTATTTTTTTTAATGGTAATATAAAAACAATAACATTTTTGAATAGTAAATGAAGAAACCCTTCAAATTATGTATCAGAACCCCTTATTTCCCATTTAAAAATTTGGTGATAATAACCGTCACTCGAAGGGGGTTCAATGTAGGGGTGAAATTTTTTCATTGCAGAATGCTATTTCATAATCTGAAATTGTTGTGTTTCGGGATTTTTTATAAATTTCATAATAATTGAAATAATCAATTTTGCTGTTCCACATTATTTGTACGTATTTTAAAAGTCACAAAGACAAGGCATTAAAATAGTTAAAAACAAATAAAATGCTAATATATAAAAACTTGCATTTTGTTCCAAAAATCTCTATAAAATAATGTCAAAGAAATAAAACGTATTTAAGGAAATTGTTAAATATTTTAGGTTACTGTAATAAATCAATAAAGCGTTTTGCAACACAATTATAAACTACTAATAAAAAACATTTTGGCAATTAAATGACTTGTACAATATTTTTTGTATCAATCAATCAATTATTTTAATGGTTATTTACATAAAATCCACCTTTGTTATTAGTTTGTGTACTGTTAAATGTGACTTTTACTTTTCTTGAATAGCTGATAACGGTATATTGATTTTAGATAAAG
This sequence comes from Hermaeophaga mercurialis, assembly GCA_951812935.1. Classification (NCBI taxonomy): domain Eukaryota; kingdom Metazoa; phylum Arthropoda; class Insecta; order Coleoptera; family Chrysomelidae; genus Hermaeophaga; species Hermaeophaga mercurialis. The sequence goes on from OX638365.1 coordinate 18,206,388, forward strand.
TTGTAACAGTCTGGTACATAGCATGCTGGTTTATCTTATAAATAATAATTGTAATTGCAGACGAAAAGTAAATTGATTAGATAAAATATAAACAACGTCTTATTTGGCAAAAAATGTCACGTAAAAGGTCACATAAGATATTGTTTGCGGATCTAAATATAAAATATAAAATTTAGACGATTATTATATTAATTAAAAAATTTGGGTTCTATTATAAAATAAAATATACAATAATATATTAACCAAAAGTAATGAATTCTTATGCTTCTATTAGAAAAATAAGACTGAATAGTTGGGTATTAACTAAATAACTGAAAGGCGATAGGCCCATAAAACAAATTTTCACCATGACAGGAAAGAAATTTTTGTCTTATCAATAAAGTTAAAGAATGTAAAAAGAACTCTTTATGAAATTGTGTTCATATTAATGATTTATGGTTATTGTATATTTGAGTCAGATGATAGGCTTGAAAACCAGTTTGGACTTACACAACCCAACTCTGGTGCTGTGTAAGCAAATCTACTATTGAAGTTATCCAAATATTCCAAAGCCACGTCCTAAGAAGTATTCTTAATGCAACTGAAATGGAAACAGTTGGATTGTAATTTCAAAATTCTTAAATTACTTCAAAAATGATAAATTTGTAAAATGTCTCCACTTTGAACTACAATATAAAATGACACTACTAAGAAAACTTATGACCAGACCGGTTCTAAATTATCCGTCAACCTTGTTTCATATGTTAAATTTTTACCGCGAACCGAATATCGTAAAACTAGCACTAAAACATTATATTTTTTTCGTACTGTTTCTCTATGTTTTATCAGATGAAGAAAATATTAATTTTCTCACAAGCAGTTCGCTTTTTCTTTGCAAAATTCGCACCGTAACTGGTTAGTAATGTAATAACTGTGTATAACAAGTCCGCAATTATTTTTAATTATGTTGTTGCCTTTATAATAAGCCATTTCATGAAATCGAGGTCTTTCGAAAGAATAATATTGTGAAATTTCGATAATCCTTTGATTCTTGTAAGAGAGCTAAGAGAAAATTTATCAGAGGCACCATTCAAATTATTATTATTTTATTTTACGATTCAATGATCTACTCCAAACAAAATGTGTTTGAAATGTTAATCCTGTATCACTATATATTTCTATTTATGATCCATTAACGATATAATAAAACTAAATTAAATTCTAATTGTCAGAAATTAAGGTAAGCATTAATAAAATCCTTCACATCTTCCTATTCAGTTTATTATGTTTTATGATAAATCTTATTTCTAACTAAATGATGTCTACTACAGATCTTTATATATCTTAAATTAATCCTGTAAGCATTATCTATTACCTAAAGAAGAAAAGAAAAACCGTAATTCAAAGTTATTGAACTACGCATCTGGAATTTCCAAAGTATTTTTTTGTAATAGGCCCGACATAATATATCACATTCATCCGTCAACAGTGGAAAATATAATAATATTTAAGAATTTTGAAAGTATGTTAGTGTTGTCTTGTGAGCTTAGACATAGATAAATAGTTAGATAAAAACTACTCTTGAATGAAAAATAGTGGACCTTGACCCATTTGTTGAAGAGAATGTGGTCTCTACGACGAAATAGAAACCTACCTATCATTAATTTTTCGTTTTTCAAATTTAAATTTGGATTGTAAAAGAATTAAACATGTTGAAGTTACTACAGTGCGATCAATATAGATGGATTAATAATATCGTGAATATGAACTTTTAGAAAATATTCTCAGAATTATGTCGCACCACCAAAAATTTTAATTAGAAAGCGAGAAAACGATGCTTTTAAAAACTTGAAATGGGAACTCAATCTAAAAAAAATTTATAACCTTCATTAATGAACAACCCGACCAGCACGTGCCACAGTTAGTAAAATAATAAAATGTTTGCCAAAAATAATAAAAAACCTAAGAAAGGTATTGTGAGGGGAATGAATTAAAAACAATTAGATGTACTGCTAGAGATAGAGAAAAATCCACATTAACTTGACAAGTTCCTGCTGATAATTCTATAAGTTAATGATTAACAGAATGCTAGTAGATGAAAAGTTTATCAAACAAATTGTTTTTTCGAACGAAGTCACATTTTTTTTAGATAGACTAGTTAACAAACAGAACTGGCGATAGTGGAGCGAGTAAAATTAGTTTTGGATAACTTATGCTCACATACAAGTTTTTTAGAAGTAAACGCTTGGACTCTTATAATAACTAATCAAATTGATTTGCGATCCTAAAAGAAATCTGGTATCATGAATAGTAAAATGCTTAGTGTACTGAATCTAGCCATAAAATTGTTTCTGGTTACAAAATCATTAAAACTTGTAGATTAATCCTAAATTACGAAATGCTTTAAAACGTTCAGTGGTGCTGAAATTAAAGAAGTGGTTTTCATAGTGACACCTGTAAAAAAATATCCTGATCCTTGTTACCTAACTAAATAAATCCAACAGGAAAACAGACTTGGTTGGCTTTTGTTGATGTGATAAATACTGTTTTGGTAATCACAAGTTTTTTGACTTTCGTCAAGATAAAATAAAATAAATTCTGACTGTTTATCATAGAATAAGATGCAATTTTTTTTTCCGGAACACATAAGTGATGTTGGTAATAAAGACTGAGAACGGTTCCATCAGGAAATTGCATTGTTCCAGAAATGGTAAAACGAGAGTCAACTAGTTAATTTTATATCATTTTAAAAATACATTAAAAATTTTCAAACCTATAAGATAAGATATTGTTATGGTTAGGCCACAGGCATGAGAGAACGCTGGTTCTATGAATGTACCGGCTAAGACTCGGGAAAAGCACGAGAATTAGCCTAACTTCTGAGAGCCATGACAGATTCCCAAATATTCTTGTAAATGTCAAGAATTATTTAGAATGTTCGAGAATCCAAGAAGAGATATGTCTCAAACGGAATAAATAACATGGTTACTGGAAATAAAGTTCAACAAATGTAGCTGTAAATTCTGGGTCATATTTTTTTTTATAAAGTTTATCAAAACAAACTTTCGTTGTCATTTTACAGCCTCTGAAATGGGGGGCCTTAAAAAGCAAAAAAATATATTTTCAGGAATCATCGCGGAATATTTGAAAAAAATCATTATTCTTAACGTACATGATACTCTTAAGTACTAAATTGCTAGAAGCAATGTTGAGAAAGTTATTGAAAAGTGCTCAAACAAAATGGTTTGACCACATACAAATAAAAAATCTAGTAGCGCACTTAAAAAGGTATGAAAAGAAAAATGAGGATACCGGGAAAAAATATGGGGAATAGAACAAACCAAACAGTAGAATAAAACGGAAAAACAGTAGGTACAAAGCTAAATTGAAATAAATGAAAAAAATAGGTAGAGTATTCAAACTAACTGATACTGTAATGGTTCAAAACTTTAGATAAAGGAGAACATTATTTAAATTAAATTTAACTAAATGACTGTGATAATTTTGGCTCTTCTAGCAGGTTAAGAATATTATATTATTCCCTGAGTTCCTTTAGGTCTATAAAGCAAATTTACTCAAAAACTTAAAGCGTACAAAAAATAATTTCGATTTGGCAGTATCAGTGGGAATACATTGAAACTAAAATTTTAAACCAATACTCCTTGTGAAAACAACGAGAAGAGTCCAAGTGGTCATTTCGTTATTACTTCTTGGTCACACCACTCATCTTTACTATTTGGGCCATTTTCTCTTGGCCCTTAAGACAAATATTTTCTACTTAACACATAAGGTAAAGATCTGGAATATTTTTGGCATACATACAAAATACATTAAGAAATTCCTGTAGGCAAGGATGTGCAAAAAGTAATGAATTAAGAGTTTATATTATTTTTAATATTTTCAACTGAAGCTACTTTTACTTGTAACAAATTTGAAAACGACGCATTAAATAGATCACGAATATTCTCCAATGTTTATCCTATGTAATATAGTTCTATCCTTCAACGTTTCTAAAATATCTTCTCCAAAGACAAATATGGAACATTCCAAATACTCTACAAACTCTTGATAACAGTTCTAAATTCGACAAATATTTAAATATATATATATAAATATATTGTACAGTCGCTAACAACCTTCTTGTTAAAAAATATGTCATATCTTTGCCCCAAAGTCATCCTATCCTGGTGAAAAGACGAGATTAGGTAGTCGTCGAAATCGTGGAAACAAATAAATATTTTTGGATAAGATGAGTCAGTCTACTTCAGATTATACGGAGATAGCAACTTTATGTACAACTAGTTATGCAAATTTCCTTATTAAAATGGTTTATTACTACTATTGTTAATATTTTTTGTATACTTTTATTTATACAAATTATACTTACAAAAATAATTTGTACCCATTAATTTACATACTTAAACCTTTTGAAATGTCTCTCAATATCAAATTAAAGATTTATTTAATGTACCTACAACCTAACAATATGACTATGGTGCCAAAAAGTAGGTCCTAGGTTGAACCTCAGCTAGGAATCAATTGTTTCAATTATTGCTTACAGTTGCATATGTTGCAAAATAAATGGTACACATCTTATTTTAAAATAGGTATTTAAAGCTAACGAGTCCAATAAAATCACCAACTTCGATATATATCGACGTGTTTAAAAACTGTGGCCATTATTAAAGTCGACTAGATTTATAGAAAAAGAAGTCGATGAGGCAACGGTGCATGCTCGCTTCACCTCTCCTCGGCGGGCAAGAGAAAACTCCGTCCAAAGATCTCTGCAGTCCGCGGTTCGTTCAGTTCAAGCAGCGCTCGGCCGCTGAATACGCGTTCATTCCACCAAAAACCACACTTTTTTTTCAACTGCTACAACACAACACAGTCCTTTCACAAATAACCAAGGCATGCCGTGGTGGTGGCCGCCGTCCACGTAGTCACGTAACTCTCGCGCGACCGACAACAACGTCAAGTGAGTGTTTTGGGAAATTTTGCAAAAAAAGAAAAAAGTGCGCAAATTAATTCGAATAAAAAAATTGAGTGCGACAAAGTGTCTCAGCGCGATTTCAGTCGACAAAGACGTGGTGGAGTTCTACGACCACGCGGTGTAAGGGCCAGCAGCAGTGTTGTTATGGTGGCCAGTCAAGGCGTTGAACCTCAACAGAATGCAGAGATGTACTGCGGACCTGTACATTCCCCATATGGTGATTACTACCAGGAAAATCAGTATTACGTACACCCAGAAATGTGCCCTGCCCACGTGTGCGCTATCCAGGGTGATTTTGGTAAGGACCTTTTCACAAATTACAAAAATTAACCTTCCAACTATTTGTCGCAATTAAGGATCTGGATAAATCTGTCGATCGGAAAGAGCTTGTTGATGGTTTCTTCCAATAAGCCAAATATGCCTGCGGAAATTTTAAGTTGAAAGATATCTTATGGTAAATCTGCCTTCATTCTTCTTTAAAATCTCGTCAAGTTGCACCTTTGATCAGCAATTTTCTCCATTCATTTCCTTTAATTTTCTACTTATTTGCTTCAAATCGTGGTATTTACGTCTGATTTTAGGTTTACCGGTAATTGGATGAATACTTTTTTTTTATTTTCGTTCCACCTTATTCTCTGAATAATTTTACTGTATTCTCTGTAAGTACTATTTATAGTTCTAATTCGTTAGAGGGTTGTATTTCTTTTTGGTTTATCTTAATGCCGCGTCGACACCACATAGACAAAACAAAAACAGGAAACAAAAAAAAAACAACTTTTTAGAAGCTATCAAAGTAACAAAACAATTTCGAGATGAAAAACAGGATTGCAAAATCCGGAGACAAAACAGAACTGAGACAAAAAAAATTCTGAAATGTTTTAACTTTGTTACAAAATTGTTTAAAAACTCAAACTTTATGTTTTGTCTGTTTGGTCTGGACGTGACGTAAGGTTCATAATCATTACAATATTATGTTCAACGTTTTTAAGTTCTTCTTTTATTAACTAGATTAGATTTTAACAATTGCCTTTTCCATCTCGACCTTTCCTTTAAAGAAAATTTTCTCATCTTTTCTGTTTTCTTCTTGCCAAACTGACTGTCGCATTTAATGAATTTAACGAAATCTGGATAAATCTGTCTATGGAAAGAGCTTCTTGAAGGTTTCTTCTCATAAAGATAAGTTGTACATTCATGCGGAAATTGTAGTTGTAATTTGGAAAATTGTAAGGTTTTTAATGGTGAATTAAATTTTAAAAATCTTGGAAGGTTGTAGCTTTTGCTCACTATTTTTCTCCATTCTGTTCTTTTATATTTCTATATTTATTTGCATCAAATCGTGGTCTCTTCTTCTGATTTTAGGTCTACTGGTCATTGGTTTAATAATACCCTTTGTTATATTTTCGTATCACCTTATTCTTTAAATAATTACACCGTTTCTCTTTTTAATATTGCTTTTATTTCTTGGTTCGTTAGAGGATTGCATTTCTTCTTGGTTGATTTTAAGTCTCATAATTACCATCACAATCTTAGTTTTTAAGTTGATTGTCTTTTATTAGCTTGATTAGATTTTCACCATTGTTTTTCCTACCTCAACCTTTCGTTAAAAAACTATTGTGAAAATTTTATTAACTATCTTCTTTACAAACTACTCGTCGTCGCTAAGAAAGTTATAGAATCTGTATAAATCGGTCGATTGGAAAGAGCTTTTTAATGGTTTCTGCTAAAAATGATAAACTGTTCTTTTCTGGGAAAACTTTAGTTTTTACGTGGAAAGTTTTATAGTATATTAATCTGAATTCTTCGTGTTCTTCACTATCTTATGAATAGCCTTATTTGGTTGTAGCTTCTATTACTATTTTTCTCCAAGCGTTTTGGATTTTCCTTTAATTTTCTAGGTTTATTTGCTTCAAATCGTGGGGTCTTCATCTGATTTTACGTCTATTGGTCACTGAGTGAATAGTTTTTTTAAACTTTCGTACCACCTTATCCTTTCACTGTACTCTTTTTAGTACTATTTTTATTTCTTGTTAGTTATTTAGTTAGTTAGAGGGTTGTATTTCTTCTTGGTTAATCTTAAGTCTCATATTATTCTCACAATTCTAGTTTTATGTTCTTAAGTTGTTAACGTGGCAATTGATTACAGTGCCTTTTCTATATGGACCTTTCTTTTAAACTAAAATTTTCTTACATTAGATTCTGCCTGTTACTATACTTTATTATTGAAAAGAGAGAAATATTAAATTTTAATCATTTGTATGTACTTATACAATTTTTTGCACTCAGTAGAATGTAGAGATGTTCAACGTCGGATCTATCTGATGCCTACATATGCGTATCATTCAATTAAAGATACATTAAACTAATATAATTTCCAAACTTCAATTCAATAATTATTTAGGAGAAGGACTTCCCCAACATTAGTGAAAACATTTTTCAATAATTTAGATAGTTTCTAGTACCTAAAAATAGTAAATTCATAGTGGGAGAAGGCAGTTTCATCAATTGTTTATGAATAAAACCAGCTTAGGTTAGGTTAGGTATTTTTTTGCATAAATTCAAATAAAATCCTCTTCCCACCTTGAATTAGACTATAAAATAATCGTAAATAAGTAAAAAAAAAAAATAAAGTTGATTAAATATGGAAGCCCACTATTAAATAATTACTTTAAGAACTAACTAATGCTGAAATGATCGAAGAAGAGACTACAATAATGACTATAAGGATTAGATACTACCATTTTTTTTTAATTGAATAAATTTGAAGTGTATTAATTCAATTGTAATATGGGTTAATTTACCTAAATTAAAATAAGTACTACTCTCTCTCTCTCTCGTTGTGAAATGAACTTTATGTTTTACTAGTCAAATCCATTTTATGTATACGTTAAATTTCTCGTAAAGGAATTTTATGCTGTTTAGAACTTTCTCACGGATTTTATTAAAGAAACACAATGTATTTACTCAACCACGAACTCTGCAGTGTTTATATATCACTGACAATGATTGTTTTTAATTATTTATGTCCGAAAATTACTCTTAATATGCTGATGAATTCGAAACAGGTAGTGATTGTTGTTGTTGTTAGTTGTACACATCAATTTGCGGCCGATAAAGATAGTATAAACTACTTTATAAATACATAAAATAAGTAGTTAACATGTATATTAACAACTTTTTATAATGGCTATTAAATAGAATGAATATCTGATCTATATAGGTAACTCCCACGAAGATGCTAAAGGTTTATGGAAAAATGTAAATTCGTAATAAACTGTTTTTCTGTAGTTAAGTGTCAGATGTTAACTTTTTATATACCTAAAAAACCAAAATGGTGCCATTTATTAACTTGTATTCAGTTAGCAATTCGAAATTCCTAATACCAAACTGTGAATTTATATTCAGAAGTTGTCAATATACATTTTCGAAATCCAAGTGTGTCCAGAATTTAGAGCTGCTAACTGTGAGATGAAAGTTATTTGACAAGTGATTTTCTATTTCTAATATTTATAATAAAAACTAATTACCTTGATTTTTCCGAACTCTGTAGATTTGATTTACTTGATTATTCCTTTTATAATTTACTTATGCGAATAAATGGCGATCAAGATGGTCGAGACAGGGTCCTTGTTGATTTATCGTTCTTATCATTTAAATAACTAAAATCCACTCAAGAATACTTTTTTATGATGATTTCGTTTATTTTTAACTGGCGATCGAGCTAACATTTTCAATTCAAAGAAGCAATAAACGCGGATTCAAGGACGTTTACTTTCGAACATTCCAAAAGTATGGTTCTTGTTTTTATTTTAATCAAATTTATCAAAACACAATTTGGCATACACTTTGATGATGTATGTACTAATTATATTCCCAAATTATAGACGTTGATTAAACTAACATAAACAGTTATTAAAATTACGTGATTTCTGTTTAAATACCTTATTAATGAACATTACTACTCTAGTGCTGCAAAGTAATTCAACACAATTCACTGCAGAGAAATTTCAACTCACTCGGCCAAGTTTTTTGTTTCGTATTTGTGCAAAATTCGTTGGGAAAATTCACGTTTAAAGTTCTGAAAATTAATTACACACCGGCCGGTGCAAAAGAGAAAAGCGGGCTGTCTGGTCTGAGGTCTAAGAGAATAAGGCTGATTCATTTAATCGATGTTCCAGATTTTGAAGATAATTTTAGATATATGCTTACAAAAATAGAATTGAATGTTGTCGTATTTTTAACAGGGATGTAACAATGTAACAGTCCGTGGATATTTTCTTTTGCAAATGTCAGAATTTTGAGGTTTATTTTTAAATGCGAATATTTTATATTTTAAATTACAAACTATTATTTCTTAAATACAAATCTCTAATATTTAGTATATTGTAACGGTCTAAAAGAAGAAATCAAATAATTTAATTAAGGATTAAACAAAAATTGATAGGTACAAATACTATTTTTTTTAATATCTATTGGCACTGGTGTTACAATTGGTTAAATCTTCGTTTATTTATTATGTATTAAATTGTGCTTCTAATGTGTATTATGTTGTCATTTATCCCTTATCCACGATGATACTAATTTTTTTTCTTTTATATTAGCTTTTTTTTTAATGGAAAACAAATACATTAACTTGTTTTTTTTTATATTCTTATTGAATGTTTTTATAATGTAATAACAATAGCGTGAAAGTAAAAAACATAGAAACGTAAACTTAATCTATAAAAATTTCCGAATATTTGATCATGTCATAGATCTAAATGTGGTAGATCAAAAATTCATGATGATAAGAACACGGGGGTTTTATTTAGTTTTGAATAAAATCCTCATATTTCCAAATAATCAAGATTCTCCTCGTCTTAGAAATGATTTATAGTTCTACAGTGTATGGTAATATTGAGCATTAACTATTGTTCAAACTTACATGGACCATATATGACATTTTCAAGGAATTGAACTTTTCAATTGATTCTAATTATTCTAGAAATAATTTTAGCATTCATTAATTTCTAATTAAGTGTTATTCCAGTCTCTTGCATTGAATAACCTCATTGTTTAGGTAAGGGAATATTTATGTTCTCTTCAAACTTCATCCAGTAAATGCAAAAGAACATTGTGACCTAGAAAGTTTAAAGGGTGGCGTTGTAAAAATAACACTTTATGCAATACGCTGCTTCTGGATGAAAACGGCGTCTTTGCATAAAAGAAGCTTGGTTTGAACGAAATTAGTTTACCTGATACTAGGAACAGATGCCGGTCTTGCAGTTGAAATGGTGTCATATCTAGAAAAGTATTTGCTCTACAATTTTCTACTTAAAAAAAACAGATTATAGTTGGATTAGGAAAAATATCCGGTCTTCTAAATCTAAAATCAACGTTAAAAAATGTGAAAAAATGTGTTCATTGTAGTAATATTCTTAGATAACTCTTACAAGGCGGTTTCTTTCTGATTATTAATGAAGTTTCGGCATTTAACATCCTAATAACATCCTAATCAATATCCTTTGCGTTTGAAGAATTTTACAAGATTACAATCCCGGATGAAATATATATTTTCACAGGGAAAAACCCTCAAAAACCTCCGACTTATCGACTTATTTTGAGACAAATTGTAATCGTAAAATAATGCATAGTAAAATTTCCAACATCTGTTTTACACTTTTAAACTTAGCTTGAAAATACAGTTTATATATTTACCGAAAAAATTATTCTATTTTAAGATAGATTTATATTTTTAAGACAACTCCGAACTATTGAATTTGTATTTTAGAAAATAAGTCTTAGTACTTTATTAAGACATTCTAGATTTCTTAGAAAGTAAAATTATATTAAACTTCTAAAATGTTTGCAGTTTTTTTACAGATGCATCTCCGGTACACCATTATTCATTGCTCCAAAAGCTGTATAAAATCAGACTTAGCACTTTCCAAAAAAAAAGCTGTAACCCATATTAACAGACCGATTAATAGAACCTATTATTTAATTTTTAAATATTAAAATAACAAGTTTTTTCTCTACCATTTACATTTCAATATTTAAGATTTTGCTGTGTTTGTATAGTTACAACGACGGATGTTATGTTAAATGAATGTCAACGTCCTCTTTTGAATAAAAAACGGAAAGTTTCGTTCGCTCTTATATTCGTATAGCGAGAATTACCTAAAATGTTACCGCCTACCGTATTTACACTAATAACGTTTTCTATTTGCACAGTTCATTATAATTAATTCGTTAAGCAAAAAAGATCATCTATTTATTACACTTTTAAACGAAATTTCATACGTTAACTTCGGATATGGTAAAAACTATATGCACCTTCCCGCTAATCTCTCGATCATTTTTTAAGATATTCAACACATTTGGTACACCCTAAAAAATAATTAATTATGAAGATCTACGGCATTTTTTTTGTAATTACCTATATTTTACCCCAGATATACTTTCTACTCTTCCCCGCTGCTGGTTGCAAATTGAGTGGGTACAATGAATTAAATGTCGGTGAAACAGGTGTTCTACGTCTTCTTTTAATCAAGTGTCAACGACACCGTTTCTCTCTTGCACTCAATTTACCGATTGAAAATTTCGCCATTATTTTTCATAATTTATGCCAAATAGCAAATCGAGACTATTCCCCGATTATCCAGCTCACGTGCCAGTATACATTCACCAGATTACTAGGAATTTTATGTCCATACCTGTATATTCAAAAAATACCAAATTCACAACTTTTTAATAAAGGCATTCAGTATAGAAAATTTTAAAATAATTAATGTTCTCATCAGAAAATGTACTTCTTAAACCAGATTATGGCCATCCCTAAATTAGTAAAACAGTCACACAGCGGAGGGCCCGAGGGCACTTTGTAGTGATTAAGTTAGGTTAGGATTATTAAATTTGTTTTGTGTTTGTTTTTTGGCTCCTTATTTTTTTGGGGGTGAACCTTTTTTTGGTTCCTATTTTTTGGAACCTGTTTAGTACTTTTGGAACCTTTTTAGTACAATTGGAACACTCACATGAATTTACTAAAAATGTTTTCAAGACATGCCCCAAATCTTGCAAAATTTTAGAAAATCGATAAATATTCAAGAGAAATAACCTTATACACTATGAACATTAATTTTAGACATAAAATTGTTATATTCCCGTTTAAGTACTTCCCAATCCAAATTTGTGGCAACGTTGCCTTAGATTGCCGGTTTTACAAGTCCGAGATATCTGCCGAGTTCGATGGAGTCTGAATAAATTTATACATTTACATATTTAACTCTAGAATCAATAATTTGACGAATAACTAATCCCAGATTATACTAAAAATCTATTATGATAATGGGAATAACTTTTATATTATTCCTATTCCCTAGCAACTATTTTACAAATTTAACCAAAGCTAACTTAAAAATTTTCGATTCCGTGTTATTTCATTAATGGTTACTCCAAGAATATCTGACAATTCTATAATTTGATTCGCTGAATTATCCTTGTTATTATCCTATTTGCTGCTTATGCTTTAATATAAAATTCGTTTTCATTAATCACGGAATCAATTTATTCCACGTTTATTTAAATTGAAAAACAGTCCTAAGGAAACAACCGTAGTGAAAAAATAATGATTTTATGAAAATATTCTAAATTTAAGGGTAAGAGACTAGAGTTTTTTTTTTATTTGAAATTCTTATCAAATTAGCAGGAACAGCATTATATTTTTGTTAACTAAAGTGACCGCCTATTTTCCATGTATTATTTTGGCGCCGTTTTTAAAGGATGTTCAGCTATTAATTGATTTTTTAGATTTAAAAAAATATTTGTTAAGAAACAGTTTTTTATATAATTAACTTTAAAGATGGCCATACACTACTCAGTCTTAGAGTACAACCAAACCAAACAGGGTAATTGATTAGTGGGGTAAAGCTAAGTAAGTCTGTTATAATAAAAGATACCAAAAAAAGGTATTTACGAAAATTGTAGGCAGCTTTAAGCTTCACATTTTAAAATTAGTTACAATATTACAGGGTGTCGCAGTGCCAGTTCAAAATTATATTTTTTTAAATGAAACACCCTGTATTTTTGTCCATTTTTTTATTCTTCCTAAAAAGCTTGGAGTCTTAACATCAATGGTTAGAGAGATATAGTGCCTTAAATAACGACATTTTTCAATTTTAGACATTTTTTGTGTCGAAAATATTCATTATAGGACAAAATCTAGTAACTTGTATTTAAAACAAATACAATGTGATCAAAAATTCAAAACGGTAGTGATTTTTTGACCACCCTGTACTCATTGTAATTATATCCCGTTAGATAGATAGTACATAAAAAATAAGAATAGGGACATGTAAGCTGTTTTGTCCAATAATGAATATTTTCGACACAAAAAATTCCTAAAATTAAAAAATCTCGATTTTGAACGCCCTATAGCTCTGTAACCATTGATGTTAAACCCCAAGTGTAATAGATCAATGAAATAAGCTCTTTAAGAAGGATAAAGAAAATGCAACAAAATACATGATGTCTCATTTAAAAAATTATAACTTTTATCTGGCCCGGCGTCATGGAACATCTTATAACATTGTAACTAATTTTAAAATGTGAAGCTTAAAGCCGCCTACAATTTTTGTAAAAACTTTTTTGTTGTCTTGTATTATAACAGATTTACTGAGCTTCACCTCACTAATCAATCACCCTGTATGTAGTAGTTCTAGTAAAAGTAATGGAAAAAAAAGAAACCACTAGAAATTAAGACCTCCCATAAAAAAAGATTTTAACTTGGTATACCACTAGATTAGAGATAGGGGTTTCTCAAATGATGAATAGGATAATAATCCCTCTTTACCTAGGTAAACATCCCAAAATATTTTAGGTAGAGATGACCATGCAGTGTTTCACGTGGGGGTTGATAAAACGAGAGACAAACAAATAACCGAAGAATTGTCACCTACTCCGATAAACCAAGTGCCTTCAACTATGAACCAGTTCATATCGAAAACAAGGAGTATTACAAAGTTCTTAATAGGAGCTTAGAATAAACTGAGCTTAGCCAAGGTTAAAGGGTACCTAAGAATCAAATGCAACGAGAAAGTCGATGAACTACCTAAACAGGGGGCGGTGGACATCTTAATCGAACCCGAACGTTCCTATATGGTTACAAAATGCCGAATCAAGGCCCTAATGGATCAACAATCAGGCCTTACGTTGTTGACAAGAAACCTAAAAGCAAAAATGGCCAATATTCCGATTGTTAGAAGACTTACTACACCAAAGTCGTAAAACAACGAAACATTGTAGGCTAAGAAAATACACATACATGATTGACCTGGAAGAAGACAGCCTTTATTAGTTCCATCAGGAAAAACGCGGTTCATGCACTTTGCGAGTTGAGAAACGTAGCTAGGGTGTGGTGTTACTTATTCAAAGAAGTAAAACCTATGTAGAGGAACTACTATCAAGTCTCTTGAGCCTAAACAGAAAACTAAAGTTAGATAGGAAGCTCTATAAACGGAGGGCCACAATAGGGTTATTAAAATAGAAAATCACTTTAATGTAAATCTAATCTAAGCTGCAGATGATTTTAACTGGATCTACTAGTGTTTTTACAATCCACATCCAAATGATTGGAAATTATTGTTTAGTGTAGATCATTTTCTTGTAAACTACTATGGACCCTTTTTCATTACCAATATATCTACAAACAGCTGTTCTTCTTGCTTGGCCGGCTTTCAGATTCTCTAAAGTCTATAACTTCTGCTTCTACGTTATCTCGTCCAAAATAAAGCAATCTGTATTACTGTAACAAATCACTTATTACGCTAAATGATGAAGGTATACCGGCACACGTCTTATATTGGTTAGTACGGGCTTTGACCAAATAAGAAGCGACTTACGGAGCTATTTATACGCGGTTCCAAAGTCGTTGACTTCTGTGTAATTGTCATGGTCAAGGCAGGTTTTTTAGTTAGTCTAATATTAATTTTAGCTCCTTCACCAAATTTTAACATGCCCCGAAAATGTAAAAACGTTATTTATTATTTATGACTTGGTTAATTTATTATAATTTTATTTTAAATTGTTAGAAATCTTCCATGTGGTTGATAAATGAAAAAAAAAACGATTTCGTGATAGGCAATATTATGTTTTGTAGTATGCTTCGGATAAATATAGCTACGAGTGTTTGAATTCCAGCAGGTGTCGCATAGCTGTCACATCACGATCTGTTTACAAGCCGAGGAAATTCCGAAGCGTTTTTTTCTAAAAGTACAAATTATGGAGCAGTTCCAAAAAAATTCTCATTATTCTAAACTATTTTAGGAGTACCCAGATCTAAATATAACAGTTAAAAGTGTTGTTTTACTTATTAAATAAGGTGCCTTTTAGTATAAAAATAAAATTCCTTACAGGTTCATTTTTTATAGAGTATTAAATTTTTGTTTTAATATACTTGTTAGCATAATGCACCTATTAGCTTACATAACGATAATTTAAATATGCACATAATTATTTAACTTATTTTTTTATGAAAGTTATTTAGGTTTAAAAGAAACAATGTAGTAATTATGTAAGTTTATATGCTACTTTCTAAATAATTTGTAAAAAAAATGAATATCTTTCTAATAGAGAAATTGTATTAGAGATTTTTTTAAACGATAGACAAAAGAAGCGTAATTTTTATAATATAATTATATCATGTTTTAAATTGAATTTGAATATTAAATTGCATTAAAACATTTTAATGGTTTATTCTTCTTACTGTTCGGTGAGAGAATTCTTGTCAAAATTCATCAGTCAATAAGTATTTAAGAGTTTAGAATTCCGCAAAATTGTGCATCAAGAATAACCTTAAATAATACTTTGAGCATTAAACGGACGAGTCAATAACGCTAAACATCGTTTTATCTACTCATGGTTAAAGTATTGCATTTTTATAAATAATAAACATTTTTGAAACATTAAGGATTTATGGTATAATAAACAATACGCATCTTTGAAAACATTGACAAAACAAAAATATGTTTACATTTTATAAATATCTACTGGCTTAAATTTTGATAAAAAATGTAAATTAATATTTACTAGCTATTTATCTATTAATATTGAGTAAATGTATTTACCAAACGTCTTTATCTTACGTTAGAAGGTAAATAATAAAAACATAGGTGCAATATGCGTCAGAAGGAATGGAAAATAGTTAATGTAAATTCTTAGGCACAAAATATGTAAATTTAAACCAAACTTTTCAAGTCAAATGTTGAATGTTTTATTTCTTTTCAGTTTTTCCATAATAATAAAGACTATTCTCTCCAGTGTAACTTCTTGGAATGCTCTGTCTATATATAATATCCAAAATATAATTGATTCGTCCGTGAAAAAATCTTCATTTACTAATTTTGAGCTTAACGAAATAAACGGTTTTCCATATCGACCAAAAGAAGTTTAAGATAAAATAAATTACATTCCTCTATATTAAAAAAAATACTTATGTTTTTCATATATATTTTGATATTTTGTTCTCAAAAAGTTCCCACTTACTATGAGTCACTTCTCTATAATTCTTTCAGATTCTGGTTAGTTTGTTACAACGTTGCACTTAATCTTTCATATTTCTTGTCAGTAATTGAAAAAACATTTTGAAACACATACGGAACGATAATATTTTTTTTAAATATAATAACACAAAAATGAAAAAGGAACTCAGGTACATTTATCTAGAGCCACAAATATTAGCTTGGCTCCCCCCTGTTCTAGACATTCAAACATATGTTGAAAAATAACTATAATAAAAATAATAATGATAATAATAATAATATCAATAGAAACGGTATTCTAATTAATTATTAGTTATAAACGATTAATCTAATTCTAAAAAAATTCCTAAATTTAAAAATATCCCCAATGAAGAGCTTTAAAAAAAAGAAAAAATTAGCTATTCGTAATTATTTCTAGGAAAACCAGTATATATTTAAATAAAAAATGTTAATAGCACCTATTTATAAAATACATTTTCTCTATTCAATGAGAATTTTCTGGCTCTTCCATCTGCTATGAAAAAAATTCGCTTCTTCGAAATGTCGAGTTCGTAATACATATTTACCAAATAGACTATCCAGATATATGTATATAACTATAACTATAGGAAATTCAGCTGGCGAAAAATGCGTCACAAACAAAAATTATAAAAAAGTTTAACAGCAGAGGTGGATACCGAGTGTACGTGAAAAATATAAGTATAGGTAGTACAGGCAGCTTTCTTTATTTTTGCTTTATCTCCCGCTGTCTCTGCTTATTTTTTATTTCCAGCTTTCTTGAATTATTATTTTATTACCCGCTTTATTAGTCCTTCTTTTATTACCTGTTTTCTTTAATTCTTTTTTTATTTCCTTTGGCCATTTTTATCTAGAAGGTCTGCCTATTCTGCTTCTTCCTGCTTCTCCTCATTCTCATTGATATTCGAGCCGTTTTCGTAGTAATTATGTTTTTTATGCTTCAATTTTCTTCTAATTCTAAATGCATCATCTAACTTCTGTACATATTTTGGTAATATTTTTCCTTCTTCTGTTCTCAAGTTTTCTTTATTTATTTTGGTGTGTTTTCACTTAGGTTATTCTTTATTAGTTATCATTATATAAGAATATATGTTACTTGTTTTGTCGGTCATATCTAAAATATCAAGGAAGAAAACTGATTTTTGGCTTCACTACTACTACTACTACTACTACTACTACCTCTACTACCTCTACTTCTTTCTTCCAAAGATCAAAGATGAAATATATATTTTTAAATACTAATGATCGAAAAAAATATTATGATTATCTTATTTTTTCTTTTCTTATTCTCGACACGGAGGTCTATAAAAGTCTGTTTCTTTAAAAAGGTTTTTCTATAAGTACACGAGACGAGAACTAGTAGGTACTATAATACCATCGGCGATGACGCACTTGGTACGACCGGTCACCTGGTGCCTCTGCGTCCTTGACGAAGGCGTTGTCCTCTCTAGAATAACTCTACGGATGACCTTCTGATGTGTTTTGCTCGCCGATGGGTTCAATTGTTCTAATAGAGATCGATTTTAATTCTATTTATTTAAGAAAAACTACTACTAAAAATAAGTAAATAAAAGCTTAAAAGCTTTCAAGGCATTTCACACAAAAAACTTATTTATCTTAAGCGTTTACAATATTTATAAAGCAAATTGTTTTAATACTAATTATCAATATAGTAAATGAATGTATATTTTGAGAATATTAATATTTAATTTTTGGCTAATGTTTATATGAAAATGTAAGGTTATCTAGAAGATATATTTTGGCTGCACGTATGAACTTTTATTTCCTTTGTTTTTCCTATTTTATTTATAACAAAGTTGCAATTAAATAAATTAAATGTTTTTTTTGCTGCTACACGTATTACCTTGTTTTCTAACATTGGTCATATTTGGAACATAACCAATCAACAATGAGAGAAAGTTAACGTTAGTAGGTTTCTAGTAGTTGAATATTTATACATTTAGATAATTACTACGTCGTGCTATGATTTTTCAGTTCCGTTTTGAGCTTTAAATCGTTTAAAATAATTCAACACGCTTCTGTAGGATAATTTTTGGATAACCAATTACATATGTTTATTCAATTATAAGAAATATCAGAACTTACAGCAACTCTCCAATTACTTTAAATGTACGTTATAACATATTGTTCACTTTTTCTAGAAAAATTCATATAAATAAGCACAGTATAATAAAATCTGAGACCGTTATGAACGCAGAAATTAACCAAGTAAAACTTCTTATAAGTAATAATGATACGTTATTATTAATGGTATCCCGTTAATCACTCAAGTATGCCAGTCATTCTGCAAAGGTTCAAATAATAAACACATGCCAAAATAGAAGAAAGAATTCATAAATCAGAATTGAACTATGGTTGGTGCTAATTTATTTTTAAATTAAGGTACACATCGAAAAAAGTGGGACTTTAATAGCTGAACGTACTCATTCTATAGTATTATTAATGAGTAAAGAAATTGATCGCTAGAGGTTGGAACTGAAACTTGTACGGTAATTTTTAATAACATACTTGAGAATCTTTTGGGAAATATTTTGTGGTATACATTATGTGGAAATGCAGGTTCTTCAAGAATTTTCCTGCTGCGTAATCGCTGACTTTTAATAACGCACAAATCTGTTATTTTTCTTTTTTCTTTGTTTGCGCATTATTGGTCATTCCATTAAGGCATATAATTAGTGTGCTTTCAAATTTTTTCTGAATTGACTCGTTTGTTTCTTATCTTGACGATCAGTTTTATTTCTACTAAGGAACTTTCAAACTAGAATCAACTGATATGCATCGTCATGCAATTTTCACAAATGCTAACTGACAACTCACCCCATTGCGATTTTTTGTTTTTAGGTATGACTTTCTGCTTCTCTTCAATCTATTCTTATGCATTCCCTTTTATTATAGTTCTGTCCATCTAATTTTTTTTTTCGAAATTTCATTAATGCATAGCTTAGATTTGCTTTCAAATTTTTATTCTATCGACTCCTTTCTTCTTTATCTTGTCGATCAATTTTATTCCTACAAACTATTTTTCAAGCTACAATAAATTATGTGCATAATCCTGCTATTCTTATAAATGCTTACGCCATTTTTTGTTTACTGATTTCCATTTTTTTCTTTGTTTACACCACTTGGAATGATTTTCTATTTTCGTTTATCCTGCAACGTGCATATGATCTGAATCTATTTGTTTATTAAAGTCAGATGCAGGCACTTCCTCTAATTCGATTCGAAGTGAAGATTCTCGACTTTAGCGCAGTCACTGATGATCTCTACTAGATGGATAATAATATTAATAATGCGTCATGCTTGTCGGCATATTCCTTTATACAGATTGGACCAAAAAAAGTAAAGTCCGAAAGTCTGGTTTCTATTTTAATTATGCTATTTTGAAACAATGTGATTTTTAGTAAAACAGAAGTTTATTTATAGTAAATTTATTTAAAAATAAACACAGATAAAAACTGGTGATGCACTACTGCACTAAGATTCACTAATTTGATTAACAGCCGAAAAATATATTTATAATCATAGCTGGCAAAAACGAAGTACAAGAGTTGTTATTTTGTCGAACAGAAGACAAATACTAAGAAACATTATTGTACATTATTAAATATTTAAGGAGCAGTATTTTAAAAAAAAGTTTGAGCGGATATTGACTTGTATTTAAAAAAATGGCACTTCTTTTGTTTGAATTAAAACTAGATTAAAAGCTCGGGACATGCTGTATACTGCATGTCTTAAGTTTGTGCCTGCAGTTGAAACATCACAAGATAAAAGATATTGAACGTAGGCGTAGCGGTTCCTATATGTGTGTATACGATGCGATAGCAGGTCAAGTGACCGGTGCATCTGGTTTTGCTGCATTATTTATTACTGAATCAGACATTCCTTGAGTACATCTACAGCTGAAAACCTCTCAAGGTTGGAATTAAGTAGTTAAACCACGTCGAAAATGATCTATGGGCAAGCAGACTAGATTTTTTAGAGGGTTTGCTCGAGGAAAATGGTTAGAGTAAGTTGCATGTAAATATTTTGAAATCTTCTAAAAGTTTTATGCAGCATTAGGACTGAAACGTATCCTTAACATTTGGAATATGGCGAGAAACCGGAAAACCCCGAACTAGTTCATATATGTACTGTAATCGACGTGGGTGGTGCTAATCATAATGTATGTACGTCACCACACGTGATATTGTAAAGTTTGCCGAGCGAAGCAAAAACGTGGTCCTTACGGCAGATTTGTTAATCTAACAGGTTGGGTTAATTAGTCGATCGCCATATTATAGTAATAGATAAAAATTGGCACTTGTCAGTTTCTTAAGCCTACAGTCCTGGGGCTCCGTTTCTGAGGGACGCCCAGTATATAGGTAAACTTATAGGTCAGTCAATAACAATGAAACTAATTGAACTTTTTCTAACTTATATATTAGGCGAGAAAATGGTGAAATTACAACAAATTCATTTAATGCTTTAAATAAATTATTAAACCTCGCCAAGTTCTTTGATAAATCGTTTAACTCTGTTACTAATTAAGAAAAGTACCGGCAAATTAAGTCTTGCAAGATTTAACTAGATTAAAGACACTTTATCACTAGAGTACTTTTCGAGACGGATGTTAAACTACACTGATTCCTGAATTCGTCTAGATATCTAAACTACTCTATATTTTTGGTTCTCACAGATTTGTTATGACTTTCGGCTTATTAAGGAATTCGTCTTTTACAAAACTAACCATGTACCTCAGTTGGGAGAATTATTGGGTTAACAAATCTGAAATACAACTAAAACTCATCTGTGGGTATCATTTGAATCGTCAACTCATATTTTTAGTATTATGGCTTTAAAAAATTAAACTTAACATCTGTTACTTGAATTTGAAATTGTTTGTATATTTTCCCGAAAGAACCCTTGAAAACCCTTCTATTTAAAAGATAATATTTAAGGCAGCATGTTCTTGAACTATTAAATTTATAAATTTGGAAATAACTTTCAGTATTTTTATTGAAATATTCCTAGAAAAGTAAAAATTACTTGCTTTCTAGCTTTGATTTTGCTTTACAAAGGCGGCTCTGTTACAGTAACTATCCATATACGAGTATCGTTCAAACAGAAATACTTTTTATCAATATAACCATGATTTCGTTGCTTTTCCATTTGTATATATTGTTTCTGTAAGTAGTACTGACGTATCTGTCAAAATTATTTAGATTTTACTCTTTTCTAAGTACTGCAACTGTATTAATGTATGATAGAAAAGCCTGCTATTATTCAGTTTCGGGCCGCTCAAGGGTATCAACCAATAGAAATTTATAAAAGAATGAAAGGTGTGTGATGACTGTAGGTACTCTCATATAGTAGTGGTTGTGCCCAATAAAGGATTGTCCCGGTCCTGTACTTATTGCAGCATCAGATGAAAATATAAGGGAACTGGAAGCTGAATTATGCGCCAATAGATGGTGTTTGAGAACTTTTTCAAATATTGAACTGGGAACTGTTCATTCCCTCATTCATAACTTGTTTGTAGTAAAAGTACGGATTCGTGGATCCCACAATTGCTTACTGACGATCAGAAGTATTTGAATCCAGCCTGATCATTACATTTGATGGGCTATTAATAAGGTAATGCTTTTTTACACTGATTGTTCTAAGGTGTCTAAGGTGTTACTGATATTGTGACATTAGCTTTAGTTTTATTATTGTTAATACATATTGTATTGGCGGGAGTATAATTGGCATAGACCTCTGGTGAAAAAAAAGTGAACCCTTCAAAGCAGTAAAATAAATCATATTTGTGCTATCATGCTGGAGTTGTTTTCGAGTTTTCATTCTGTAAATTTATTTGTACTTACTTTACCTTTACTATTTTGTAATGAAAAGTACAATAATCGTATTTACGGATATTTGTTTTACTACTTTGAAGATAGATGACAGCGCCCTCTTACGAATTCTACTTTTCCCAATAAAAGTTGGGAAAAAAGTAGTTGTCATACAAAATATATCCGTCATTGTAATATAGTTATTTTTAATGAAAAAGGGTTTTAAACCAAAGGCAATCAACCCTAAGACGCTGAAGGCAACAAAATAGGGTATGCAGTGGAATCATCCGCACAATCTCCGAGGGCGAAAAAATTTCGATCCCAACCTTTTCCAGCAAAACTAATACTGACCGTAATTTTAAATTATCAAGGTGCGCTGTTCTTAGATTTTAAAGAAGCCGGTGACAACATTAACGTTGAGCCGCTATGCAGTCTACTTAAAAAACATCATCAAGAATAAACGTCCCGGGATGCTCACAGATGGTGTTATTTTTCTGCATGATAAAGCTCGACTTTATGTAGCTGAGACGATTCAAGATCTACTTTGTTACATAAGATGGGAAGTTTTACAACCTCTGCTTAGAGACCCGATTTCTCCCCATAAGATTAACATTTGTTTGGCAGGGAATATACAGACAACTCCATCAGTGGGACAATACTTTACCGTCTCTAAACATGTTTCTATGGAACTATTCTCGTATATTACCAGTTATATCAAAGATTTTTACCAGTTTAGGTCGCTATCACGGACATTTAACTCATTTTGCCACAAAACGTAGATACAATAACTAGAGTAATTTCATCCTAAAGAATAAGTTTAATTAATTAGTTTATATTTAAAATCAAGCAAGAATGCCCCAAGGCAAAGCCCTAGGACCAGTACTTGTTTTATCGTAAGATATCATTCTTGATAAAAAGTTTTACTTGTTCTAAAATCCCATTAAATGAAGAAAAAATAATGTTTTATCTTACATGCTTCATTTTATAGGCAATTTTCTATGAAACCCTATGAACTTTTGCACTAAGTTCGAAACTAACAAAAATCTAATGGGTGACATTTATGTTATTAAAAGATGAATTCCTTTTTTATGAAAGAATGATATTTTTTGAAATATTATTACTTGGATAATGACATAAACGCCACTCACTAGAATATTATTGTTTATAATGTTTCGAACTTGGTGCAAAGTTCATTGGGTTTCATAGAAAATTAACTATAAAATGGACCGTGTAAAACAGGATTTAATTTTTCATTTCGTAGTGTTTTAGAATAAGAAAAACATGTTCAGAATGACATTTTTCGATAAAACTAAAAATAAAAAAATTTCTTCTCTTAAGAACCCTATCCGGTGACACACTGTAGGAACTTTTGCGTTTTCAATAGACCTAGGAACTATGGTAGTTTTGACTTTAAAGTTCCAAATGATTTTTAAAAATAAGCCAATAAAACCGCAAATAACCAGTA
Organism: Hermaeophaga mercurialis; assembly: GCA_951812935.1. Lineage (NCBI taxonomy): Eukaryota > Metazoa > Arthropoda > Insecta > Coleoptera > Chrysomelidae > Hermaeophaga > Hermaeophaga mercurialis. The sequence goes on from OX638365.1 coordinate 18,230,184, forward strand.
ATATTGAAGATAATGGAAGGAAATAAAATAGCTACAGATAAAAGAGAAATAAATAATGTAGATGTGGGCCAAATCTAACGTAATTTTAAGCAGTCATGCGTATCTAAGCACGTATTAGTTATGCATTAATGCCAAGATATGGATTGCTAAAAAAAATAGAAAATAAGAAAAAGCTAATTTGCATAATTATGCAGGAATTTATTATTTAAATGTGGGCAAAAAAGTGCAACGCATTCATAAATAATACAGTTAATATTTAGTTTATTGTACTGAATAGATAGGGATATTTTTTGATATTTCATTTTGACTAGAAATTGTAAGTGAATTATTTTTTCTAATATGTTAAAAAATAATTTACTGGTACTCATTTTATTCCGATTGTGTTTATTATTTACATATTTTATTAGGTACTATCGTAAATAACTGGGTAAATGTAAAATATATGCACATCTATTTGATAATACTAAATGTTTACATTTTTTTATAAGATTTGCCCTTTTTATACCTACTAGCCTACAAATTATCATTTGCGACAAGTATTTGTAAAGTTACCTTCTAATATTTAGTACAGTTTTATCAATAATTGACTCTTTAAAACCAATAAAAAATGTTTTATTTTTCTGATAACACATTCTTTTTTTTTTAGGTCCGGTGACAGTTCCAATGGTCTCTACAAATTCCTCACCTCCGATAGCTATGCCCGTACAAGTTCCTCCAGGCCACATGGTACAACAAATAGTAGACGAAAGTGGCACCCTTAGGCACGTTATATTGTCACCACAACATCCACCTAATTTAGTGCCCATGCCATCCCACAATGCACCTCACTACGTAAGTCAATTTTTTTAAAATTCAAATAAACGTTCTTGTACTTAATTGATTATAGAGTATATAGGACAAAATAGTTTTTGTAATGCAACCTTATAGATTTAATGTATCTTCCTGTCCTCTGTTAGTCTTTGAATTGGTATGTTTTCCTTAGGAAGTCTAAAATATATTCACAACCGAGAGGCAGCAATGTAAACAAATGTACACTGCATGCCCACCACGTGATAGACATGCGCTAAGCGAAGACTGTACCCCTATTGGTAAATTGACAATAAAATATATAGAGGCAATGTTACTGTTTACATCTTTGTATCGTGTATTTGTTAACTTTTTGTGAATCCTAATTGTTAATACAATTTAGTAGCCTTTCCAGAGGTTCTTTCTGGTGGGGATATGGTAAATAGGGTTTTAAGTGGCAGTCAATGGTTATCAAACCTGTAAGTGTCCTACTTTGTGCTCTGCTTAATACTTAGATAAAAAGTGAGTTTTGATAAGGGTTGTTCTACCATTCTCTCATGGTATATAAGGCTTGATAAAAATGTCCGATATAAACTGTGTTGTTCGGATATCCATTGGGATATTAGTAATTTGACTTAGGATTTGGTTATACCAAGTACGGGTTGGGGGACTGGGTATCTAGTTACAGATCCTATTCGTACTTTATCCGCGTTCCATCATTTGATCCATTTCGTTACAACCAAATGACCGTATTAGAATCCGTTTCCTTTCTAAAGGACATACCTGAAGTTGCAACCGTTACATGCGCAGAAACCAAATTGTGTCTTGCTTATTTTTGTTGCATAGTAACGACCGCGGAACGAAGAGTTATGCCGAAAACCATCTTTTTATTTCTTTATGTTTGACATTTGTAATCGTTTATTTGTTGAATATTTGCGATTTTTGATTATTTTGTAACGTCAGTTTGTTATTTGTTTTATTTCAATTAAAACCATATTCAGGTTTAGAAAGTATTTAAAAAGACATGGGCGAAATTTTAAGGAGCGGGCAGGGATGTGTCCCGTCTCAACCGAACTAGAGGTATGACCACGACTACCGGTACGTTACTATCGAATTAACTGTTCCCACCTCGACATATCCCTACTTCAAGTTATTAATAACGCGTTCTTTATCACTTGCATGGATTCCTATATGACCTCAAATATTCAGGTCAAATCTGTATAGCTCCTAAATAACTTTTGGTGCAAACGGAAAATTTAAAATCGTTCTGTACTGATTTGAACATGGAATTATTTACAATGTGACGCTAGTTATAACAATTCGTTCGCTCATAATGCTGCAACTTCAAGTATGTCGTTTACAAGTGAAACGTTCTCTGTCTTTATACAATGCTAATACGAAATTAGAAATAGTGAGAACATTATAATACCGACTGAGATAGAGATCTGTAATTAAATGCATGTTTGGCACGGCATTAGAGTATTAGTTTTTTTTTTTATTATTTTTTTATTTGCGGTTATTTGAAGAAACATAACTTTTGCAATAAATCTAGAAAACCAGCGATTTTACAGTTTTGTTAACATCGTAAAATTAATAATACTTAACTTGAATTTTAAACTAACATAACATGGAATGTATCGAAACCACACCTGACAATTTATACTTATTGTTTCGACATAATGTAATATTAACAACGCCTGGATAAAGAGTACTACATTTATATTATTCTCAGGTGACTGGTACTCAAAAAGTACTAGTATATTATTAAAGAAACAACAAAAGTCTGACTGGATTCTGCGAAATACCAATTTACCAGTTTATTAAATGTGTTAAAATTAGGCGGATGTTGACCATTCCGTTAAAACAGTGCAACTCGTAGTACATTGAAAAGATGTGAGTCAGAAATATATGATTCATTTTACTTAAGTTACCTTCTTTAATTCGTCCACAAGAATTATTAATATTTATAATATTTAATTTAAATCACCAGTACAGTGTCAGAAAATTTAAAAAATATTATTTCATACTAGAAAGACACCTGACATGTCCGGTGGCAGATGACACTTCCAGTGATAACTGACAAGTCGTAATACAAATTATAACTTACAGGTTCCAAGAGAAGTTACATTTAACATATTTTTTAGAAAAATCGTTTCATAAATTTACGAATTTTTAATGAAATTTTTATGAAAGATGTTCAAAACTTTCCTGAAATAACGATTTTACATTCCTATATAACTTTCTGGGCGACATAAATCATGCCGTAATTAAACTTTTCCGCAACTAGAACAATAATTCTGTAAAAAAAATACTTTAAGCGACGTCGAAGTCAAAACAAACACCAATCATTATTTTGTCGTTCAAAAATCCTATTTCTGTCTTACAATAGTGTATACGTACCTAGAGTGTAATGAAATATCTTTTTATTGCTTGGCGTTAGGCCAAAAACTCGTTAGCTTTTCATTTTGAAAATATCGAAAAACGATTGGCATGCCTCATAGTTTTTAAGGCCAGAACTTTGCTTTCCTTTTTTTTAACTATATTTAACAGTTTGTCTAGTTATTGATTATGATATGCAACACCTGGGGCTCCCACAAGTATTTGCTTTCAAATAGAAAATAATTTGTTGTGCGTTATAGTCATTTTGAGGTGCAAAACCGGTCTTTATTATCTTGATTAATTAAGTATATACTAATCTTATTAGATGATGCCAAAACATAATAAAGTAGTTTGTGAAAAAAATTATGTCCGTAACAAGAACTGTAAGCGGCATTTTTTATGTGAGTAAGGAGATGGTAATTCTACAACCATATCAATTGTTTTTCTGTTAATGCTATATTTTTCCTGCATCGACAGAAATAAAAACGTAAAAAATTAAAAATTTAAAAAATGGTGGGAACTACAAATATACTTTTTACAATAAATACAATTAGCTACTTGTTTTCAAAATACATGCATAAGAGTCTTTCTTGGTTGTATTATTAAATAATCGATGAAATTTTATTTTTAATAATGATAACTGAAAGAAAAGCTCATAATTTAATAATACGCCCTTCATCAGGTATGAAGAAATTCTGTTTATGAAGGTTGTTCACCATATTTTATTAGAAATAATTCTTCATAAAAAACTAAATATCCCATATTTGTAAAATTAAAAAGATACAAAATAGTAAATTCTGTAACAAGGTTAGAATGAAAAAAAAATTGAACGCGAGCGCCAGCGAGCGTGAGGAATAACGAGTATCGAATTTGTTATTCTAATCGAATAACAGACTATATTTTTCTCCACGACCAGAAATTTACTCGATTTTCACTCATTATTTTATTTGAATTAAAGTTTGTTATTATGGCGCCGCTATTTACATCTGCCATTATTATTAGAACAATTACAGAATATTCATTCCATCACTTGTGATAGATTGAAAATACATGCAAAACACATAAGAAGCAAGTGTTTCAGAATAAATATTCTATGTCAAGAGTGAGAATGTTTACATTCTATTATGGAATTAACACATTCTACTATTCGTCAATTTTATCGATTTGGATCTGAATTAAAAAAATGGCGTACAACCTTTTCTAATAGAATTTGTTTATACAGCATATAGCTAAAACTATTAAATAATGATGACTAAGAACAATTGATTTTTAAATTTGTTAAATTTTCAATTTTCTATGAATTTTTTTTTTGTCGGTTTCGATAAGAAAAAGTATGGCTATCGAAACTCAATAAATAATGTAGTGCTTAAATATGAAATGCTTCCATATTTTTTAAATAGGTATACAAATTAAGTGATCCTAGTTCGGTCCTGTATTTTTCAAAATTTTGAAATATCTTTACCCAATCACAATGCTTGTTATTTCTCCAATTGTGAATAGAATAAATGTACAACATACCTTCGTGTTTTTTATGAAGAAACAAATTTTATATTCGTTATTGAAATGAATAAAAAAATATGTTCAGAATGAAGTTTAAACTTGCCTACTCGGCTCCTGAATTTTTAACACATTTGGCCAAAACATTAACCTGTATCTCATTATGTCTGTATCGTATTTAATAAATAATTTGATATTTAACCCAATGACCCCCATGCAAAGAAGTTTAACTAGTAATTCATGACTCATCCTTAGTGCTTATTTTTAAAGAAAGTCTGTTCTTCAGTTTAATTATTATTATTATTATTATTATTCTCAAGAAATGTTATAACCTATGTGAGCATTTCATTGTGTTTTATAATGTGAGTATAGAAAATATTTAAATTACTCAAGGAAGCATAGGTAACATCCCGTCTTTCTTTTATATTCTGTTTTTAATAACTGCACTTAAAATTACAAAAATTTTTTATTCAAACAAACAATTTGACGTTTCAAACATGGAAAAAACAATTGATTAGGATTTGAATTTGATTTTATAAGAGAGATACTACCATAATATTAAAATAACCCTCCAAAGCTGACTTTTGTGGCTTGATGAACCATACGTTTTGTTTCTTGTCTTTATATATAATTTGGAGACAAACTAACCACTCTCCTAATACTTTTAGAAAGGTTTTTATTAGCCTATATTGCGCATACTACAGTCTCATTCGATTATTTCCACCCAGAAGGATCAGGAAATTGGAAGACATTCTAAAGGTAATAATGTAAGAATACTAAATCAGTTTAATAGAGCTAAAGTTAACGCAAACTATAGACGGGCACTATTGGATTCCTAATGACATATGTATATATTGAAGGGTTTCGCTAATTGAATATGACAATAGTTATTAGTGCAGTTGAAAATGACTATACTTTATTTTATAAAAATAATTTTCTAAAATTACAATTTTTTATTGCCATCTTATTAAGTTTGTATTTTAATCAAAGCGCTTTTGTGTTATAAAAAAAGTATTTAATATTACTGCTGTAAAAAATTGTTGAATTACCAATATTCCTTATAACCTGTCTGTAACTCGTTTTATATTTTTTAAATTTTCTTGATAAATACTAACCCCCTTTGTTTACATTTTTAACCAGGACTACTCCGAGATTTACCTATTTCTATTTATTTGTGTCTGAAATATAAGTATAGTTATTTTATTTTTATTGTAACGCCCAATTTCATTTTTCGTTTGTTTTTAATAAATTTAACTTTTATTTTTTTTTAATTTTATTTAAATATAAATTTTATCTATTAATTATAAAACAAGAAATCCGAAAAGCTATTCGATTACAATACGTATCCAATTGTAAATAATAATTAAATCAAAAACATATATCCGGAAGGATGTAAGGACAATATTATTATATTTTTGTTAGGATTCCATTAATAATTATTAATAATTGTCGCTTTTATCGAAGACCAGTGAGCATTGATCATTGATTTAACATTTATTTTATTTGTGATTAAATTGTTTATTATGAACATTAATTATATTCCAAGAAGTACTTGCGTTGTTGTTTATTTACTAAACGTATATGCAAAGTGATTTGTGGGAAAAGCCAACAATCGTTAGCTATATTATATTGTACGTCAATTATGTAAAATATTTATTATTCGAAAATTAATACCCCTTAAAATGTAAAATTTATCATTTAAAAGCCATTTCGGTCGATGTCTAATTGAAAGTTTTTAAACATTATTAGACACTATATATCAAAAAACAATTTCAATTTTATTATTACTATACCCTGTTTAACGACGATTTTTAATTATTTTATTACAATGTTTATGTATATATCAGGATGTGTTGGTGTTTCGATAGTTTATTTTATGTAGTAGTGACATCATTTGTGATCTTAATGTTATAAATTCTTGAATACGTCTTTTTTATTTATATACCAATGTGTCATAGTTACAAAATAAGATCGTTGACTCGAACAATAAGTAAATAATTATTTGAATTAAATTGAATGGAAAATATCAGAATCGGAAACTAATTTTTGGGCCCATATTTGATTACAGAATAATCTTTTTACAGCTAAATTTTGTATTTTATGACAATGTAATGCAACACGGGAAGACTGGATACTGGCAGGATAGTGATAATATTTTATGCACTTTAACTTTTTATTCTTATTTATTAAACTCAAATAGTGACGTTTAATTCTTATAAACTAAACTAGAACAAACAAAATATTAAAAAGGTACAAATTATCTTTCTAGTTGGATGCGGAACTCTTAATGAATCAAAAAAAAATTGGTTTAAAATTACAGCTAAACCAATGGGATTATCTTTTAAAATTTGAAGATGAGTGGTTACGTTGGGTAGTTGAGATACTGTGCATATCTTATCTTCTGAAGAAGTGGGCCTTAGAGACATTGTTTTTTCAAGCCACCGTTTCTAATACAAATACCAACTTTTTTTAATTTTTGCAAATTTCATTGTTAAGTAAATGCCTTCACTATTTATTGATGTTTCAAAAAACTTGTTCCAATTTGTTCCAGATGTTATGATTTTATAATTATTATATATTTACCAGCTGCAAATATTATTTATTGTATGTGTGATATTTACTAATTATTTTGATGTTTCAGATTACTTCTATTTTAATGTGACATCATTCTATAGAATAATTTGGTATCGATAACAAGCATTTTCACGCAATTAAATTATTATCGTTCCTTATAAAACATTTAAAAAATATTTAAATGGATATATTACGATATGGCTGGATTGCTTTTAAACAAGTATTTTTTTTAAGTGAGACTTTTTTAAAGATATAAAAGTAGGTACCTACAATAAAAACCAAAATGAAAATAGATAACTTTCTGTTTCCATACTCCCAGAAAAAATAGGCTAACCAAAAAATAATTTTCTGGAATATTCGAGAAGGCTAGAAAAGTGTAGAAATATGGAAAATTTTATAATTCGTAAAAAAGGAGTTGTCAGTTCTTCTGTAAATAAACTTTGTTAAACTTACACTGTGTCTGAATATTGTAACCCCACGAATGCTACAATATAATGATATTATATAGAATTACTATTATTATTATTATTATTATTATTATTATTATTATTTTATCTTCCAATCCCGTCGCAACTATTGGGGTTAGATAATTGGAAGATATTATTTAATTTTTGTCTACCTCAACTGAAAAGAGTTTATATAACGTTTTGATCGGTCGCTTCGGAATTTATAGAAATGTTGAATTCCATCGCTTTCACATTCCTTTTGCTCAATAATAAAAGAAAAAATTCCGAAATGAAAAACCTCACCCATCAGTTCCATAACTTTTTGGCTCATTTTTTTTCACTGCTTTAACTGTGTCATTTTTCCAGAAAAAGATTTTATTTTATAGTAAATTTGTTTTATTATGCTTAAATTATAATATAATACAATAAAATAAATATTGTTAAAACAATAAAATATTTAAAAAAAAAATGTTTTTAAACGCTTAGTAAACTTAAAATAATTTTGAAATATATGTATGTATAAGGGAATTAAATATATCGGCCAAATGTAATAAGGAACTAGTACAAAACAATTTAGTTTTATAAGTTTAAATATAATTTGTTCATAATTTGTTTTTACAATAATTTGGCGACTGTTTTATAGCCTATTTTATAATTCTATTTTAAAAGCCTTTTGACGATAAACTTGTTATTATTAAACATTTTATCTGCTTTCTTCAGAATAGTGTTAATTGCACATTTAATATAATCACATACAATTTTGGATGTAACGAAATACTAATAAATAACAGTATTAAAATAATTAAATTGGAACACAACTTAACCATTTGGGAAATCTGCTTTTCACAACGTGAATAAGTTTCTTTTTTGATTTGTTTTTCTCTTGCTAATTTAATTGTTTTTACATGACTTAGGTAGTATAGATCCGTACTTACTTTTTGCTATTTATCTTTAAGTTTTAGGCTCCTTAAAACTTCCTTGGTGTAACCCGTAACAGATAAAATCTGAAATTTTCAAACCTGAAAATATATAAAAATAATCTCTTAATCTCTTGTATCTAATGTTTTAAAAGTTACTTTTAAATACATGGTTGGCTAGTTTAGGTTAAAAATAATAGTACTAATTCGAATGACCTGACTGAATTACCTAGTTAATATAACAAGAAATGATATATCGTTAGCAGATTTTGGAACACCCATTAGAATTGGTCCTAGCACACTACCTTGTGGTGCTCATGCGACTATTATACCCTGCGCCTTAACCGACTTTAAAGTATGTTGTCTTTAATTTTAATGACTGTCTATTTGTTACATTTCTGATTTAATTTAGAAACGCTTTCTTAAATCTCCGACAGTTGTTCGTAAATGGTGCTCTCAAAACAAAGACTGACAATAAATAAATCAGTTTTACTTGTTCTTTTTCCTTCTGCAATCTTTCCCAATTAACTGAAAACACGGTCGGGAGCGTCTACTGTCTGTTAAACCGGAAATAAAATATTAATTTCCGCGTAATAATGATTACGTGACATCGTTTTCCTAATAGTTAACAATCTAGACGGGTTCCCATATTAAGTTGGTAACACGGCAAAAATGGCTAACGGAAAAAAAGAATTAAGGAGACAGTGAATTGCCTAACGCAATGACAATGGTCTGAGAAATAATAAACTTTGATTAAGATCTTCAGTCACGAATGGTATTTGTTTGGAATAATTTCACGAATCTGATACCTATTGATAAATGGCGGTTATATTTATTATTTTGCAATTCCTGACGCGTAACAGACAAAACAGGATTAGAGTTAAATCGCCTGGTTACCAAATTTTCACGGAAAGACTCAAGACATATGTCGTTTAAATATAACTGGTACATTCTGAGATATCTGAAGATACTTAGTTAATACCCTGTAAATTAAAAAATGTACGCGCCAATGGAAAAGCCAAAATTGAATGAAATGGGATTCATTGAATTCTACTTTGAATAAGAATGCAGATTAAATCTCGGAGATAACATTAATAATTCATTTGATTTTTAAATTTCTTCTAATCCAGTAACTTCATAAATATACGCGAAAATAGTTATTTACAAGTCCAGTATTAAAAGTGTTGTTTTAATTTGTAAATGGGGAATTTCCCGTACATGATTTTTTCTACAAGACTGTAGATGCCTGTAAAAAATATAACAAATTTTATGGAAAATGAATATCTCGGATAATCAAATCATGCCTAATGAGTATTTTACATTTGGTTGTTGTTTAATACAGAAAACTAGCTTGAACTAAGATTATCGTTGATTGTTTACCTAAAATATTTTTAATAAGTTACTGTAGAAAATTCTTACATTTTCGAAATTAATTAAAGAAACAGTTCGATTTGTTCAAAATTTAATCACTGATGAGAAAAAATAATAAAATATAAAATACACTGATGGAAAACCGCATGATGTCTTAATTCATTTGCTCTAAAAATGTGGTAAAATCGGATGGGACATTCTGTAGATTTACAAGAAGGGTGGCCGGTAAAGAAGTCATCTAACCATTTTTCTGTAGTAAATCCAATCCTTAACTTAATGCAAAAGAAAGATATAAGCAAACATTGTAAGCTTATGATGTTTTACAAAGAACCATATTAATAAATTATTTTAAAACGACTTCAAATTAAACAGTTTTTCCTAACTTAGAGGTGCATTAATTATTAGTGAACTTAACCAAAAACTATATCGCTCATAGACAATTAAAATCTCGTTTGACGATTTTATAAGAGGATAAAACCCCGGAAAACCTCTAGCGCTTCGTTCAGCTATCACCAAACTTTGCCCATTATTCTTACATTACAAGCATAAAGAAATCTTTGCTATCGTTTGAAGCGTCAATTTTGCATCACGGTGATGAAAAAGATAAGTATTATACGAGTATGTGATATCTAATAAGGTAGCTAATTCTTTGACTTTTATTTGTCGTTTTTTGTTGTTATTTTTCCCTTACTCTACATTGTAACACTCGTCTGAATGTAACAGATTTTATCTACAGGAAGACTGCACAACTATTACAAATTAACGTGAATACAAAACGACTCTAATTCGCTTATGTCGAACTTGACACGTCACTAGTGGTTTTCATTTAGATTAAGAGTCTCTAAAATAAGCTCACATGACAATTGTCATTATTATAGACACTGCCAGTAGCTAAGATTGTGAGGTCGTGCATTGTCTAATACAAGTGTAATTAAAACCCATTTCTTAGTTTCATTTATCTTTGGATATTACTGTAGAAGCAGAGATATTTCCATTGGTACAGGTAGAACCCTGTTTGTTTTACCGGACATTGTTTGGTATGTGAAGATCACTCTTTCCTAAGTACATTAAAGAGCTAATTTAAATAGATATAAGTAGACCGGTTTTACCAATGATATTGTTTTACTGTTATGCAGTTGAAGGATGGTTTAGAATTTATAAAATGGAGCTGATAAAAATTTTACACTTTCACCAAAAACAGAGATTTATAAAAAATATCTACATAATATTTAACTTTGGGATATAATCCAAAATTTTTTGAAAATTACAGAAAATATTTGTACCAGAGATATTTATAAAATAGATACACAAAAGTTAGATGTGACATTCAAAACAAATGTATTCTTCTTATGACCTTAATATCAAATTTCATGGAATGCTCGGTCAATGAATTACAATAGGCAAGTATACATTTGCATACGATGCCATCAGTATATTTGGTATTAAGTCGATTGATTCTACTTGGCGTATTTTATAAAATTCATAAATAATATCTCGTTTAACATAATTGCACAAAATGTGCACCTCACCTTATTATTTTAGGTATATTATCATATTTCATTAATTAATCTAGCATAGTTTCAGGAATTATTTAAAAACTACAGAAGTGCAAAGTTAATTGTCTCCTTCAAAGTAATCATCTTTACGTTACCAGCGTTTTTACCATGAGTGGAAACACTTTTCGAATTGAGTTGATATCAACGTCTTTAGAACCTTTTACGATTCCGCTTAAATTTTTTGATGATGTGAAATCGACGTCCTCTAAGCTTGGTTTTTATCCTTAGAAACATGAAAAAGTTGCACTGTGCTAGGTTGGGTGAAAAGCCATTGGCAAGTCCCATAGAACATTTCTACAGCTTTACCCACCTTGTGGGTGGCTTCCCTTCGGTCCTGAATGATAATTTCACCAACAGTCGCAATGGTGTTTGAATTGATGTAAAATTAAGACCAACCCTAACGCTCATCGTATTCAACTGTCTCGCTCGTTTAATCCATCAATAATCCTTCCATCACCTAAAACTTGAACTAACGTTTGCTAAGCCTTAGTCGCTGTTCTGTCGAGTTTAAAACAAAATTTAATGCAAACTCGTTGCTCTTTAGTCAGGATTATCGTGAAAATCTCAGCGCTTTTAAGACTTCATAAACGGTTCTACGTGTTTGTACAACTGCTTCGTTTGGCACATTGACTTCCCAAGGACATAGTGTGAGCCATCTAGCGGCGGCACGTCGTAATATAATTAGTTTGCACGTACCTTCCATGTCGGCACTTTTGGGTACCACCTCTTAGAATAAACAAACGTACCATTAAATAATATTATTGATTCAACATCGGACTTTCATTTTATTAACTTTTTTAAAACTGTTTTGAGACTAATGTGAGATATTCTCACTCTCATTACGAAATAAATGTAAGACTATTATAAAATATCACAACAAATTAAAAGAGCAGGCAGTACTCAATAATATTTACCTTAACCAAAAAAGTGGATTTATTTTTGTTCCATTATTTTTTTGTTTGGTAACTTTCTTAATTATTAAGGGGAACCTTTGACACAACACAGCGTTATTTTTCTGTGAAACAAAGTTCAACCAATTATTTTGTTAACCTTTCAAACAGGTCCGTTAATTTTTTGGCACGCCTTTAACCTAATAATAACAAAAGGAATGACGTCATCCAAAGGTCAATGTTTTTAATTTCCAAAATGAAACATTTATAATGTCAAAAATATTGATGCAAACACATAACTTATTACAATGATGAATTGATTCAAATTTTTTAAATCGTATTTTAAAATGGGAAAGGATTTAAAAAAATAATAGGAGCCTTCTTGGAATTGAGTGTTGTCCCAAAAAACCAATGGATTTAGTCCGGATTAGTTAAAAAAAATTATTTCAATATGTTTTTCTTGACAAACTTGTTTCTTTAGCGGGTATCTGGTTTTTAATATTGCTTTGGAATCAAGGTCAAAAAAGAAATTACCAGCTCCTTGCTCGAAATCTCTTTTATTAGTGAACAATTAATGAATATAGTTCATATTAACTAGATATTTTCACTTAAGAAAGCATTATTTCCAATAAAAAAAGCTATAAATCAAAATGAGCACATCTTTGAACCCGTCATATAATGAGAATTCTAGCTACAAGTTTTTTTTTCAGTTTACAATTTTCCTGGTCATTGATAAATGTCAAAATTTCTATGTATAATATTGTAAATCAAAAATCAAATAATATTTTGTCAAAGTTAAAACATTAAAACATCTATCTGAAAAATATAACTTTACTTATTATCGCAATAATACTTTGGAGAATTTTTCCAGTGGTGTGGCGCAATGGGTAAGAGTAATATTAGCCATGTATTTTCTACAACTTTTCCTAGAATCCTAGAAGTTAATATTTTTTTGGGAAAATGAAATTAAAAAAATTTTGACGTTGGTGGAAATGCAATATTATTCTCCCACTATAAATTTTCATCCTGTCTGGGTTGTTTGCACTAAAGTATTGCAATTAATATCGCTTCTATTCAAATTCGCGGAATGTAATAAATATCTCACCGTTGGTGGAAATGCAATATTGCGGCTTCTAATGAAATTAATATCTAAAATCCAACTCAATCAAATGGCCACATCAGTTAATGCGAGCAAAATAAAAATAACATTATTGTATTACTATTTAATCAATTAAAAAGTTCATTAAATGTATCTAATTAATAGGTTTGTACTAAAAATCAATAATGGTTCTAATAAATGAATAATTATTTATTAATAAATATAGCTGATATTAACACAAATTTTTTTTATCGCATGAGAATACAGTTAGCTAAGATTTTATGTGTTTACAAAACGTTTTGTATAATTTGTTATTTCCTCTTTAACAATACAATTGATTAGTTATGCTCACTTTAAATAAAATTTCTGTTTGCCAGTTTCGAAATGAATTCTTTACAGGTTTGGATTGACACAATTCCCTATTTCATTCAATTTTTAAAAAACGAAAACGAAAAGTCGGTTATATTTAAAATTGTCAAAATTGTTAACTCCGGTAATATTATTTTATACTTCAGTTTCGGCTTCAAATACATTTCCAACGACATTTGTCAGCTCCAATGACAGTTGACAACTTCAATGACAATTGTCAGCTCGGATGACAATTGAGAGATCGAATGACAATTGAAAGTTCAAACGACAATTGACAGCTCCAGTGGGAATGTCAATTAAGAACTGCAACTTGTAATGGGTAACTAAAAAGTAATCAATTGGTTTGGAAAGTATTTAAAATTTAACCTCCCATAAACTAATTTGTACCTTGTTATAATAGTTAACACCGCAACCCATTGACTTTTTCTGGTTAAACAGTTTGGTGTTTATTTTCTTTATGTTTGAATGTTTGTCTAAGATCTTTGTAGACGTTGTGTATATACACCTTATTTTACTATGTATTAAGTTCAATGGTCTTTGGAATTTCGATTTATATTTCAAACAGTACTCCAACGTAATGTTCAGAATAGCTTCAGTCAATTGTCTTCGATATTATACAATAAAATGTCAAATACTAACATTTTATTTTTTTATTTCGAATTTCTTTAATTTTGTAATATAGCAATAATATTGAATGACTTTAGTTTTTAACAGTTTCCAAATTAATACTATTAGATATCCTTTCTATATTTATACCCAGCTAATAAATCATTTTTAGAGAAGGTAAGTTATTTGTAGACTGACACATCCGGTTAAATGTGAAGGTAACCCGTTCGAGATATCGGATTTGCGGTAACCTTTACGAACGTAAAAAGAGAAAGTACACTTGCTCTGGCCTATTGTTTCTTTGTTACATCAACCAATATAATTATTATAATACAAGCATTGCGGATAGATGGAATTGATCGAACGATTGTTCTTGTGAATGAGTTTCCTACAGGGTGTCTATATTTCACAAAACCTAACTATCGAGTATTTCCCAATGAGATATAGTAATAAAAACCGTCATTGGTATTAACAAAGGCTAGGAGGGTCAACAAAATAATTTATAAATTTTAAGCAAACCTTGAAGACATAACTTAAAGTGGTTTTTCTTAAATTTTTATTTGTTAAACTAACCGTCTCCATGCGTTACATGCGTCTGCTGTCCTCTTCCCAATTTCCTTCAACTACTCTAATATCTTCCAAAACTGTCTTCAGCCATGTTTTCTTAGGGCATCCTTTTTTACTGCATCCTTTTTTACATTTTCCTTCCATCTTCTACAAAAGTGCTGCTTTTAAATATCTTTCTTCTGACATTCGCTCTATATAACTAACTAATTCTTTGTACCCGTACAAATCGAGTTAGGATTGGGTGTCTCTACATTTATTTTTTGGTTGCTTCTTCCTCATTGTGCCTCCTTTACTTTTACCCCTCCAAAAATTTTCCTTATTTCTTCACAAAATTCACATTTCATAACCGTATGATATTGTTTGTCTGATTTTACTATTCGATATATTCTTACTTTTGCTTCTTTAGGCAGATCCTTTGACATTAGTCTCTTAATTAGAATTCTTATTGCCATATTTCCTTTCATTATCCTTCTATTAATTTTGACTCCTACCTTGTTTTTATTCGTTATTAGTGTTCCTGAATATTCCAATTTATTAAGGGTCACCTTCTTTACTGTTACTTGTTCAGAGATAATGCCATATTTTATTGCACTACTGCTGAAATTTTCTAATATCATCTTGATCTAACTATCTTTTTGAGAATTTCGAGATTAATTAGAGCGTTATACATTTTATTTCTATCGATGGAATCGTAAGTCTGTTTAACGTCTATGAATATTGGTTCTAGTTTTAAATTTTATTCGTAGTTTGTATTCATTATGGACTGGAGAATAAAGATTTGTTCGGTAGTTCGCTTGTTTCTTAAATCTCCCTTGACATTCCTGTACTATTTATTTGCGTTTATTTGCGTTTATTTGCATTATTTGTTTACACCACTTTCTAAACGTAGTGGAAAGAATAAGTTCAACCTCGGATCCAGGTAATGTCGTCATACTATATTTTTGTGGCAAACGATATCAATTAGTAAAACAGTTACTATCTACTTGATAAAAATTACAGAACAAAAATACACATAAAAAATCACTTTAAACAAAATAACACTAGAGAAAAAGAAGAAAATAAACAAAATACCCTCAGAATAATTAAAGTCAGAGCTGGATAAACTTTATAAGTTTACAATAATTATATTTATAACTTACATGTAAATATTTAACACTACATTCACGTTTTTATTTTTATACTTACCCGTAGTTCTAAGCTCGTTTATTATTTATCCTATTTCCCTTGGAAATTAAGTTTGTCTTGAAGTCAGAAAAGGGGAAACTCTATAGGCCGTTACCGTTACTGTGTTTATGTATATTTACATAGATTTTGTCATAACTTTTTTCTCATATTAAAATGAACTCTAATGAATTTTTCAAATTTTTGTACAATCTGAATAGATGACCATTTTTAGTATTATTAATTTTTCCAATTAATAAATTTGTATTTATTTTCATACCACATTTAAAACATTTTTGAACTCGTTTTCCTGATTTTCCTGTTTACCTAAATTTTGTTGAATTTTCTTATTTCCTGCAAATATATTACATGCTTATTTTTATATCTGATTAAATTTTGGATAAAAACTGATATTTTTGGAACTATATAGATATGTAAACTAGCATTTACACTACCAAAATTTACACAGAATGCGACATTACACATTAAATAATTTAATCAGTTAGTCCATATAATACATATAATGAATTCGAATATTTGTTTTTCATATACTAAAAATATATTTGACAATTGGACATTGCTCCCAGTATTCTGCTACGTGAATTTTTTACTAATATCTGTCGTCCCGATCGCTTATTGGCATTAATCGTAAACGCAGAGCTACAAACAAGTCATTTTAATATGTTACTTGAGTTCAAATGTCGAATTTAAATGAATATAGAGCATGAGTCAAGTAAGAAGGCGGTAAAATTGTTTGCGAACAGTAGCGCACTTGCGCATTCTTTCGGAGGGAAATTTTCGTCACTATTATATTATAAAAATTATAGACTTATTCAATGTGTTGAAATTTAATGATACTTAATAAACCAAATTCTCATTTGGAAAATATGCAAAGATATATTTGTCACTATTCATTTTCCATTTTTATATATATATTAATCTGTTAGTAACCCTATTTACAGTACAGGCATAGTCGGCAACCCAATGACTTATGTTTCTTCTCTACTTTCTTTCCTATCTATTGCCAATTCCTTTAGTTCCTGACTTCTTTTTTGAATGTCTCTTTCTACTTGGGTAACCTATCTTTCTTTTAGTCGTCCCTTTCTTGTTTTTCATCCTACTCTTCTTCCCAGAAATCATGTATATCCTTAGAAAATTTACCAAGTGCCGTTTATCGGATGCTTTATACAAAGATGTTAATTCTTGGTTCAACATTATCTCTAAAATCGGCTACCCTCCTTCCTCAGCTTTTCCTCAACACATTTCTTCAATCTCAATCATGTTAATCTCCGCCTTGGCTAGAGCCCATACATCATACGCATATGATTTTATATTATTTTATATATATGATCCTTTAGACTTCTAGAAATTACAGTGCTTATCATAAGACCATTCATTCAAACTTTAGAGAAATTTCTTCCTTACTTTCGGGTACCTTTTGAACTCTGAACTTTTTCAAACTGTAACTATTTTCCTGATTTTGTTTTTATGTCCTTTATTGAGCTCTCTGTCTGCTCATATCATGTACTTAGTTTTTCCTTCATTTACCTCCAAACCAATACCTTGCCTTTTCCTCAAAGGAAGCGATCAATGTCTGTAATTCGAGTATTATTGTGTGCCTTATACCCTATAGGAAATTATTTTTTCTTTTATTTAATAATTTCAAACTAACAGCTGAGTTTGTTCTAGCCTATCTGTTAAATATTGGTTAAGGGTGACAGAGACCATTTTGATATGACTGAGTCATGTAATCTCTTCAAATTCAATGAGTTTTGGAATATTTTCTCAACCCTAAAATTAAGAAAGTTATGTTGTTAGTTGAATAATCTATATTTCAAAAATCTGGGAACTCATCTTCAATAATTTTTAGCTGAAATGAATTCCGAGAGGTCTTTCAAGGAAACAAGCAAATCCACGTATTGTGCACGTGGCTTTCAAATATCGACACACTATGCATGGTTGCACTAACTATTTGCGCTATACGTTGATATATTGTAAACACAATTTTAGAAATGCATAAAATAAATTGAAGTATGTTCCTATTACAAATTCATACTATGGTTATCGCTGGACCAATAGGAAGCAGAAAATCTCTAGATCGCGTCCCGATCACTCAATTATATTTGTTTTTACAACTGGCCGCTTAAATTTGATTTTAGTATAAGCTTTCTTTAGTTTATTTCTAGTGTATCCGGCATCCTCGTTTAAATACCTTGCATCCAATTACTATCTGGAATGCTAATATTAATCCAAGGACGGTCATTTTCTGAATTACTTGCCCCTACTAGAAGTCGTATTTTTATTAAGCTGCTGTCGATTTTCCTTTAGGCTTTAATACTCGACCCAATATTAAGAACTACTGAAGTTAAATCTTAATACAAATTTAATATCTCAAAATAATCTAATAATTTCTTTTCCTAACGTCGGAATGCCGCACTTTTCGATGGGTTTCCCCCATTCTTCTCTATTGATTTTATTCCCATTTGATTGTATAATTTGCCACTTTACCTTAGCACTTTTTACTAATTAATTTTATTTTGATGCTTTCTACCCACCTTTTGTCACATGCACATAAGCCTAATAGCCACTGCGTTCGCCAGATTAATTATAGCGCGACTTTAAACATTTGTACCTATTTTTTTTTGCTGAAATTACCACTTCTCTGTAAAATTATATTTGATAACTTGGTAACTCGTGACTTCTCAACTATTGACTTTAACCCTTTTTCAAATAGAAAATGTCGCAACTGAGGTCCCTGCCACTGATGATTTTTTTAAAGTACGGACTAATTTAATTTAGGTTAGTTTAGGTTTAATTTCAACAAAACAAGTCAAGATAAGAAAGGTGGGGGGGGGGGGCAAGTTTTACACAGCAAAAAGATAGTTCCCAGTTGCGATCGCACGTTATATTATTAATAATCATCAAAGTTAGTTTGATTTTGTTTAATTCTTACGTTCGTTTGACCTAATAAATTTTTCTAAATTTATATTATTACTACGTTTGCATAAGTTCAATTCAAAGAATGACTAATTGTGGCATATTAACAACATTATGTACATATTTGTTCGGATAAGGTTTTGTTGCTTTCAAATACTGAAATTAACTGTTCACAATAAAAAAATTGTAAATCATATTTTTTTAATTAAATTCAATTGTTTTGAAATATTTAATAGCGTTTTTTTTTATTAAACAGAGTTTGTATAAAAACCTTACGTAAATGATAAGTACTATTTGTTACGTCAGTTTTGGAATTATTTTCTTTTTCTATATACGGTGTTTCAATGAAAATATTGAACAAGGTGTCTCTGAATATGTGAGAAATCTCTCGAATTTAGATAAAATACACGAAAAGAACACAACTAGTTCCTATAATTTTTTTCTTTTCGAAAACTTATTAGAAGTTGATTTTTGCATGATGTTTACGAGTGTGGAACAGTTTTGGTCTACACAACATAAAAGTCTTTTACATTCACCTACAAGAATATGTGCAGCAAATTGTAGATGGCATACATGTCATATAAAACAATTGTAAATGTTAAAACTTTTTTTTTCTAATTTTTAGTAATTATCGTCATTTTTTTTGCATTCTCAAAAATGATATTTCGCAATCTATAATGAAAAATAACTATTTCCATTGCTGGCAAACTAAATAAGTCAAACGATATGTTTTAGGGAAACTTATCTAGATCCACCCTGTTAAAAAAATATTAAATTACACCAAAAAGACTATATAAAAAATTATTTGCAGGGACGTCCGTTATGGGTGCGTATTTCTGGATCACCTTTCACTAATAGTCATACGCATTTAAACATGTTTGTATTTTTTACAACCTGTATGATAAAAGCACAACAAAAATATTTTAGGATAGCTTAAACTTAAAGGGTATGAAGAAAAAAATTGTCCAATGGTATGACATAGTCAAAATTAAAACTACTCTTTTTGTCTAAGGGGATGGATCTATAATGGCTTCCCTTATTATTTTTTTACACTGACATGGAGCTCAATGCTATTACATTTATAACAAAATAACATCAAAAGAAAAAATTATTACTAGAAACACGTTTAATGAAATCGCATTAATAACTTCAATACAAATAAAAAAACTGAGGTAATTTCAATATTATTTTTCCAAGCAGTTCATGCAAATTTTTTGTATTTCTAGAAACCAAATCCATCCATATTATTCCTTCTCTCATTCACTTTTCTCCACTTCCTTAATTCCCTCGATTTCAACACCATCCTTTTCTTTATAATTATTTTTCTCCTCTTATCTTCAACATGGCCCGTGTCAAAAACTTATGATGCACCATCAGAATATTCATTATAAATTAAAATTGTTTTAAAGATATTCCTAATAATAACGTACTGACTTCAATACTTCTGAAGTAAATCAGTAATGCAGTATTGGGTAGTATATTGTTTTTTCGTATTCTCAGTGTATGCTCTCTTAAGAGACATCTCTCAGACCAAATGCTAATGTCAAATAAAAGCACTATAATCGACTCGAATTATTCTACTACACTCCGAACTTCTAACACAGGAATTCGAAATGGAGAACTGGAACTCCTTGAACTCCGAACTCTTTCATCTAAATGTTAATGACGTTCCAACGTTTAATCTCGTCCGTTGTCAACCACTGAGGATCATAAACGTGATAAACAGAAATAGATTTATGTTTATTCTCGACATAAAATGCACTTTTTCTCCATAGATAATGTTCCTTGAATTGCTGTAAATTATAATAATAATAATAGTAATAACAACGACAATAATAATAATAATAATAATAATAATAATAATAATAATAATAATAAAGCTTGCGGTATTTTATTTTTGCATTTACAACACATAAAATAACATCACTATAATATTTTCTACATTTTTCGCCATCAGAAGAGTAAGTAGTAAAACCTAATTATGCAAACTACGGTAGAAGTGGCTCAAATAACATATACCATAAAGCAATAGTAACACTTATTTTAGTTTATAGTGCCAACCAATATACGAGTACTTCGGAACTAATAATAGGAAATTCTTTTACAATCCTTGAATAATTGACCATTTCACGTGGCATAGTCGTACGGGTCTTAAAGAGATTACTAAAATATCTTAAAAATAAAATTGAATATTTTTTTTTATTTTAACACTTTTTTGAAACGTAAGAATATATTTGTTTCTGAAATAATTTAGGTTTATTTAATCTTATTTTTCTACGGTGAGATTCAACAATAGCCGATGTGCATAAAATGGCAAAACTTTTGATGCATAAATTTTTTTTTTTTATAAAAATGTACACACTATACGATTTCTGCATTTCAATCCAACTTTGTAAACTATGTTAACCCCGATTGACATGCTGTGAAGTGCAGTTTCAAATTTTCTATGAAAATATTTCTAGGGAAAGTTCATTTCGTCGAAATCATAACTTGCCAAATATTTAGTTGGAAATTTTGTATTTAATAAAAACGGTCATCACCATACTTTTGTATATAGAAAATTACGATATTCTAGAAATTATAATGATGTTAAGAAATTAAAAAATAAACAGATAAATGCGTTTGGACTACGAGATAAATTTTAGAATATGTAATAATAATCTTAGGAAATAGCAAAATCATAGTTCACTCTCGACAAAAACAAGAGTAGTTAATTAATTTATTAGCATATTTAATATATGTCTAAATTACTATTATTTTTTGCCATAAACTGGTAGCCAGTTCCTATTGACGATCTTCGAAAAGTTAAATATGCAGAAAATAATTTCTTCATTATTTATATATATATATATATTACAGCACCATAACATTAAAAAAGAAAAAATGATATCAACAATTCTTTTAGATTATAAATTTGATATTTTACTCAAAAGATAATTTTGTTAGCAATTAATAAAACAACTTTTTATTTGCCTACTACCTTGAATACATTTCTACGGTCCGATAAAAAATACTTTCACGCCTCAATTGAATACTTCCAACATTTTGTTCTCTTTGGCTTGAGATAGGACATTTTTCGTTCCTTAATTGCATTTCGCTGAAAAAGGTTCAAAAACCTCTAAATTAATGGTTTCGACATCGGTGAAGTGAAATTACTTAACCGACGGTTAATTAGTGTCCATTTAAAAATCAAGTCGGTCGCAAATTATGTAAAATTTATTTACGTAAACTGTAAATTTCCATTTATATATTAAATACTATTGACATTTCTCGTATTTTGAATGATATATTTTAATAACCAATAAAAGTTGCTTCTCAAAGTACTTACATTTTAAATGCTTCAATTGCTTCTTTAAGTAATGTGAAACGTTCACCTCAGGCAATTTCAATAAATGGAAATTTATAGATTTGAATAGATGATTTAATGTACAGAGTTCGGCATCAGTCTAATACAGTGTGTCTACTTATGTTGGAACCATATGGAAAACTTTTTTATTAGTGGTTGTATGAAAAAAAGTTATTCTTTATAAAAAGTTCTGCATTGTCTAAAACCTAGAATACAGTCATCAATTATCAAATTTTTTCTGTGGTATACGAGGTTTGTCGAAAAATGTAAAGTACCTTTAAATTTGAGAATATCGAACAATGTTACTAAAAAAAGTTGATCAGAATTAAAAATTACGTTTAAATATGCAAGTACATATACAGTGTTATGATGTCTATGAAATCAAATTATAAAAATTGTGAAAAAATTTGACAACTCTTCGAATTTTTACTATATTTTTAATTCATAAAAATCATTAAAATTCATGATTTGCTTTGATTGATAAATGAATAGGTCCATTTATTTTTGATACAACATAACTACATTTTTTGTCAAGATAAATAAGTGAGCAACTGGTGACACTTTTGAAAGCCGGCAGCAAGTTTTTTGTAACAGCTGAATTCTTGAACCTTAAAACGTAATTGTTTTAATTAACTTTTAAATAGACACAAAAGTACTAATGGACTGAACCACTCTCTTTTTGACATTCAATGACAATTATTTTAATGAACGATAAGAATCAATCGAAAAACTATTTGTATTTCGGAATAGACTAACAAAATTTTTGCAACGCATGAATCTTCATCCGATGATCATTTATCACCATCAGCCGAAAAATATAAAGTCGCCCACGTCGAGGAATAGCGGTTTTATCATCGAATTATTTATCAGCCGTTCACATGTCGCCCTGATGGTACTCTGGTTCAGCTTCGTGTTTAATAATAATATATACATAAAGATAGATAAGCACCTCCGGAAACGGTCTAATCATGAAATGTTATTATGTGAAATTGTATCCGGTAAAACGACTACAACAGAAATTGTGAAGGCCTCTACGATTTTCTTACGACGTATTTCGTTACGACGAAGTTCATTCATAACTTTCGGTACACAATGTTTGAACGAATGAATGAATTTATAGGAGGGAGAGAATGAAGTAGGTGGATAAAATACGATGACGACAGTGTTGTAGGCGCCCCCTGTATCATTCTAATGAAAATACAGACAATTCATAATATTTACAATTTTAACTTGTTTGATAAACTTGTTATTTATCTAATAGTTCCTATTTATTTGCACAATAAGGAAGTTATCTGTTTACTTAAAACATTTTACGTGCTTTATATATAGCATGATTCATAATACTAGTACCAAATCTAATACTGTTATTACTTTTTCAAAGTTTGGACGTGAGTTCTCCTCTAAAAACCTCAAATTCTTTATTTATTTTACTATAGTCAAACCGGAATATTCTAAAAATCCATTCTTTCATTTGTTTCATTATTGTTTTATCATCCGAAAATAATGTAAATGTATTTTTTGGTATTGAAGTGAAATATGAGACTTAACGCAGTACCTTGAGGTCTATCGGAGAACATAATTCTTGTAGAACTTATTTATTGGAAGTTACGTATACATATTTTTACCGATTTGATAAATAGCGTTTCGAACCACTCATACATTTTTGCCTAATTCCTGCATTATGTAGTTTTAATAAAAGAATTATGTGATTGACAGTATCAAAAGTTTCTGGTGAATCAATTGATAGGAGCCGTCCTCATTTATCTATTTTATCAAAATTCAAAATGCATTTCTATGTTTGTAACAGGAACCATTATTCCAGGCTTAATTGCGCTTAAAAATACTCTAAACAATAATTGAAAATAAAAGACATCTCTAGGAATTCAGTTTTTAAAAGCTAACCACATTCGATTTATTTAAAACAATAGCTTTAAATAATGGAGTAAGATTTTAGAGACGAGACTAACCTAATTTGGAATGAAAATAAGTAGGAAAAATGACGTCTGTAATTTAGAGCATGAATCAAAAATGGAACTAAATGTTCTTAGCATTTAGCGATAAAGGTTGTTCTCGACATTTTAAGTAGAATAGAGGTATAAATACTTAGTATGCCTAAAAGTACCAATGCCACAAATTAAAATAATTGAAGCCGTTAAAAACATAAAGGAAAAAGTAGAAAAAATATAAACTAAAATTGGATATAGAACCATAAAACTAGTACATTAAACACAACACAATACATAATTAATTTTATTAGAAGGAATTCAGATATAATGACAAACAATATGGAGGCAAAAAAACGAATAGACACAGAAGTAGACCAAGAAAAAATGTACAGACCCAATAGAAGCATGAAAAAATGAGAGAAATCAATCTTACGTTAATACAAGACAAAACTAGCAAGAATTGTTATTGGTCCCCTAAAACAGCGGAAAGGAAAAAAGGAATATTAACTTTTATTTTTTCTTAATTACCAATTCTTACTTAATTTCCGAAAAACAACCTTGCCATATAATAACAAGTATAAGGATTTCCCGCTGACATTACATCATGATGGCATTCCGCATTCTTATGAAAGAGCAAACACGGGAATTCTTTAAACTATCTATCAACAGTTATGTTTGGGTCTAGGCTTATAATTAAGCGATATTTTTAATAATAGTGGAACATAAATTAATGTTTCCTTTGTTTCTTCCTGTGTCTCGAAGACGGGATTTAAATTTTCAAGATGTGTTTAGAATTTTTCCAATATGCGTGGGTAGACATTTCCATAGATGACAAGTTGATGCCTGATTTCCAGATATTAGAAAATCCTTTTTATAAAACTGATAAGTGCAATTGAACTCATTGGAAAATGTTTTTTTCTTGAAACATTGTTTTTTTTATAATCACGTGTAAGGGCTAAGCATTAAACCGAGTTCTGTTAAATATGTTAATTGAAAGTTCATTTTCCTATGTTAAATATTTTAATTGAAAGTTCATTTTCACCTGTTAAATATTTTAATTGAAAGTTCATTTTCGTTTGCTGTTGTAATCAAATTAATCCAGATCCTACTGAATGAAAAGCTAAAAATACAATAAATAATAATTTATATTTATAAACCTATAAAATTGACCTAATCTTATCAGCTTGACAAATGGTGCACAGTTGAAATGAACAGTACGACGTAAGCATTTCGTATTAGTATCGGCATTTTCGTACCGTGCCACATAACAACGACGACCTGTTAGTACGATTTTATAGAAAAAATAATAATTGAATTCAAATGGAAAAAATTATCGAAGATAATCAACAGACGGACCATGACGGCGACAATAAGGTAGGTTAGTGATTTCTGGAATTTTGTTTTTGATTTAAAGTGATCATGTTATGGTACGTCGGAAACATATGTTATTTGTTTTAACCTTGTTGTAGTTTACTTAACTCATATGTATATCTTAATTATTATTCAAATATAAATTATCAATTATTATCTATCAGGCATGAGTTGTGTATACCCCCCGTTAAATCAACATCACCCGTCCAAATTATAGGCACAGGCAATCAAGAGATATTTTATTTATACACCATCTTTTATATTATAGAATATAAGAATAACAATATAAATGTCTTCTAAAAGTAATTCTTGTTAATTACTCAAAAAATTATGTTTTAAATAACAATTGAATAGGAATTTTTTTATGTCTTATTATTTTAATAATGTATCTGCTTATATGCAATTCTAGTAAAACTCATTATTATAAATTTAAACGTATAATGTTGACATTGAAAATGACCGAACGCGGTATATATCCTTCTCTTCCGTAATATAAATCAATATTTTTATAATTAGAAATGTAAAACACTATAAATAAGTTGAACAATAATAAAGTTAGTGAATTTTATGATACACATCGTACATTAAAGGTAATTTATTTAAAATAAATAGTCTTAAATTCAACTAATACGATTCTTAAATATTTTAATGTATAGGTAATATGTCAAACAAAATATATTTTATCAGAACAAAAAATATGCAAAACTTAACCGAATAAAATAAGTAATAACAAAACATTACTTTCTCAAATCCATAAAATAACAAAATATAACCAAGCGGAACCTTAAACGTAACGTAGGCTCTTCAAAGCACTAAAAAGACTAATTGAAGATATATTCCAGTTAAATTCATTATTTACTTTTGTTTCAGGGTGGCGGTCCTGGCAACAACAACCCTCAAAGTCAGCAGTTCTATCCCGGCTTGCCTACGGGATACCCGCCGCAACAGTTCCATTCCAACCTTCAAACAGGCCATCCCGTGCCTACCCACCTGGGGCAGTCGCCACCCCCGAATCCTACGTACTACAAGGACGAAAGGACCCAGAGACAGCATATCAAACTTAAAAAAAAGCTACATGACAAACAACAAAAGAACGATAGTCTGTTACCTAGGAATGAATTAGTTAATGGTTTGAAAAGATCCCCAGGTGGGGTTAAAGAAAAAGGAATGAATAGTGTGGGGACCAGTGAAGATGGAGAGGAAAGCAGCGTACCCGATGAAGATGATTCTATACAGTATGCAACTGATATTTTGTCGTCCGTCCAGGCCCCTAAGGTAAATAATATAACAGTCATTCAGAATCTTATTTAATTTTAGCAAACTGTGAAATTAATTAATAATTGCACTTATAGTTTAGCTGAGTGTATAAGATTTCTATTAGTACATTTAATTACATGATTCTATTGGTTTTACTTGTTCTTTTCCCGGATTCCTCAAGTTATTAACCAAAATTAATGTGTCGTAAGTTAAGGTAGACCAGATCTACCTCAATGTTGGGTCAATTTCACTCAGGCTATTCAATTTGAGGCATTTTGGTATTACTGAAGCTAAATGTTATGTAAATTTTCTAATAGATTTTTTTATGTTAAGTTATTTTCGTGACTAATTAGTATATTTTGTAGGTGTCTGAACTAAGTTCTCGTAGTGCCTTACTGCAATGGGCGCCGCCCATTCGCCTATCGGAATCAGCGAGCAATGATAGCCATGACGTTGATATCTTAGAATCGGACCTTAGGTATGAGGTCCTCCTTAGCGACAAAAGCAAGGAAATGAAATTCAAGTCCATTTACAGCGGCACGTCCCTCTCTTGCAGAATACAGGACCTCAAACCCGGTCAGGAGTATTCAGTTTGTCTACAGGTGAAATATCAAATCTCTTTACTTTCATATTCTTGTATCAATATTAAATTTACTTTCAGGTGCATTTAGATGAACTTCAAGGTTCTGCCACGGATCCAGTGAAATTTATAACGCCGGCTTGTGAGCCCGATCAACCCCAGCCCCCAAAACTTTTACACAGGACCAAAAATTCCCTTCAACTGCGTTGGAACGCCGTCAACGACAATGGCGCCCACATAACCTGCTACATTTTGGAATATGACGAGGGGAAGCAAGGGGGAGAGTTTGTTGAATTTTACAGGGGGAGAAGCAAAACACACACTTTGCAGAAACTATTACCAGCCACAGTATATACCTTCAGGTAGTAGATAATTGGGAATATTAAAAAGTGATTGTGGTTTTTATTCTCAAGGTTCTAGGAAATGATAATGCATAGTGCACTTTCTCACGATTCTTATAATTGCAGATAAACAGCATTTACTTATTTTATCCATTTATTTAAAATATATAATTGTCATATAAAACATTTTGATCTAAAAATATACACAATAGATATTATTGAAATTGTTAGAGAAATTAAATAGTTTGCTTCAAAAATTATCGACAGTTTAATGACCCAATATTTCACTGCAATGCGAAGTTTTTATTATCGAATGTGACCTTCCATTATTTTTACGACACTGGTATAATTTGTGCTGTTACCATGCGTCAGTAAATACTGATGGATTACAGATTGGACAATGGGGAGAATAATATTAGACGCACTAAATACCAGACGTCTGTCGACACAGGGGAGGTAAAGACAAATTCTGATGTTGCATCTCTCTAGATTCACTAATCAAATTTGGCGTTTGTGGTGTGCCTCTTTAACAGGGTTATGGGCGGTGATGAACGGAACCACGCGTATTCAGGACCTTTTAACCATTCTCCAATTTTTTCTCTCTACTCATACCCGGCTTTGAGTCAAAACGTTTTGACCTCTTCTGTCTGAATCTCCTCAAAATCAAAGCTTCTCAATCCAATGCCTGTACCTAAAGTTACTTATTTAAAATCACTTTGAAAGTTAAGAGGGGAAATTCTTTTTTACATTTTTCTGAGTGTGCACTTCTCCTCTCAGCACCCATAACTGACAATGCACTTTATCCAAACCGGTAAAACTGGCTTTTCTTTTAGTACATCTACCTGTTTGCTGGACATTCAATCTATCTTCGCTAACTCCTGATAAATCTAGTGAAATCTTTTATTTTCCTCCTTTATATAAAAATTCCACTTCACTTTGCTTGAGTTCGACTAATAGGGCCATTTATCGCAATAAGTTTGTCGTCAACATACACTTAGAGCTTCTGGTGTATAAAACGTTTCAATAATTAGCAGCTGCTTTAATAATGAACTTTTTCTCTGGGGAAAAGTTGTTCAAAGATTCAACTACCAGTTTTCACATTGAGGCTGTCATTTCTCATGAAACTACAATTGACTGGGTTCATCTAGATAATAATTTGTCTGCGACTTGGAATAAACTTTCGAAGAACTAGGTCCTATGCCCATAACTTTCCATTGCAGTTTTTGAGGCACCTGTCTAAGATTTTATGGTTCATTTTTTGAGCAGTGTTAATTAGGTTAGGTTTATGGTACTTTAGGAAGATAAGTTACATTCTTATTACCTGTTTCAGGTTAGCAGCTTTAAATGACGTAGGAAAGAGTTTGTACTCGGATTTAATAGGTTACAGCACGTTCGACAATCCGCCGATACAACCTAATCCCCCAACATTGCATGAAGCGAATGTCCAATCGTTACACATCCTTTGGCAAAGGCGGCCCAAAGACGACGAATTTATACTACAAATGAACGACGTCGAGACCAAATATGGTTTCATGAACGTTTATTTGGGCAGCGAGACGCAGCATATCGCCAGAGGTTTGAAGGAGTGCAGCAGTTATGCTTTCAGGTAAAAATAATTGAAGAATAATGTTCCAAAGTGTAAATTATTTTAATTAATTTTGTGGTTGACCATATTATTTTCTCATAGGTTACGATCAAAGAACGAAAGCGGGTCGTCACCATGGTCAGACGAGGTGACCTACAGTACGCTACCTGATAAACCTTCTAGGCCTTCAAAACCTGTAGTCAAAGGAAGAATACACGCATATTCTTTCAAATTGAAATGGGAACCACCCAATCATACTGGAGGATCTGAAATAACCATGTAAGCACTATATTTATTACTAATAATGCATCAATATTTTTCCAGCTTTTTATTATATTATATCTTGTATCCTATTCTGGGATTCATTTTTTCATTTCTTCTTCTGATGGATTCTGTGGTTTTCTCTCAAATTCTTTCTCGAAACGGCGGCTAATCAGTTTTTTCTTTTGTTTTAGGTACATTTTAGAAGTAAATTCGGGCAGTGGCTACGAAACAGTCTACCAGGGCCTAGAAACGGAAGCAGTCTGTGATAAGCTGACACCCGGTACGACTTACCAACTCAGGGTGAGTTGTATGAGTGCCGGGGGTGTTAGCAACTTTTCCGATCCCTGTACAGTGACCACAGACGCGGTCAGTCCGGGTCAGTGTTCTCAACCTAGGATAGTCGGCAAACCATTAGCTAATCAAGTCACCATCCGATGGGTAAGTACAAAAAACGCATGAGTAACAATAGTTCCAAAATATTTTGTTTTTTATAGATGGAACCAGATTATAATGGCGGGGCGCCTATTTTGGATTACGAAGTGGAAATGACGTCGCCGGATGGCACCCAAACTCTAGTACACAAAAGCAAAGAGACAGAATGTACAGCAACGTCGCTCAATGCTGGTTGCGAGTATATGTTCCAAGTTCGGGCGGTAAACAGGATAGGACCGGGCACATGGTCAGAACAATTGAAATTAACAAGTGGAGCAGCTCCACCGAACACACCAGAAATGCCGCAACTGATCTGCAAGAGCCCTTACCAGATTTACGTCGAATGGACTGAGCCTAGAAGTAACGGCTCCCCTGTTAGCGAATATAGGTAAGTTTTTATAAAATAAAACAAAATATTTGACTAAATCATTAATTTATAATTCTTAGGTTAGAAATGAGCCCGGATATGTCGGAAGAAAAATTCTCCAGCGTTTACCAAGGTCCACAGTTATATTACGATGTTAAAGGTCTAATTCCTTTTCATTCCTACTGCTTTAGAGTACAAGCCGGTAACGGCGCCGGTTTTAGCGGGTATTCACCCGTGGCGGCTACGTTAACGCCGCCAGCGCCACCATCTGTCGTCACAGTACTCAAATCCGAGTCTACGCCCACTTCCATCACCCTACATTGGAATACACCAATTGAGGTGAGATTTTTTTTACACTAAAACTGAGTAAACTGGGAATAACCTTTCTTGCTAACTGATTTGGAAGTATCATATGCCAAAGCATATCTTGTACAGAAAACCCAAAATTGGCCTAATGTTAAAAATTATTTTTTCTAGAATGGCAGTCCGATTATTAACTACAATATTGAAATCGGCGACAGGACGATTTCAACCGAAGGTCCTGTCAACGAATACATCTTGGAAGGATTACAACCTGAAACTAATTATAAAATCAAAATTCAAGCAATTAACGATGTGGCTCCCGGTCCCTTTTCATCGTCTTTAAGAACCGCTACATTAAGGCTACCACCTACAGCACCCAGGTTAGTTCATTTTTTCCATTAATAAACGATTTTTTAATAAAAGATATTCACTTTATAAATATTTAAGTTAATAGTATAATTGATATAATAATTGACTTCGAAAAAGGTAATATTTTGTGGATAACCCAATGCACAAACATTAAATTTGCATTTATTTTAATAGACATTATTTTTATAGGTTAGAATGCCTGGGAGTTGCTCATAATTACGTGAAGCTGAAATGGGGTGAAGGTAAAAACACGGAATACACGCAGTACTGTGTGGAAATGGAAAATCCTAGATCTGGGGAGTATCAGTGCGTCTATAAAGGTACCGCTCTTACTTGCAAAGTAAATAAACTTCACGAGTCTACAACATACAGGTTTGTTTCTTTAATAGATGATACTTGATATATTACTTGACATACATCTATTAACTTAATTATTTTGTAATTAATTGGTGTCTATTTTATTTAGGTTTAGGGTAAATGCAGCGAATGACGCTGGTGTGGGAGATTTTTCTGATGATTACGAATTCAGTACGAACGTGGCGCCACCGGCAGCCCTTAAGGCTCCAAAAATTATTGAAGTCGATCAGAGGAGTTGTTCCCTGGAATGGGTTCCAGCTAGGAATAGTTTTGCGGATTCAGTAGTGTACCGAGTACAATTAGCGCGAATGAAGGAACAAATATACAAACAGGTAACTTTTAAGCTGAAATCAAAGCTACGAACACTTATATTAAAAACAAAAGCTTTGAAAAAGTTTAAAACCCTTGCTTTATTGGACCTATTTTGATAAAAATGAAGTCTGTCTAATAATGAACGAGACATCTAAAACTGTAAATTCAAAGGCTTATTCAGCTATAATATTAAGCAAGTGCACACCTTCCTTAAAAATGTTTTAATAGAATTTAACGAACTGAATACGGAAGCTTTTATGAATTTTTATTTTTTGAAAATTAAACCAAGACTTAATGAACATTAATAAGGTCAATTACGTTATGGACTTTGACTATAAAGTAGGCTTTAATATACATTGATAAAAATCGATTATTTAATGAAATTTATTAAAAAGATTTTATGTAAATTTAATGAAAATCAAGGTTTTAATAAAGACTGACTTAAAGAAATTTTCAAAATTTAGTGAAAATCAATGCTTTAATGAGATTATATAATATTTAAGATCCTAGCTATCTTTACTAAGTACAAGGTTCTAGCAAACTTTCCAAATCAAACAAAATGTTTGATGAACTTTTATAACCAAGTACCTTCAATAAAAGTTTAGGTTTAGTGAACTTTTATAATAAATTCCAAGCTCATAACAAACGTTAACAGCAATCAAATATTTAATAAACCTTAATAATCACCAAGATTTACATTTTTAGCGAATTTTAATAGGCAACCAAGGGTTTAATTATATTTAATAACTAACGACCGAATGAACTTTCCTAATAACCAAAGCTCTAATGAACTGTAATTAAGGCAGCCAGGCCTTTAACAAACCTCAATATCGATACAAAATGAACTTTGTATTTGATTTTCGTACTGGAACTAAAAAAAGTATGGTTTGTAGATCTGCAAGTCTTCCGAATGTAAATGCACAATCGAAGATCTGGAGCCAGGTACCGACTACACTGCCCGCGTGTGTCCCGTTCGGTTGACCTCATCAGGTGAACTTACCGGTCCTGCGTCGCCATCGGTGACATTCATGACGACGTCTGCAGAGCCCACCGGAGGCCTATCGACAAAATCCGCCTCATCCGCCGGCGGAGCTGTGTCCCACTCGCCCCACAGGAACCGTTCTCTCTATCATTCGGTATGGCAGATGCTGAGCTTCTCTGATGAGTACTGCACTTACGTGTACGTGGTGCTGGTGCTCATCATCGGAATTGTCATATCCTTGTTGATCACTTCCTTCCTGTAAAGGGAAAATGCAGCGCGTTGTGTAGAGATCTTAATAAAAGTGCGTGGGGAGGTGTACTTGGGAGACGTAGGTGGTGGTTCTGTTTGGAGCATTTTTTTAATAATTTTTTATAATGTTTTATGTTATTATTGTGGGTACATCTGTATTTAATTTCATTTTGAAGATTGGCATTTTATATCGAGTACAAGTTGTTGGTTGAAGTATGAAAATGGGATAAATAATTTCTTATATTGATATTTGTTAATTAAGATTGTTGTTCTAATTTTAACTAATTTTATCATTTTTCTATATAAACAAATATAACGGGCATTTTTAACTAGATCGAAATTTAGTAACTTTGATTCTGAGTTGATAATAGTCATAAGCTAAAAACTCAAATTAGATGTCAACAACGTTTTATTTGACAATTAGTCAATGCATAAGTTTCATTATTTGCATTAGATAATGATTATGCATTGAAGTTTTTCCAAAAACTTGTTCGAACGCAAACATTTTATCATTGGATATAAATACTTTGCAGATTGGCTAACTTTAATTACAGGTCGTTAATCCTAAGTCATACATCAGATGTCGATAATATCACATTTCATAAACAAGTCGACTTAAAAAGAATTTGTAAGATTATCTCCTATGTTTTGTGATAAAAAATATAAAATAACTGTTAAAATATATTTTTGTCACTTTTTTAATAAATTTTAAAAATCATGATTTAATATTTTTTATTTTAGGTTGATATGATATGTTAAACTTCGCCTGTGTAAAGTTTCCAATATAATTTTACCAATACTGAGAAAAAAATTATTTTTAATAATGTTAAAATACATTTTTACTCCAGTTGAATCTTTTAGATTTATCTTTTTAATTAACAAAAATCAAAAATTATTATGTGCTATCTTCAATTATCATGAACTTGTTGGTTTTCAAAATTTCGTCTGTAATTTTTTTAGATATTTGTTACAATATTTATGTAAGATATAGTTTGTAGGTTTATGTATTTTTTACCATCCTTTTGCTTAAAGGTCAAATATTTTTCGTAAATGTTAGTTAGTTATTGCATAGAAACTATATTTTTAAATGATTTTCCTTGTGAAATACAAATTAAATTTTATAATTCTATTTTTATATACATGTATATTATATTTTACTATTTTTGTTTGTTCCATAACTTATAGTCACTTATTTTTTAAGTAATATATTTCTTTATTGTTAATTTTTATGGCCTCTATACAATTAAATAACTATTATACATTTATTTTACATTACTTTCTAAATTGACCAGCTGACAATTGTCAAAAGCAGGACTTCACATTTGGCTTATCGAAAATCGACATTTACGCCACCTCTAAAATCTCTCGTCCCCCCTCATGCGTCATGATTCTTAAGTATTATTAAACAGGGCTTTTTACTATCAAGTATAATTATAGAGGACCAAAGCGCAACGTTTTGGTATTTTTATACATGTATCCCGTACTTGGTGTGGTGCTATAAACTCAAAAGGTGCCTCCTGGCGGCTACCCCACTCAATCAATCCTCGTGCTTCTTTTTTTCAAAATAGCGGATCTTATTTTATATTTTTTTACATTGCGAGATCCGGAGGAATGACAGTGGGGGCCGGCAGCAGTACCAACGACAAATATATTTTAGAATGATGGATGATGTGATGTTTTCAGCGATTATGCGGTCGTTACACCTAAATAATTCAGCCTTTGGAGTACCACAGCAAAAATATGGCTGTCATGCAAAAAAATCAACGATAAAATTGATATATTTAATTCAGCATTATTAATACATGAGTTTACTTTTTCTTAATATTCTAGTGCCTTTCATAGATTGTTTAGTATTTTTGTTTACCCAACTAATTATGACAAGTAACATTTGAAATGTGATTTAATTGTATTTGACCAGTGACAGCAGGAGTCAGGGCACCTTACCCCGTGTAAATTTTGTATCTCAAAAGCATTAAAAGCCTTGTCTTCAAAGAGTTTATCACAATAACGTTAAGTTGCGGTTTAGATAATGAAATATAAATAACTAACGTCTAATCAGACAAACGACAAAGTCAAACATCTTTTGCCAAAAGTCGTTATCTAACCAAGGTCTCGAAGTTATAAACTACAACTCAACGATACTTGATAAACTCCTATTGAGATACAAAATTCGCTAAAACAAGTATCTCTTTACTAGTAACATTTGACGTGAGATTTAATTGTTGAATCGAATTCAACTTAGCGTCCTTCTTAGATAGAAAAAAAATCAAAATAGAAAATACTGTGAGGCTGTTGTACTCCGAAGTAAGAATGATTAGAAAAGGGGTGTTATTCCAATCATAATGTACATATTAATTATGTAATGCTGTTGGCAATATTTAAATTATTATCTAGGTGAAAATTTATGTAAAAGTGGCAGGAAAGTCGAAGAAGTATATACAGATCGAACTGGATATTAGTTATCGTTTTTTGTCAATTAATAGTGCAATGTGTTTTTTATTATGTAAAAATTTACTTTTTGTGTGATACGTACATAAAGTGGCAATCAGTACACAGAATGTTCTAATAAAAATATTTGATTTTTAATGGGATATTTTGTAAATAACTTTGAGGAACTTCACAAAGGCACGTTATTGTGTATTTGGCTTTAAATGTCTATAAGGGTCTAATTATCATCAAGAGAATTTCTAGGATCTTATGGGTGTATTTTTTCCAGTTTTTATTCCACATTAAAGCTAATATTAGAGTATTTTTAGGTTATCAATAGTACTTGAATGACTCATTAAGTCAATAAAAATGTCATTTTAAATACAAACCATAAGGTGTGAGAAAAATAAATATATGTACAAGAGGTATTTGTAAATAAATAGTCTGAAAAACTAGTAAAATATGTTAACAGTTTATGATTTTATTTTAAATAACTAATATTAACTTTATATAAAAAAAATATATAGATTTTTAAAAGATTTATATAGAGCATTTATTTATTTATAGTCTGTCTCTTCATTTTGAATAGTCGGATTCCAAGGAATGTGGACAATTTTAAATGTTCAATGTGTATGTAAGATCTTGAGAGATTACATGTTGTTAACAGTTGGTCTGTATATGCAGAATATTATCATATGAGAAAGTGTATATGTTGAAAAATATCCATTAAATTATATAAATATAATGTTAATCGTTTATGATCTAATCATTTATAATTTTAAAATTTGGCTATACTGGGATGTGTAACTGTGCACCTTGCACTATATGAAAAGTTATTATAATTATTATATAGGTAAATATACATTATATATAAAAGAATCAATTATATTTTATCTACTAGACATTTGTTTTTCTTTACTTCCCTCAAAAATCTTAATTTGTATTAATCAATGATTTTTTGCTTTACATGTGTTTTTTTGTGAAATATTTGAATTATCTACCTTTTACTGTAACATTAACTACTCCTCGATTGTTTTTATTATCTATCTGCATAAATTGAAATATTTGAACACTACTCAATAAGTCTGAGGAGTGCTGCTTCTTGAGGACCCCATTATCATGAAAATATTAGAAATTACCCAACTTTTCCTCGCACGTAATAAGTGTCTTCTTTAGGAGGTGAGATATGCACAGTAATTCAACTACTCGACGTTAGCACATGTGTTTCGCATCTGACACAGCAATACTCAGATTCACATTAGTGGTGGTGGAAACCTATGAACGTCACTACTCAACAAATAGGTATGTTTTTTTTTACATTAAACATTGGTTGTTTGTAGGGACTTATAAATATTCGACCGTTTTTCTTTTATGTGTTTTTTCTTGTTGTTAATCACGATTTTTACTCTTAAATGCCTCTGTTAGTTTCTATTCAACAAGCAATTCTATGTTTATTTTTTCGGAATATTTGAACCATTATACAATTTTATGGTTATTTTGGGAACATTTAAATTATTGAACGTTTTTTTTTGGCTTAAATTAAGAAAATTAGAGCTACTATTCTTTTGGCAACATTTCATAGACACAACAATTTTTGTAGTATACATTATGAATTACTGATGGTTTTTTCAATAGGTTTTTGCTTTTTCTGGTGTATTGGAAATACTCCACATATTTTTTTTTGTTTCACTGATACATTTGGATTAGTTAAATTAGTTTTAAATACTAAACGATATTTATCTAAAATCCATTAAGAGATATTTGGACTACTCTATAATAGTTAAAAAAGTACTTCTATTTTTTATTTTTGTGAAATGTAGGGTATACAAAACAAAAACATTTATTTAATGGACCATTGTAGAAATGTTTAATATATACAGTCGGCATAATAATATTTAACTAAGGCACATTCATACACAGTACATAATTATAGGTTAATTAGTAGATTGTTGAATATCAACTTTTTGATTTTTCGATAACAATTTGCAAGACTAGTTTCTACTTCACCCACGACATAAGGAGATCATTATTTACCGGTAATTTTTAAGAAAAAATTTCAATATAATTATATGTAAAATGACCCAACATCCTAATAAAGTTAAGAAACAAAACAGAATATGCATGTTAGTTAGTAAATAATTTTATACATAAAGGTAAAAAACAAAAGAATACAGAGGGGAAGACAAATAAAATATAAACAGTATAATAGTTATTAAGATTAATAAAACGTGTGAAGTAAACATTGCAAAGGAATATATTGTTTACGGAAAACTTAACAGATTATTGGAAATATTAATATTAATTCAGGGATAAATAACATGCAAAGTAATTCAGGTTAATATATAACTATTTATTTTTCCTACAAATAATATACCTACCGTTATTTTCGAGAGTATTTTAAAGGTACCTTCACCACTAAAAAAATATTACATAAACTAGTCAAAATGAAAAGGGACATTACTAAAAAATCTGGAATATTTCAAAATTCAAATAAATATGTAAACACTATCAATTATCGACTATATTAAACCTATATAATATTTTGGTTACAAAAGAAAAGCAACTAATAATAAAGAAATAGAACACCACTAATAAAATACTCAATATAAATTAAATGAAAAAAAATGGGGGATAAATAAAAGGATAAAAATGATTAATAAAAGTATAAAGTAAAAGTAATATTGAAATAAAAAACAAGAAAAGAATACTTGGAAAATAAAGAGACTATAGAATAAAAAACAGGTTTAGAAGACAGACCAAAAATGTAAGATTCATAAATAACAGTCTTAAGAATGGCAAAAGAAATGAAAAATGAAAAAAATTAAAAAAGAAAGAAGGATACAAGGAAGAATGATACATTTTCGTAAAGGAAGTCAGATTTGTGAGTAAAGGTTAAAAATATAAAAGAAGTAAAGATTGAAGGGAATTAAAAACTTTAAACGCAAAAAGAGCCATAAATTAAATGAGATCAAAGAAAAAACATGTTAATTTTCCACTTTTTTCTAGTGTATAATTCACAAAATAATTTTTCTGAATATGTGATAATAAGTTTTCGGTTTTTTGGAGCGTTTATTACCCTCAGTATCAGTTCAAACAAGAACAACTTGAAAGATATAGCTAACTTTTTAAAAGGTAAATATGGCCTCACTTATGTCTCTATACAAAATGTATAGTTCAACTAAAAAATAAAATTCCTTAGCTTATGGTTTACTGTTCAACATACTTTATTAAATTTGTCATAAAAAATCACTCTCGTCGTTCATTATAATTAAAAAAGGAATTTTTATTTTTAAATTGAAAGGATACTAAAATTAAACATCTAATCGAATACAATATTTAAAAAATCTCGACGAAAATTATTCTCGACGAAAATTATTTTTTTTAAATGTTACTTCTAAGGCAAAATTATATAACGACCTATAATTCATTCATAATAATAATTTTCTAATAGTACCCAAAACTAATATCGTGCAACGGAGCAGCTCCATCGGAGGGCAGCGCGTATTCTTTGCTCAATTGATCCAAAATGCCTCCTGATCTGCCCGCCACTGGAACACTCGCAGCGGGCCTAGGTTGATAAACAGGGGCTGGTCTTGGCGCAGCCGTAAACCTAACAAAAAAAAACTTTGATATTTTCTAAGCCTTATCCAATAAAAAAAAATTATCCCACAAGTGCGTGATAATAATTCATTTTAATTTTTAATGAAACAACATTAATGTTTGAGTACCTTGGGACTGGTCTTGCCGGAACGTCATAGTCCAATGGAGCCTGTCTAGGGGGCAAAGGAGCTGGTTGAGCATAAGTTATCCTAGGAGCAGTTCTCGCAACCGATGCTGGAGCTGGACCGAAGTCTTCGTCCACTGGGTTAAACTGAGCTCCTGGAATTTGCAGTGGTCTTTGTCTCGGAGCGGGGACAGCGTATTTTGGAGCACTTGGACGAGATGGAGGTCCAAAATCAAATTCAAACGATGAGGGAGGTGGTGCTATAATAAAAGAATTAAGGTATAAATGTCAAATATATTCCAACGAATTTACCAGAACGTGGTGGCGCAGGAGCTGGTTCAAATTGTTGAGGAGGTGAGTATTCTTCGATTTGAGGTTGTGGTCTTGGTCTTAAAACCTGAGGTTTTCTAACTGGTACTCGTGGCTGGGCTTGAGGTTCATATAGTTCTTCCTGTTGTTCTTCTGAAAGAGAAATCACAATTATGGATAGTTACTTTTTATTATATAAAGGTTACCTCTTTGGGATTCATCGACCAAAGTAGGTGGTGGAACAGTTATCCCTTCCCCACTAGGATCAAAACCATATTTTGTAGCTCCATATTCCACCACACGTACTTTTCCTGTATCATCGACGTAGCCATATTTTCCTTTCACGTCTCCCGTTGGTAATTTGGTTTCGATTTTGAATGTACCATCTGCTGATTCGTAGCCGTATGTATATGACCCATCTTCGTTGTGTCTAGCAAAAAAATAGAAAAAGTAAAATATCTAGAATCAACCAAATTTGTTTTACCTATTGATTTGTTTAAGAATCGCTACAGGAGTTGGCCTGGGCGCAGCTGGTCCTGAGTACCCTGGTTGAACTCTAGCAGGTGCAGGTCTGGCTCGAGGCGGGGGTTGAGCTTCTTCATCGTAATAATCGTCTTGAGCAATTGTAACAGCCACTAGAGTTAACACAGCCAACTGGAAATAAATAATTCAAAAATGTATTCTTCAAGTAACCTAATTTAAATAACTAACATGGAAAGTGACGTAAGAATTGAAAGTCATTTATTAGATTAACTTAGTATTCCTAGTACACCGGCGGGTGTGGTCCTCGAATCACTTGAGTGCCTCCGCTTTTATATTAATCGAATTTGTTTTTAATTCACCAATAAGTGCTTTAAAAAAATCTTATATAATAGATTGATAGTGACAGTAAAAATTGAATAATCGATTTTGATAGTCACGCTTTTTAGCGAGTGACTGGATGGAGCCTTTCATTAGAATACCATCAATTATTCTTCATTTTACAGGTCAAAATTAAATAATAAAAAAGCGTTCATGTCCACATTCTATTGTTATACAAATTTCTAAAAAAAAATAGACACAAAAGGGGATCCATGTATTTTAGAGGTCATTCAATAAATCCTCGATTTTTTTTAAGCAAGATTGTTAATAGGTGGTTGTTTTTGACAAGCTTTTCTAATTAAAACTATAGGGCGATAGTAGCTGCCTGTTGTGATTTCGGATTTCTTATATATTTATATACAGGGTGGCCAAACGAAAACGAAACAGAGCCATTATAAGGAACTGCGTCAACGATTTAAAAAAACGCAGAGACCCGTCGATTTTTGATCAAAGGGGGACACGTTTTTCCGGTATTTTCGACTTCGCTGCTTATATCTCCAAGTGAGGGTAATAATCACCCCAAAATA
Organism: Hermaeophaga mercurialis; assembly: GCA_951812935.1. Classification (NCBI taxonomy): domain Eukaryota; kingdom Metazoa; phylum Arthropoda; class Insecta; order Coleoptera; family Chrysomelidae; genus Hermaeophaga; species Hermaeophaga mercurialis. The sequence continues at coordinate 18,271,248 of OX638365.1, forward strand.
TTTAAATGGCATTAGGGGTCGAGTAAGGAATCTAAATCTAAAATGTTGACGTTCCTGATAATGGCTCTGCTTCGTTTTCCTTTGGACACCCTGCATATATTGGATTGGTTTTATCTATAGAACAATAAGAATACGAGCCCTGGTAAGTAAGCAAAAGGACCAACACAGAACGAACAACAACACCTAGAATAGATGACCAACACCAAAAAAAAGGAAGAAGAAGACCAGGCGGAAAAAAGCGTTGGTCGCTATCCCGAATAAAAAGGCAGAAAACAGCTAATCTAATACTCTCCAGCACAAAGAATAGTAAAACTAGAACATAAGAAGAATGAATGTGTTTCTCAGCTTCTACGTTATATAATAAAAGGGGACTAACGTTGAAGCCAGAAGACACAGGGTCAGTATCTTTGTGAGTTTGTATAGGGAAACGGTCGATTATTTCATAAACTACTCAATTAAATTAAAAGTTTCAGGGTTTTACCGATCTTGAACAAGATTGGATGAGATAATTTAAGTTTGGCTTAGTCAAAAATCCACCACAGTACAGTTTTTTAATGGTACACTCTATATTTTAGGAAATAATTTAATTATTAATTACACGCTTAAATAAGAATGTTTTCGAGAAATCGAGTTTTTTAAATTATTGCAATTTTATAAATTTTTAAATCAAAGAAAAACCGTAATGATTCATCATATGATCACCATAAGAATGCAAAAATGAAGTGGATGCAAATAAATGGGCAGCAAGGCAAATAAATGAACAAAAATTTAATGCAGAAAATAAAAAATCATTTGTTTCGAGGTTGTTAAAAAGACATGAAATAAAAACAACAAAATGTTCCTTGTTATTTGTTGTTTTAATTTGATTAAAATTATTCTGTATTGGGAACGAATTCTGTAATGGGAACAGTAGAATTATCAATACATAATATCATAATTGATCATGTGTATGAATATAATATTGATGATCCTCTTATTTTGCTGATCCTACAGTAAGCATCAAAAAAGTAAGTCGAGAAGTTAAAATTAGTTAATATAAGTAGAGTCTTAGGAAAATGTCTGCGGATTGAAATTTTGTAGATGGATTGGAAACTGCCCGATGCTGTTTAGGACACAATTTATAAGGGATGGCATAAAATTTCAGTGGCGATTTTCTCTAATCTTTACTTTTTTATAGTCCTTTAACAGGATACACGAAATAAAATTTACGGAACAGATGGATAGGATGTGGAGTTCTCATTTGATAGCATCCAAGCTCCCCATATTTTAAGCCCGTAAATTACTATATTTGAAAATATTAATATATGTTAGTATATTAATACCTGACAACCATTAATTGAGTTATTCATTGGTATAATATTATTTCAAATGAAGCCATGATCATTCGCAAATAAATAAGGCAACAAAAATGCGTCGAGGCTGTACGATTTAATTAATAAAAAAAGGGAAAGTTACCAGTGAATTACAATATGTCAAATCCTGATGTCTTCAGTCCACTACATACAAGAATTGTTTACATCACTGACTACCACCTTCTAATTTATAATGCATGCATGGCTTCATGTGTCACCTGCCATTCCGAGTTTCTTCCCAAGTCTTAGGAAGTTTTTAATATTTTACAGAATAAATCTTATACCGAAAAGAGAATCTAGTGGGAGCCTTGGCATTTTAATTTTCGTATCTAGATTTTCAAATCGAGAACTTTTACAATTAATTTTATTGCAATCCACCTTGGGCGGACCCGTTATCTGAAATCTCGTAAACATAATCGCGACTACCGTATGTGAGCAATAAACTTCAAGGTCGTTCTTAAGTTTTTCAAAAGCCGATCTTGAAAATAGCATTCCGTTGATGAATTTTACGGAGTGCTGAAAAAAAAATCTCGATGGAATGTACCTCGCCTATATACTTTATCGTCATACACCCAATAGAAGATATGCACGTAATCCAATCAGGATACGGAAAACTGACTAATACAAGGAAACAATACATTACAATCATTGGAGTTTTAATACATATATATACAGTACAGGAGCCGCAGTTGATGATTTCTTTGGTCATGAAGATTTTAGGAACTTTATGCTGAAAATAAATAAATTAATACCGAATTTGGCTTTTGAATCCACTGTTAGAAAGTGATACCTATAAAGGGCTAGCCAATTTTGTAGAGCCAGAGGTTTCAGAATTCTAAATTTGGGATTTATTATTTGAAAATTAATAAAGCTAGTATCACGAAGTTGGTAGGTTCCCACAGCCAAATGAATAAAACTGAGAATTACTGCTTCCGAAGGACCGCGTTTTTTAAGACCAGAAGTGTTTAGTTGTGTGTGAAAATGGGGTACCAAGTCCGTCACCGCCTGTCTCCAAACAGGTCCTCTCGCATCCATCTCTGATACATTCGTCCACATGCTTCCCTCAAGATATCACCCCAGGGTCTAAGTGGGGTGATACAACCTGTCTAGCTTTTTTGTTTAGGGGTAGAGGCCAGCGCTTTTCTCCCTTGGTCTTCTCTCGTTGTCACATCGCTCACTTTTCCTCTCTTGGTTGTATCCTCTTCTTAGCGGTGTGTGTTGGTTTCTCGTGTTTTTGTCCTCTTTGTTGGTTCTCATTTCATCTTATTGGTCTTGGTACTATTCTTCGTCCTCTTCGATTGACTTCCTGGGCCTTGCGTGCCTCCTGAGGACTACAGGTGTAGTCCACTAGTTCCCTTAGTTCCTGGTTTGGAAGGTTTTGCAACTCCTCGAAGAGCTTTCTCGCTCTGTCCATCATCACCTCTAGCAGTGGTATGACCTCTATAAATTTGGTTATTCCGAACATACCAGGGAGCAGGAAATGTTGAGAAAAATCTCAAAAATGAAGCCTGCCCCGAAAGCAGTGATCCTCACTTTGTATATATACATTTTAATTTCATTAGTTGCTTGTTTGGAACTATTTTTAAATTATTAAGTGGATTATATATTAGCAGAAAAAAGTTAGAAAACCGGAATAAAGTAAATTTTAAATATAACCCCCTGGTCTTATATTTTAATTTGAAAATATTAAATAATATTTTAAAAAATATTCAATACTATTCAATAAAGTGACTCCTGGTGCACCAACCAGAACGAATCAGTCTTTATGTCAATACGATCACCTATCCAAACATTGACCACTTTCAGTGCTATTTAACTGTTCAGGTCTACTTCGAGTACATGAACCATCATGTATGTCATTTTTATAATTAATCATATTTACCATTTTGTTACTAGTTATTAAACTTAAATAAGTTAAACAACCATCTATTAATAATTAATAAGAAAGGGTATACCGTTTAATCCATTCTGTCTTTTGTAAAATTTTCAAATAGAAAATCTTGATTTAAAAACTAAAAGTTTTACAAAAAAATGGTATCTTTATATAATATGAATTACGAGGACCTATGAAAAACTATATTTGTAGTTCAGCGCCTCTATTTATCAACAATGAAAATTGCTAAACATTGAAGTTATTTCAAATAAAACTCAAAACCGTTTTCACAAAAATTATTTAATTAATAATAATAATAATAATAATAATAATAATAATAATAAAAGTCCAAAAATTAATATGATAAAAAAGAAAACTTAAAAGTTGAACAATAGAACCGTAACTGATATAAACTGTTTTAAATATTAAATTGGGAAATGTAGAATTTTTTAATATTTAAAATCCAATTTTTTAATTTAATATTTAAAACAGTTTATATCAGTTACAGTTATATTGTTCAACTTTTAATTTATATTCTTTATCACATTCATTTTTTGGTGTTTATTGTGCAAAAGTATTATAAAGTGTAAATTTTTAATTAATTAAAATCCTGTTATAAACCTGATGATGAATGTATAGTCGAAACTAGTTGTCGAATAAATAAAATAATTTTTGAAGTAACGATTTTGAGTTTGTTTTTATATAGGCTTAAAATTATATTTGGATACTTAATATTACCCTCAGAGTTTTATGTTCGATATGAATCACTTGTATTTGATGATTACATACACTATGGTAAATTTGTCCATATTTCCCTTCATAAATTTCTAATTTTTTCAACGCATGTAATTTGCTTCATTAATCTCTCATTTGTAAGTATTTACTGTTCTTGTAAACACTTTTGCTGGTTAATATACTATTTTCTTAGCAAAACAATCGCCACTCTTGTTGGAAAAATCTCACACAAGTTCTTAAAGTTTGTAGGCTTCCACGGCTAGAGTGAAACTGAGGATTATTACTTGGAGTGTTTAGCCTCTGTTTACCTTTAGTAGTTGAGTTACCATACATATATCACCTCCTAAAGATAGCAATGAAGACATGATCCTCCGGAAGAAATAATCCTTCGTATCACACTAGTGCGTTTGTAAAGAATCAAAATGAATTGTAATAATCCCATTTGAAATTTTCAGTCTTTATCTACAATTCCAATTTATCAATTGTCAGTGATCCTTATTTTCTTACCAAATAATATGTAGCGCCGTGATAGTAGACGTAGTATACCGAGTGTCATTGGTAAACGTAACGCCACAGCCGGTGAAAAGAAAAGTAACAGTACGCGACCCAAATCGCTGCAATGGTTGCAGCAATACCAGAAGAAAGAAAAATCTCTGAAGGTTCAACGGAGAGTTTATTGTGCGTTTAATATGTATGAGGAAGTTAGAAAAAGTAAGGTTATGGTAATGTTGCAGTCAATGAAATCAAAATTTTATATAAACAAAGATATCAAGTTGTTAAATATAAAACGATTAAAGGGTTTTTACTTTTTTGAAAAAATAAAGCTTTTTTAAAATTTTAATTGCAAATTCTAAAGAAAAATACATTTCCATACTAAAATAAATCAATAATAAAAGTGTAATGGATACAAATAAAATATTTAGAACTTTAACTATCTTCACCGAATAATTATTTTAACAATATGATCATAATTATGTAAAGCAAAACATTATAAAAAACAATAAACTTTGTCTATTTGAAAAGGTTTCTAATTATTCCTCTTCGATAATAACACGGGAATATCTCCAAATCTCAAAAAAATCTTATGAAAATGTAAGGGTACCCATGAATTATACAGCAGGTACTTATTTTTCTATATTTCGTACCCTTTCCCAACTTTTTTTGGAAAAATTTCCCCCTCTATGTATCCTTTCAAACGCCCACCGCATATCTACATTTAGATTAAAAAAATTAGGGCATATGTACTCACGTTTCTTAAAAGTATCATGTTGGTGAATGTAGGCACAACACTAGAGTGGCGCGGGGGACAACTTTTACCTTTTATAAGGCGAGACAGCCGTTAAAGGGGGGACAAGGTCCTGGAGTTATATTAAGATGATTATTATTATTCCTAATCAGTGATAATTGACAGGGATGCATTAAAAAAAATACAAAACAGAAGCTAATAATGAATGTTTTAGTATCTGAAGATATAAAAGATAGTAAGGTACACATAGTGTTTCAAAAATGAGAAAAACTGTTTTTTGTATGGATTTCCTATAGGGCGACGAAATGAGACGAAATAAATAATAGATTTTTAGTTAGTTAATGATTGTAAGCCATTTTTTTTTGTTCCAAATTATTAATAGTTTCTAATATATTTATTTCGAAGTTCCATATTGCGGCTTTATAACTAATGATTCGTTATTTTAAAGGGAACAATATATTTTTGTATACTATGTTAATTTTTGTGATTGTAGCATTATAAAAAATGTTTGTAATACAATGTATGTGGTTTGAGTGTAAAAAAAGTATTTTTTTTTGAATATATATGTAATAAATTTCGGATTAAAAATAAAATTAAATTCCGCGCCAAATATTAATATAAATTATAAACAAGATAAAAAAACAAATAGGTAATAAATAATTCTCATGAATGTAAGTACAATATTACCTAAATTTGATTATAAATTAGTGGTTTGAAATCTATTACGATTAAATTGTAGTCATTTTGAAATCGACACAAACAAGGTTTACATTTAAACTTTGGCTAAATTGTCACAAAATGTCTTATATCAGAAAAATTTGCAGTAACACTTTGTAGAAATAGGTGTTCACTTATATAATGTGAGGTTGGGTTGGTTAAGATTCCGAAATTCTTTTTTCACATTTCACATTTCTCAAACTTTTATTTAATACAAATTTAGTCAATGAAGATAACTTTTGATTTTATCTTAATTTAAGAAAAATAAAAAACACGTCAAATTTTATATCAAGGGTGAAGTTTAAAAATATGATTCACCTATTTTCAAGTTTCACCCCTTCAGCGCACCCTAACTCCTATTAAAAAAGTGAAATGGCAACCCATACTTTGTGATACATCAAATTAAAGCCTGAAAAAAATGCAATTTAACCATCTAAATAAAAATCTATTCTCACATTTTATTTTTCAGATTATATCAAATATAATGCAGCTACTTTAGAAACTGAGTTTGAAAATTTATTTACAAAACTGTTCAAAGTGGGCTTCTGTAAGCAATAATATAAACTATTTTTAAATTTTCTGCAACGTTTCCCTGGTAATTCGTATACATTCTTCAGTTATCCTTCTTCTTAGTTCTTGAATATCTTCGGGAGGAGTTTTATAAACCAACGTTTAAATCAACTCACAGAAAAAAGATAAGTGGCATTAGATCTGGATATCTTGCCGCCCATTCAGTAAAACCCCTTCTACCAATGCAATACCTCGGAAATCGTTCGTTTAGCCATTGTATTACCGCTATTGCATAATTTGATGTAGCTCCATCCTGCTGAAGGTATTCTGTTCGTCTAGCACAATATTTCCCTGTTCATCTACTTGTCTTTCTAATGACTGAATAAAAAGTGGATCAATTTCATTTTCTAATAATTGGAGGAATTATTCTCCCGACAGATTTTCCTCCAAAAAAAGCGGTCCAATTATTTAATTTCCTAGAATACCAGCCCATACATTGATCTTCGTAGGAAACTGAGTCCTATCCTATCGAAATAAGTGAGGGTTTTCGTTACCACAATACCTACATACAGTTATGTTTATTAACAAAGTTATTTAAACAAAATGTTGATCTCTAAAATAAATATTTTTGACACAAAATTGTATTCTGCGGTCATAATCTTTTTTAATAAACTATTGATGAATTCGTATTTTGTGTGGGAAAAACGTATTCGATTTTAACAATTTGTGTATGGAACCAACAGAAATATTTGTAGGTTTTGACACTTTTGGAATGTAATAGGTAGGATCTACACCAAGAGGACCTAGTACTTCTTCGTCGAAAACTCTTAGATTAATATCTTTTTTATTACAAATAGTTTCCTTAAATTTCCGTACTATGATGACCTGATGACTTACGTTGCGGTTAGGATGCCTTTCATTAAAAACTAGAGCGCATCTGTTCTGAGCTCCGTAAATTAATATTAATTCTATTTTTTCTTGCAGGGAATACACCATTTTAAAGAAACTATTAATACTGCAATAAATGGCTATTAAAACGACACAAATAAATAGGTAGGTACTAATATTTCTGATAAAATAAAAAAAACAAAAATATTATGTGTTTTCAGAAATAAGTAAATTTGATCACTGGCATAGGTGCTTTGTTTCATGATCTATTGTAATTTCACTATATTTAATGTTACAGATTTGTTCATACGATTCAGTTGCATTTTTCATATGCTTTAATTTAATGTATCACAAGGTAGGGTTTGCCAATTATCATTTTCAAACTTCCCCCTTGATATAAAATTTGACATGTTTTTTATTTTTCTTAAATTTAAATAGTCAAAAGTTATTTCGACTGGCTGGTTTTGAAATGAAAGCATTGTATAAACAGAATGAGCTAATTATATTCATAAATACACTTCAAACCTATCTATTTAACATAATTACCAAAATAATTCAATGTCAATGAAGAAATTATCTAATAATTTAATTCTTGTGGTTTGTTTTCTATTGTTAACACACATCTGTTGCCGCAACAATGACCAATTTTTGCTTTCCTAACTATGTGGATAATAATTAGGAATATTTTTTATTATTTACAAGGATAATTTCAAAGAATATCCGGAGAAATAATTAAGATATTTTAACAAAAATGTTTTCACTTTAGGATAACAAACAGATGGGTCGAAAAAAATGGATGAAGCTCTGTCAATATTGATGTCAGTTCTTCCTGACTTTTTAGGCCTGACTTTTCCTTTGCAATAGCGGAAAATCTAGTTTTATCAAACTTTTTTATAATCCTACGGCATTGAAAATTTCTTGGTTTATTCAGTTATTCTTATGTCATATTTATTATTTTTATTAATTTCATGTTTTATTTGAAATTCGAATGATTTTTTCCTCAGTTTCTTATCAAATTTATTTTAATATATTTTCTGATTTTTATTTATTTACGCTTTTTAAAATAGATATATATAATTTTGAATTATTTTTGTTAATTTTTTAAAACTAACCTATTTTTTATATAGGCTATTAGTTTCTCGTAAAAAATTCTTATACCTACTATAAAGCCCTAATCCTAAACTATTCCTGAACAATGTTGAACATTTTCTGCCAATTTTTTTCTTAATGAAGCAACATACGTGCCAATTAAAAATATTTCAAGTATAAATATCGTGAAATGTAGGCAACATTGACCCAATACTCCTGGCATGGGTGTTGACTGTTGACCAAGAAGTGTAACCACACTCTGCTTCACATTAATATTAGTATTTAAATTATTACTTGCGTATTGGATTTAATTTCCTCCTTTGTAGAATCAGAATAAGGTGAATGTTGGTCAGGTTCGTTATTGATTTCACTTTCTTTACTATTATGTAATATTTAGAACAAGTTAGCGCCTATGAAATAAATTCTTTTTCTGCACTATTAATAATGTTTAGAAAAGTTTTAAAACATGTCCATTTTATTATTAATACTTATTATGTTATACGCATACAGTGTAGAATAAATATCTTTTATGTGATATGTTAAGTTTTTAATTATTGTGGACCTTTTATTATCCCTTTAGACAAATACATTTGTACGGGTATTAGTAGTAATGTTTTCTTAGTGTATGTGATAATTCTTTTTTAATTGACGGTTTAAGAGCCATTTCAATCGAAATCAATAAAATGTCTTAATTCGTAGCAATTTCTTAATCAATTTACATATGAATGGTTCATTAAGACTGGAGAATAAGCGTATGTTACGTTTTTCTAGCTTTTAAAGCGTTTGAACTATTTGTTGAATACTAATCAACTGGTTTCTATATATGAGTATGGCTTAGCGTCTATTTTTTTACATATGGTTTAGGATGATAAAAAAGTAATTTATTTCTTGAGGTAATTATGAAAGGGAAAGAAGCATTTTATTTTTACGTTGAATTAAAAGACCTTTCAATTAATGTATTGCAATACCCACTTTTCTATTTTATTGATGAAGATCATCAGACTCTCAGAGATGACGTCAAAAATAAAAGGTGAACTGACGAAAAATAAAAATCGACGAGTTTCAAAATTTTCCCCTAAAATCGGCGATTTACGAAATAATAAATTTATTCCTTTCATTTGGACCATACTGTATATTGTACTTGTATTTTTTGCTTATCATAAAATTTCAAGAGCTCAAATTCGAAAGTAAATTACTGACCAGGTAAATATGGAACACAAATTACAATATTAGGCAAAAATAATACATCGTAGCATTTAACTAGCCTTGAAAAAAAAATATTGCCTTGAGAGGGATTCCTTTCCCGTCATAGTAAAACACCACTGTCTTTCTTTTTTTTTTTAGAGACGACTTGCATAATGCCAAGTATGTTTATGATTCCCAACTAGCAAAATCATCCATTGAAGGAAACTTTGACTCAAACTCAGATGAATCAAAGTAGATTTTGCGCTTGCCGAACATCGTCAGAAGAAAAATAAAAAAAAATAGATAATAGAAATAAAGAACGAAAGAAATAAAGAATAGAAAGAACAGAAGAAGCAAACAAAAATAGAACGGACAAAGAATGAAATGGAACGAAAGACAGAGAATAAACGAAAATCATGAATGTAAACAAAAAAAGGACAGAAGAAAATAGAAAAGGAAACAAGAACAAAGGAAGGACAGAAGAAATAAAATATAGAAAAAAGTGAACAAGAAAAAAAAGAAGAAAATAACTTTACTCATCAAAGCTAGTGACTGGGAAAGATAACTAGATTCTTTATTTCATTTAAATATGTTTCATTTCACAAAATGAACGTACCAATAAAGATATGTAATAACTAATAACAATAACATATAGACGGTAAAATGATATTATAATAAACATCAGGTTGAAAAAAAAATATTAAATTATGAGCAGCTGATTAATCAGTAGGTTAAAATCATAAAAAATCTTCTTGATTAAGTTAAAAACGCTTTGTTACTTAAATTCATTTTAATTCAAAAACTGTTTCATGACATACATATTATATTTTACATTACATATTCGTTGAATAATTTAATGAATTACCTGATAGTTCTAACCGTCAAAATGAGATCTTCAGAGAATATCAAAGAGAAAACGAAAGAAAAACGAACGAAATACAATCAAGGAAAAAGGAAATAAAAAAATAAATAGTACTTAAGTAAAATTTAAAAGAAGGTCTAAAAAGAAAGAACAATAGATAAAGAAACAAGGTAAAAAGGGAAAAGGAAACACGCAAGGAAAGAAAAATATAATGTTGATTAACATAATTACTATTTGGAGGAGCTTTAAAAATTAGATCTTCGGAGAATACCAATTTAAACATTAGTAAAAGAAGAAAAGTTAGTAATAAATCTGCAAAATTTTACTGGAATAATTGCGGCTATCAATGGTAACAATGAAATTGTAAATATTGTTAAATGTGTTAATTATCCAATACAACTAAAAATAATAGTCAAACAGAACAAAAAAGCTAGACATAGATAAAAAGTAAACAATAAAATAAGAAAGAAAAAAGACAAGTTAAAATCAGAGTCTATATTGCCTCATATAAACAGAACTTTACTGAAGATGAGGAAAATTATTTGTTGTGGAAGGCAACTACAATTTTTTAAGTAAGAATCGTTTTACAATTTACAATAATAATAAACTTATTTATGAACACAAACGTGTAAATATTTCAACATAGTCTCCATTAATATTTAAATACTTGTTAGGTCGTGGCCCGAGCTATAAACTATCTTCAAAAAACTCTGCCATTCAACCATTCAACCACTCAGCAACACGTCATCATTCTCTAAGCGTATTACTTCAAGAAAGTTTTGGAAAAAATGGAAGTCTGATGGTGCTAAATCTGAACTGTATGATGAATGGACCAGTGATTCCCATCGAAAGTTCACATCTTCATCCTCGCCGCAACGTGAGGTCGAGCGATATCATGAACCAATCCCCGCCGATGATTTTGAATACTACGCCTAAGTCTAAACAAGGTTTCACAATACTTTTCAGCATACGTTATCGTTAATCTTGGCAGAAATACTATCAACAAAACGCATTTCTGGTCCCAGAAATCTGTGTTCTTGCTTGAAACTTCGTGGTTTTGTTAAAGAATTTGAATGAACCCACTCATTGGCTTGTTTAACATTTTTCTTTCTTTCTTACTTTAAAAATGATTTTAATAATTATAATAATAAATAAATAAATAATACTAACCCTATAAATCCTAATGAGTGATCCCCAGATACCATAATTTGTATAGAGAAGGAATACTACTACTATAATAATAATTATTATTAATTTTATTATTATTATTATTATTATTATTATTATTATTATTATTATTATTATAGTTTAGAAATTTTTACTTGTAAGAAGCAAATACACTTAAAATAACTGCTGGGAAAAGATATTATCATACGTACATACTTCTTTAATGTAGACCTCAACAGTGAAAAAGTAGTAGAAGTAAATTATACTACCTAAGACAAAAAAACTATTAAATTATGTTAAAACATCCGTTACGAAACTACTTTTTAAAAGATTGATTGAAAAAGGAATAAATACTTGCTATCTAAATATCAATTTGGTTTCAGACAAATATATATATTCCACAAGAGAGACAACCAAATTTTTATGGAATCTTCTAAATTTTGTAGTGTATAGTGGATGTACAGAAATTAGGAAAGCAAATTAAAATGATCTTCTAAATATTTTTGCTAATAACTAAAGATCAAATATGATGTAGTTTCCAAATGTAGCAAATTAGAAAAAATATTAATAAAAGTAGCTTAATTTAATTAGTAGTCCATATTTTTTACCTCTGGCTCTTATGTAAGCCTCGATGCATCTGGATATGCTTATAAAATTGTCAATCTCTTCCTGAATGATGTTTTCTTATTACTCTAAAGAGAAAATAATGAGTTTTTAGACGGACTTTTATTTCTTTTTTTATACGATTTCTTCTAAAACAATATAAGTATGAGTATTTTATCAGTAAAGAAGTTTTTTTGCAATTTGCATTTCCTTCTTAGAAATTCAGGATGAGTCTAGATTAATTTTGTTCAAATCAAAGCTATTTGTAAATAGCTTGATATCTTACGTACCAAATATACTTTTCATCTCTAACAACCACCGACAATGCTAAAATACTCTACAAGGTAGAACAGTCCACTACCAAATTACAGAATGATTTTAATAGACTAGTTAACTGTATCCAAAATTATCCAGTGCTGTTTGGTTATCCTCAACAATTTACCTGTAACACGTAGTTTGTGAACATTTATTGATAACATAATATCGTCTGTTATCGAACTTTGTTTGTAAAGTCGAATTTTAAACGTTATATTTCTGCGAACAATAGCAGTTTTTTTAAATTAATGTAAGGTTGAAATACTTTCTCAGTTCGTAACAATAGCACCGAAATAAATAAAAATTCGATACTCCACCTCTTCTAGGGAATGGTTGCCGATTTGATAGTATAACAAGAATTTGCTATGTACGAACGAAGTGAACGGGTGGAGTCGAGTCATTCAGGAAAACCTTGAATACCGTATAGGAATGTAAACTCCTACTGAACCAGTTTTTTTAAACTTTTGATCTTTTGTGCAATCTAATAGGCAGTGAATTTGCAGTTTCTGGGTAAATAGGGTGTAACTGAATTAATATTACTATTAATTTAGCAAATAAATTATTTGAAGATTATAGATAGATAAAAATGAAATTAACACAATCGTAATGATATCATTAATGATATATTTACAGTAATAAAATGTCTAGATCGTACTACAATAAATAGAAGTTGTGAAAAGTGCAGTAATTTGTTTTGTTTTTCTTAAAGGTTTTGTAAACCGGTCTGGATATTTTGGATAAAAACATCTGCAAATAAGTAACATAAATGTACAAATTTTTATAAAGCAAATGTTGCTCAATCATGTTTGTTATGTTTCAGTGTCACAGCCATCGATAAATAACTTCAATCAATACAACAAAAAAATGTAAATCAATAAAACTAGAAACTATTTCTGAATTACTTAATCCAGGTGCTACTTTTACTTAAAGAGTTTTATGTAAATCATCTTGTATTTTTAAAATTTTTAAGCAAAATCGATTTATGTTAAAATATATTATTTTCCAAAGCTCCTTAACTAAGAAAAGGTGAATAAAATTCTAAAAGCCAATGAAAAACAAATAATGTTATATTTTCTTCTTTTATAAATTGTTAAAATTAAACTATTATAAATTATAATAAACCAGTAGTCCACCTTCCTATGTACAGATACAAAATATTTTAGCAAAATATTATTTAAACTCCAGTCAAGATCAATTAATTAATTAATATTTGAATATTATTATCTTAAAATGTCAAACTTTTAATTCAAAATCAGTAAAAAAGACTGAAAACTAAGTAATCAATACATACATTACTAGGTCAAAAAATGTATATAAATTTATTTTGGTAGCAATAACAACATTACCGATACTCTTTCAAGACTTTACTATACTGAAATAAAAAAGAAAACAATTTTATTAAATCTTATAATATTAAACTGGCAAATGTATACACCCAGTAAGAATATAACATTTTAAATCTCATACTATGCAATTTATAATTGTGTAATATTGCTTGGTTCACTTCACAATGAAGTTTAGCATTTATAATAATTTTAACATTATTCCCATTCGATGCAAATATAACGGTAAACTATAATTTTGATTTATTTATAACATATCTAACCGTCAGTATAATTAAATTAAATCAATTTGTTTTATTAGTATAGTACTTGTATTCATAAATCAATCTTTGAGCAACGAAATCTCTTTGTAAATAATTTTTTACTCCTATCTACTATTTTAAACATTGATATCCTAACTTATCTATCAGTTCTTATCTTTTGTAATTTACTGAATACGACCCGGTCCAGATATCAACATTTTGCGCCGGATGCCCGCTCCAGGAAGGTCCATTTGGCCTGGCATTATTCCATCCAGGATTAGCATTCCACAAAGGATCATTATTCCATTTAGGAGCAGGATTGGTATTCCAATTTGTATCCTGAAAACCATAATTCGACTGAGGCTGAACAGGCTGAGGTCTATAAGCTGGCTCAGGCCTGTAAGGTTCTGCTTCCGGTCTGTAAGGTTCCGGTTCTGGTCTGTAATAACTTTGAGGCTTATAAGAAGTTTGAGGTTTGTAGTACGATTGTGGTCTGTACGATGTTTGAGGTCTGTAAGCTGGTCTTGTAATTTCAGGTTCGAATGGTTCGTATTCCGGTTCGTATGCCGGTGCTGGTCTTCTGTAAGCAGATTCCGGTCTGTACCTAGGAGCAGGTCTTTGCTGAGGTTGAACGTATGGATCGTTCTTGTAGTAATCAGCTGGGTCTTCTCTGTACTGTCCGTCATCTTCCTCTTCAGGTCCTAAAGGTCTAACCTGATCTCGATTACTGTTGATAGTTGGAGGTGCTACTGTGATGTCGTTGCCAGATGGTTCAAATCCTCTTCTACTGGCACCGTATTCTACCTCTCTGAGGGTTCCAGTGTCGTCGACGTACCCGTACTTGCCGTATACTTCGCCGTTCGGGTACTTCGTCTCGATCTTAAAAGTGCCATCAGCAGCTTCGTAGCCATAGCTGTAAGATCCATCTTCGTTGTGTTTGTCGATTTGTTTGAGAATTGCGACTGGTGTGGTGTAGTCTTTATTGCTTTTGGCAGCTGAAGCAGCGGCGCAGACCGCTGCCACTAAGATCTGGAAAAGAAAGAAGTTAATACAAATACAAATAATTATTTCTCTGTGGCCAAACTTTGTTAATTGGTATATAGGCAGGTATAAAACTTAGATATTTTAGAAAATAAGAGGATCAGAAGATGAGCAATGAGCAAGCAGTATCTAGATTTAGCAAAGAAGGCAAACAACACTAAAGTAGTTTTAATTAACGTAATATGACGCTATCCCTTTTGACATATTATACATCAAGGTGTAACCTCAAAATATGGATGAATAAACTTTGTTTTGACATGGTTAAGAACCATTCAGCCAGTTACTATAACGAATTATCGCAGCAACACATTCATACATCGGCATTATCACACAATAACCTAATCTAACCGAGGAGAGGTAACAAAAAACAAAAACAGAATAACATGGGTCACTCTCTTCTTGTTTAGAGGTCCATCATAAAAAAAACAAACAACACAGGACCACGGAAAGAAAGGTTTAATTAACTTTAAATTTTTGAAACATTATATAAGGAAATATAAATGGTTTAATTACCATGAACTTTAAAGAAATGATATACTCGTATAGTTGTTAGACATACATAAATAACTCTTCATAAAAGTAATTTTTAATTAACTCAGGTCAGGTCTGTCGTGGCACCTTATGCGACTCTTTATCTGGGCTCTCCTTTTAAAATATATACATTTTTATCAACCAGCTCAAGTTATATATAATGCAGATTAAAAAAACTGAAACTGAAGAGGAAGTAAATATGAAAGGTGAGTCAGTGAAGTATTTGTTTAATTAGTGAAGGTAATAAAACTAAAATAAATTGAAATAATATATGGATATAAATATTGCTCACAGACATACTAAAACTACTTTAAACCTTGTTAACCTTGATATATTATTTTGCTAATAATTGTTACTATAAAATGGCTGTTGACTTCATTGAAACAAATTTAATAATTTTATAACTATGCATATTATTGCCGCATATAATATTAAAGTAATGTGTTTTTTTTTTATTTTTTTTTTGCATATGAAATATATTTTGATATTTTAAGCTAAGATTTCCAAAAATAGTGTATTTTCAAAAAACTTATGATGAGCTTTTGAGTATTAAGTTTATTGTTAGTATTAGTAGATATTATTTAAAAAATATTATGAGGGAAATGTTATTTTTCATAAATTATTTTTTAAATCTTTTCCTGACCTTAAAATAACCAAGCCTTTAATCATTGATTAATTATAAGTCAAGAAAGTAACAGTAATGGTATCAATATGAACAGGTGACAATAACCAATAACCTCGCCTTATTTTTTTATTTCTATTAAATGTTTTAACATTCCTTTGGTCTAAATAAAGTTACGTAAAAATTGATGTTTTTCTAGACACTGCAATTAATAGCACATTTTAATAGTCCTAGTATCTTTTGGTAGAAACATTATTTTTATTTATATGTACTCTAATGTAGGAGTAATCAAATTCGAATTATTTTTTTTTTAGTCTTGTAATAATTATTTTTTTAGTCTTGTAATAATTTTTTCTTTAAGGTCTAGCTAAAAATATTTAAAAAAATATATAATATATATAATTTCCCTAATATGTGTCTTACCACCTGCGGTTGTGAATATCCACATTTTCCACTTTTGTCACTTTTCACTTATTTTTGTGTAAAAAAATGTAAACAAATCACCATACTTACGTAGATTTTCATCTGGAACAGACACTTGGGTAAGAACGGTACTAAAAGAGGTAAATAGCCTCGCCTTTCTTTAATGAAAGCTTTTATAGTAAACTTATCCCCACGTACTGAACCCACAAGGTTGTAAATAAAATTTGTGCATCGATTTTGAATTTGAATTACTTAAACTGAGGCAATTGTTAGTTTAAAGAAAAAGTAGCACAGAAAAAATCATTACCTTTTTTACAGCCAATCAAAGGGTACAAAGGGTACAACATAAAAATAAACGTAAAGATGATAAATTTCCAGAAAGTTTCTGGTACAAAATACCTTTTTTTTATTGTTTTAATAATTATTTATGCATATTTAGAAATTTAGGAATATTAAGTATTCTATGAGAAAATTAAATATAAATATGATTGTTTTAAATAAAACATAATTACTTTTTTATTTGAGGAGCCTATTAACAAATCTCGACATATGCATCTTTTTCACATTTTGAGTTGGCTCACGATTCTTGTTCTTCTCACTGCATAAAATCTAATGGTGAAGTCCTTCTTTTTTTAAAAGGGAACATAAAAGTTTAAAAAGTCATACATTTTAGAAAGTTGAACATTTTAATTTGTACCAATCAGATGACCCAATCCATCAATTAGAAAATTCAACCTACAAAACCTATTTTATTTGTAAACCTTTGTTGAGTTGATTTTTTATCATTGATTGAATTTTGTTATTACAAATTTTATTATAAAATATTATTACTTACATTACAGTTATTCAAATTTTTACGATGGAGAAAAATATTGAAGAGAAAATTTTTGAGAGTTTAAGAGGAAATGAAAATGCAATGCAACTTAAAACTAAATACTCAAGAGGACACAAAACTGTTCGAAAAAAATACGTTATATGGGATATAATATCAACACTGGGTCAGTAAAATAAATTAAAAATAAAGGCAAAGCCGTATCAATGTGTATTAGATGCCTATAAAATTGTAGTAAAATGAACTATAAAAAAATAGAAGGTGTAAAAAAAGTTCTGGAAAAGCCCTTTGGAAAACAATGGAAAAGTAATAGAAAATAATCAAGAAGGGAAAATAGAAAGTTCAGCAGTTGATTGTGAAATTCTTCAATCTAATTTTGAACAAGAATAAGACGTTTTTTGTGATACTTTGTATAATTTGTTGAAATTATTTATTAGGAGTTGAATGATTTGTGTTAACTATCCTTGCATTCTTTCCTTACCTTAAACTGGGTTATTATCCTTTTGTTGGGCTCTTATTGAACCCCTACTCTCGTTTTTCCGTTTTCCTATTTCTAGTTTTTATACCTATCAGTACTGAACTTGAGTTTTTATTTTTTCGCAAAACATTTAGTATGGCATTGTTACCTGTATTTTCGTTTAGTGATATAATAATTTTACAGCTTTACATTATATCTATATTTGTTTCCATAACTGTTAATTAATATTGATTTTGTACCACATGCATTATGTTAATTTAGTTAAGTTGTATAATTATTGTTCATTTTGGGAGAGATTATGAGTCTCCTTTTACTTTGAATTTTATCATTGTTGTTTTTACTGTTTTTACTTGACCTTAAGGGGTCGAAACTAGTTGTCGTTTAATAAAATTGTATAAGGCTTGATTTTGAATTTGATTGGATTTGATATATTGAAACGCTTTGGAAGACTAGAAATTCAAGATAAGTATTATTTATCTTTCCATATTTATTTAGATTACCATTATTGAAGAGCATTCTGAATGTGGTGAAGCAGAATGGAATAACGTACTATTTATCGACTAATCTCGATTCGAATTTTAATGTGACACTAGAAGAATGAGATTATGTCGTGCATTAGAGGAAGTCCATACTTACCGAAAAGATACTGTTCCTGGTTCAGATTTAGTTTATATCCAGTACAATGTTAATTTTCACGTCACATGTTAGGTACAAACTAAGTTCGAAGAAGAGAACTGTCATGGCCTCCTCAATCGCCTGATCTCAAACCTGTTGAAATGAATGGCACATGCTTCAGAGGAAACTTGATCCAATCATGGGAAATCTTTAAAGACGTTCGCATTTGAAACTGCCTTAGGCGAACAGTGGACTATTCTGCTTTAAGAAATAATCGTTATACTGATTTTAAGTATAACTATGCGGTGTCGAGCAGTCATTAATGCTTTTAATGCTATTAATTATAACAGCAACTGCTTTGGCAATATTGATTTTCCACTTGAATACTGCACGGGCCAGGTTCTAATAGAAAATAGATTTAAGTTTTTTGGCTCATGAAAGGATAAAAATAAAAATGATACAGTTCCCAAAAATGTATCAATAATTACAACGTTAATGGTAATAGAAATAAAAAATTACAACAAATATTTGCCAGCTTTTTCCAATCAAACTTCAATTAACAATGAAAACATGGAGACAAAATCACGAGCGCACAGGATAAGTGATTTCGTCTGAAAAGTGTTTCATACATTTTCATGAAAACAAACTTTCATTGTTTTAAATTTTATATCAAAAAATTAAGCTCACAATAACTTATTCGTATATACGTCTTTTGTGACATTTATCATTCTCCACGATTAATTGCGTCTAACTAAAGTCGTTTACAATTTCCGCAAACGGTATTGTACAAATAGTAATTCAAATTTTCGCAAAAACCTGTTCTAGGCTGCAGTCACCGTCAGAAAATTAACATTTTCCTCAACTGAAATTATAATATAATATAATAATTCAAAAAAACAAAAATCCTCTAGTCAGCACTTAGTCTTGGTCATGACAAACAGGTAAAGATCCACCGGAAAAACTGTTACCGATCATGGCTCATAAGTGTTCCTAATATGATTGAAATACCAAGTACTTGTCTTGTATTTGTATTTATTTTACTTTAAAATCGTTTTATTAGGAATCTGTCATAGCGTAAATCTACCAATCTTCCATTCTAGATGATTAAAGTCCGCATTCTTTAAAGTGTTCACGTCCATTTTGATCACACCAATTATAAAATTTTAATATATATTCGATTAGCGACCTAAATAAATTGGCGAGCAATATGTCGCTTTAAAAATCTATTTTTTTGAATACATTAGATAAACCTTCAAGACACACACCCAGATTCTTATAGAGCTAAGTAGACGTCCTTAAATTTCATTACCCAGAAAACAAGTGATCATCGTAATGTTTATAAATAAATAAAAAATGAGGTTTGAGTTGGTATAGTAGACCATATTGTAATTTAAGCACAAATTGAATTTCAGAAAAAATATAGTGGATGTGTTTTGTACAATTACAATTTTTACCTATATTTAATAAATTATAGGAAAATAGAAATTTAAAGCACTAAGTTGAAGCTGGAAAGTTCAATTGAAAAATAAATTATTTAGTAATAAAAACAAAGAACAATTTGTGGCATAATATGTGAAAATAGCAATAAAGAAACATATTTAGAATGAAAGACGAACTATTAAAAATATTTGATTTGTGAGATAAGGTTGCATTCCAAATCTGAACCCTTTACCTTTATAAAGAATAGATAAATAGATAAATCTAAACAATCATAATATAAACATGAAAACAGAAAAATTGTAACAAATAAGAAGAGAGAGAAAGAGATGATGATGACCTAATAAAGATAAATTATTTAATAGCATTAAGTGTTTAATCTTTGGCCAAAAAGAAATACCGAAAAGTAACATTAGATATGGTTTAAAAAAGTAGCGATTCCATGACATAATATCTCAAATTATTACCATCTTTATCTAAGTTACTATTTTATTAAACATTACCTGTTTGTTTATAGGAACTTGATCTAATTTATTTCCGTATTGTCGGATTTCCTTTTCGGCACGGTCACCAGAAGCCCATAGAAATATACAAATAGTTTCTTCGAGGTCGACACACCCAACCCAGTAGTCTTATTGCCAATAATCTATACTCGACATTCCAAAGTTAATACTAATGTAACACACATACTTTATTTGCTGTTGCAGATGTTTACACAATTTTTTTAAATAATTTTTTGCAAAATTCAATTTTAATTTATTTTAAACTCCTTAAAATCACAAACAATTTTCTGTATTTTCATAAAATATAAGAGATCTGGACGTAGTAACGTAAGAAAAGTGATTAGTATAAATACTAACATATTGGATCAAACAAATTCAATATATTTTAAACAATTTTCAAAATCTGCTTAACTCACTCTATAAATGGTAAACTAAACAATAATCAAATTAATTCTTCCAACCCTTACTTTGTGGAATTTATCCATAACAAATATAAATAATAGATTTTATTTAATTTCCACGATATTACATATATTTAAATATCTTTCTCTAACCAGGTTTTGCTAAATTCTATTTTCAAAGAGTGACGAGACTGACCAAAAGGGGAGAGGAAAAACCTACCAAATGTTTAAAGGAATTATCACAACGGTATCCTTCATTGACTTCAAGAAGCAAACATCATAAAAGATGATACTGTTTAAGAGGCCCAGGACATGTACGAGAAGCTGATAAAACTACAAAAAATTACATTCTTCTGATCAAGCAATGTATAAAGAAGTGGTCAAATTTCGGAAACTAGACTCGGCGAGAGAACTCATTAACAACTCTGTTGTTCAACATAGTTCTAGAAAGATAATGACAGATTATGTCCAAGAAGTATCGAATTATAGGTTATAGCCTTAACAGCGTTCAACTAATTAAAATAACAAGCAGGATTATAGAAGAGATTTCATTCTGGTATGAGGCGTGACTAAGACAAAAGTAATATGATCGAATAATCAATTAATTAGATTTCCACAGCTTGTCAAAGCTTTTTAAAATATTCTTATGACAATTGTTTTGCACTATGGCATCGTCAGATAAGACGTAAAAAAATGACAGATATTTATATATATATATATATATATACAATATGTCCCCCTAAGTTGGAATCATATGGAAAACTTTTTTATTATTAATTTTAGGGAAAAAAGTTATTCTTCATAAAAAGTTCTGCATTATCTAAAACCTAGAATACAGTCATCAAATATCAATTTTTTTCAGTGGTATACGAGGTTTGTCAAAAAATATGAGTTTTACTCAAGAGTACCTTTAAATTTGACAATATCGAAAAATGTTACTAAAAAAAAGTTGATCAGAATTAAAAATTACGTTTAAATATGCAAGTACATCCATTTAAATTAAAACTTCAGATTATTTTATTTTTTACTAATATTTCTATTTTGAACATTTATCTCTTGTGATTACGAAACACATGATAACCTTTTAGTTTTTCGATGGTTTCTAATAATTTTGCAATTAAAACGCGTAATAAGTGCACTACAATTAAATTTGCATTATTGTAGACATACGTTTTAAAAATAATTTTATTTCTTAGAAGAACTTAGAGATTGATTTTTTGATCAAGGTTCTATTAAAGACCTTCCCTATCTATTAATTCATTAGTAAGTAATCAGAATTCAAATCCCATCGTTCTACTTCCACTTGTAATTGGTCCATATACACGTACTGATAATTATTCAAAATTTACCTGAAGGACAACATTATTCTTTATAAATTATTTGAGGAATCGAGGTGTAATATTTAAAGGTGCAAAATCCGTTAAAAATTATTTGTGTCAACCATAAAACTTAGGACACATCTGATTTTAAAATGATAATGTCGATTTACTTACACTTAAAAGAAAAAGGAATTTAAGTATTAGAAAATTTATGACAACAATGAGGATTTAAAGAAATAGAGAGTAAAATTATTTCTAGTCTATCAAGCATCAATCAGCACCAATTTGATGGGAGCTGGAACATCTGGGACAATCTGTTGACTTATGTGTTACTTGCAATCCAGTATATTAGACCTGTATTATTTATTGTAATGCACTTGTTTTATTGTAAAAATTAGCTCCTTTAATCTAGTATTAATTATCTTCTCCAATAGAAATAAAAACATTTCTCAGAAATATGAGGGATGTTGATATTATTCGGAATCTGATTAAAGAGGACCGTCACGTTACTGTTAGAAACATTCAACCAACTTTAAGTATGGGTGTGAAAGCAATTAACACTATTTTACACAAACATTTGAAAATCCGTAAGCTTTATTCTTGGAGGATTCCCCACAACTTGATCTTGGCTCAAAAAGAAGACCTTCTGAGATGGTTCAGATCTACAGTAGATCGCTTTGACCCTGGATCGTCTAATTTGGTGTACAACATCATCATAGGTGATGAAACATGGGCATACTGGTATGATTCAGAAAAAAGCAACAATCCTCAGTTTGGGACTTGAGAATGAATTGGCTCCAACAATAGTTGTTTCTGAAAACAACCGAAACAAAAAGATGATTGCCACTTTTTTGGAATTACTCGGAATGTTTCCATTTTAGCACTAGAGAATATATGTACTATTAATTGAGAATCGTGCACAACAGTTTGATTGCCTCAGGTTCTCCAAAAGGTTCGATAAAACATCCAAGAGGAAGAATCATCTTGCATTAAGATAACTCTCCGGCTCACATTGCTGATCGAACGATTGAGTATTTGAATACCCAAAACACAGAAATAATGGGTCATTCGCCATATAGTCCAAACCGAGCACTCGATGATTTCTTATTTCCGCGGGTAAAGGATAATAAATTACGTTTTCCATCGGCTGAAAAAAAATTTTACAAGAATGGTTTTCGCGAATGCAAAAATGCATTGACTGTCGAAGAGAATACTTTGAAAACTGAAAAATAAATGTTTTTTGTGTTTTACTTTACAAGGCTCAGCGGAAAAAGAGCAGCACTCGTATATACATTTCTTAATACACAAGTGTAAGATGGCTTGCCTATCTAATAATATTTATCAATATTATAAAATAAATAGTTTGTTTGGATCTTGAACCATGAAGTTTATAATTCTGCATAAAAATTGAGTATTTGAATAATGTTAATTTTATAAACATACCCTTTTCCTATTTAAGACTTTCTTTTCTACTACTTTAATTTTTTCGACCAAATGTTTTTTATTTTGATTTATCGTTCACTGTTATATTAAAATTATTGATTATAGACAATTGCCAATAAATTTTGTTTGCTATGATTCCTGCAATTTATTTCAATTGAATTTTTCTTTCCTAATGATCTCCGTCATTGGAATTCAAATTTCTCGTAATTAATTTAAATATTTTAATCCTAATCCGTTTATTAATCCTCTTTTTTATCTGTGGTTGAATCAGATTCTACTTATTTTATTGTCTAAATGTCATTGTAATAATAAGGTTCCTTTTGTTTAACAGAATTTACTAATAATTAAGTCATTTATAGAATAAATAATAAATAACTGAATGATAATATTCTATTATTTTGTAGTATCTAAGTTCAGTTGTATCAGTCCAGGATTGTTATTAATATTTATAAATCCTACGAAGCTGTAATCAAAATAGAATTGGTAGTTTGAAAAAACGATCATTTTCTTCATATTCTATAAGGGCGTTGACTGGATCCGCAATTCTGTCTTCCCCAATACGTTATCCTTGTAGATTTGGACAACCTAAGTCCCAATTCTCGATGATCCGCAAATTTAACCCTCGATGGATTTTAAATTCTATAATTAATGTTGGAATTTTGTTAAATCGCTGATACGAAAAATTGATACGTTCAATAGGACCCGAAACGGAATAATTTTACTGACTGCGCCAAATAAGTCTACTCGATAAACAACTCGTTTTTAAAAACCAATTATTTATTTACAAAAATTAATAAACTGAATTAAAATATAATTATAAGTAGCCATTGACTCGAAGATGTGAATAGAATGAATACAAAGTCCTGGTTCTCTGCGAAGAATAAACAGTCACAGAGTGAGAGGATACTAGAGAAATATTAGAAAATATATGGTCTAAGAGAGAGATGGTAACAGAAGGGGAAATAAAGCACACAGATATATAAATTTTATAAAACCGATGTAACCACAATATTAACACTACTAACTATTTCCGCTTCTATTGCTGTCTCTCTATCTCTCTAGTTATGTTCATTACCGTTCTCTCTCGCACACACTTAGTCCAGAAATTATATATGGTCTAAGAATAAGCCAGAGTTGTGATCACCATTTTTCTAAAAGCGCTCAATCACATCATAATTAATGTTTTTTAGGATAAATAAATGACCAACAACTTATACACTCTTTAACTCTTATACTTGACCTCTATTTAATTTCTGAAATTTCTGTTTGCTACATAAGATGAATCAAATTCAAATAAAAATTATGAAATGAAAAAGAACAAAATTGAATTTAATATGACGCATGGCATTGATTCTGTATCTGCCTTAACGTTATAAAAATTTACTTAATATGAGGAAATAATTTTTTTATTAATCATTTCGTCTATTATTTAGTTAATTATAAATAAATAAGGAAGCTTGTATCTATTGCGTCATAAACTTATTTGGTTAAATATAATATGATCGATTTTTATTTTTCAAGATAATAATACGAGATTGATTTGCATTTTCTTGAAATGGATAGAAAAAGAAAATACAGGAAGTGACTGTTAAAATAAAGATACCCAGTACAATTATAATTGTTTGCATTTACCTGGCCCTGGGGCAATGATGGACTTGGCTAATTGTTAAAGGTTCAATAGTCCTTCTATCTATTTTCAATATCAGATAACGTAAAGAATTGTTAATATCGGAATGGCGTTGGTCATCTATAAAAAAAGTATCATATAAAGTATATTAAAAAACTACTGAATAAAGTGACTTTTTTAAAGAAGTAATGAAGTTGTAACATTGTGTAATGTTGGTGCTTTATGCACCACATTCTAGAAGCTTCAAAATTGCATAAATATTAATTACTTTTTAAGTGTTAATTCACGTATGGTATGTTGCTTAACAAATTTAGTTTAAACGTAAAAGTATTTTCTGAACAGCATTTGCGACATTTTTGAACTATTTAGGAAAAGGTAACATTTATTGTAAACTAATATCATAACAAAGTTTATTAATTCTCTTATCAAGATTTGAAGTTGTACAGCGCTTTTTGGCTGATTTTAAAAATTACTCTAATATTTTTTTTTATTATTTCATTAGTATTGAATTTTTGATTCACTTATTTTTATACGTAGAATATGTATTTATACTGATTACATTTTTTCTCATTTAACACCGTTTTATTGTCAAAAATATTGGACTGTCGATAGTCCATTAGCTGATGTTTTTTGCAGAACCGATGGTTTTTACAACACACCTAAAGTCTGATACACCAATATCCGGAAAAAATATTAGTATCCTTTTATTTGAAAACCTATGCTCGTTATATTTGTTTGTTTTATTCTAAATCTGATATTATTATTAATATAGGTATTATTAAAACAAAGCTTCATCCAAATTAATTTTATCCGCCTCAAATTTAAATTCCAACCAAATAAAGTTGTCGAATTTTTAAGATTCCACCGAGCACCAAAAAACAACAGATTACGATCTAATTTCCGTTAGTCGCGTCGTGACTGCAATCACAGAGACAGAAAATTCCCAGTATCAAATTTATAATGTCTACACCTTGGCACCTTGACACATAAATTTTTTTGTAATGTGTCTAATCCCTTGAAAATTTTCGCACAAAAAAATGATGCTGTTCCAAAGGAATTCCGATCTGAGTACGAACGTGCCACTTGCTTTAAGAAGATTGTCACTAATTTGGTACATTTTGAATTACATTATTCATTAACAGAAAATTGATACATGGTCCTCAGATTCTAAGTTATGAAACAAAATATAAATATCAAAAATTTGCAACAAAAATTTAACAAATTTTGTAAAACTAATTTATCTGTAAAATTTATGTAATCAGCTCATATGACCTATTCGTTTTTGACATATAATAGAAATTTAATAAGTAACGTTCAATTAAATTCAGTATTCATATTGTAATTTAATTTTTATAAAAGTAATACATTGGCAATAAATAGTCTTGTTGTTTAAAAAAAGTAAATTTCTTAATTTGTATCATATGGAAGTTTTCT
Source organism: Hermaeophaga mercurialis (assembly GCA_951812935.1). Lineage (NCBI taxonomy): Eukaryota > Metazoa > Arthropoda > Insecta > Coleoptera > Chrysomelidae > Hermaeophaga > Hermaeophaga mercurialis. The sequence continues at coordinate 18,298,081 of OX638365.1, forward strand.
TTATTTTAATTTATAGTTAAATATATCAATATTAGAAAAGAAAATTGTGACAAAAATGATAAAACCTTCTTCACCAAAATCAAGAAATTTTTAAATAATTTGAACCACGAAAGAAAAATGTTTAGTGCAGATTAATGGAGAAAATCTGACTTTTCGGAGTATATGACGGGCAAACAAATTGTTTTGATTTAAAGCCAAGGTATTTAAATTTAATCATTTAATCATAAAAAAATCTTGAAAGCTAACTTTGTTCATGTAAAAATAACCTCACATTTTATTAAAATAAACTACGTGGTTAATAAAACTTTGTGCTCACTTGTAGATTTTGTCTAATGAAGTGATTTTCTTCAACTTTGTTGTGTTTGGGAGTTTCCTGAAAAAGAAAATCTTACTTCAGAAAAAACAAGAAAATAACCCGTTTCATAAGTGACACACCAATATGAAAACAGATTCGTCACAAAAAAAGAATAAACTTTGAATCTAAAAACAAACTCTTTCCCTGTTAATAAGTTGCAAGCATTTATACAAATAAAAACAGACACTTGTTTCAGACTTAAAATAAATAAACAATTATGATACATTGAACTAATAATCTCCTCTAATAATATTCGGTGCCAGTAGTGTTAAAGAAATTGCCGAACATATAAATTTAGTGAGCTTTAGAATTTTAAATTTTTTGTATGTGACTTAATTAATTAAATTAAGAAAATTTTGTAAAAAAAATAGAATTGGAATATGTTAATTTGACAAAAAACCGTATTGAGATTTCGCATATGCGTTTTTCTTAAATTTAATTTTAGTTTTGTTTATTTTGAAATTTGTGGACCTTATTTTAAACGATAGCACAATTTCAATTTTTTTTAAATAAATTTATTAAGTTTGGTATTAATTGTAGCTTAAATTTGTTTCCAAAATGCGACACTCCTTAATCTAATTCTTTTAGAAAATACCAATATATTTTGATATTATCTTTAGCAGCAGGTTTTTGACTTTTGATTATAGTATTGTAAGAAATGTTTCCAACCATTATAATAAAAATTCAGACTATGCAGTACTTAACATTTTAAAAATATCTACTTACTATTATTTTCTTTATATTTTATATTAAAATATCTAAAAAATGAGTTGATATCTATCTATACATATACAACATCTTGAACCCGGCCTCTTTAAGACATTTTAAATGTAAATTCATAAGAATGAATACAGCTTTTTTTTCCATTTCTATTCAAAGTAATTAAATAATAAATTGTATTGTATTAAAATGAAGTGTTATTTTAGTTAAATCGTTGTTAAGTTAATCCCACAATTTTTGTTTACTATTTACCTGAATTAACAACTAACTATTGCTTTACAGTTGCTTTATTTTCTAACTTTGGCCGCAACCTCTTAACGGTTTGAACAGCGGTATATTGATAGATATTTGCAAAATTGCAGACACGATTACTTTACCTCTATCTACCTAGTTAATCCACCTCAAATTTCAGGTTGTTCCGTGATTAATCAAGCCTGTAATTTGCATGAAACCTGCGAGTTATTATTTACTAACTGACAAGAAATTTGTAAGCCACACCTTATCGTACTGTTTTTGTTTTAGACCACAGATAAGAATAATCATTATCCGATCTGTGAACACGTCAAAACATGAACTTAGGTGAGTATAAATTTTTTATATTCTCCCTGGATTCTGTGTAGCCGAATATTTAGATATTTTTTTTGTATGTCAGGTGATGAACGAGGTTGTATGTTTACACTATAACAAGTTTATATTGGAGATATTCATCTTCGGGTCTTTCGGTGTGACCTTTTTGATTTTAGCTGGAGGTCATAACTCGTCACATCTAATTCTAATACTCTCCCAAGTGTTATAATCGTATCTTTTACACTGAAAATAGAAAAAAAGTATTTACCGCACAAGTACCGTTATAGAATTCCAAAAATAACTTCTGGTACCTTTAAATAATAAGTTTCGGACTTTAATTTATAGTTCACGTGTTCATATTCGTTCCGTAAATTTAGTGTTGTAACGATTACAATAAAGTACTGAAGGTACTTCATAAAAAAAGAATAATAAATAAAGGATTATCACGAACAAAATATTTTACATTCTTTTTGTGCCAGTAGCGTCTGTATGTAGTTTTTACTAAAAGGATTACTACAAACAATATCAACCCTCTAATGACTAAAATCTTAGAAAACAATGAATTAGAATTTAAGATGGATAATTATTTTTGAACAAGTGGTTCTGCTCAAGAAATGTAAAAAATGTTAAATGTTGTTTATGAGGAAAAATGGATAGAACGTCAAGGACCTGCGGAATGGTCTCTAAAATCACCAGAACTTACTCCTGGAGATTTATTTTTTTATCAAAATGCGGAGAACATTGTGAGCTGTAGAATAGAATAGAGTAGATTAGTCGTAAATAAAAAAATACTATTATTTTATTACTTATATTTGAGAAAACTAATAATGTATATTAAAAGCGAAATAATACTATAAAATGGATATATAATTCTTTTAAAACTCTGCAAAATAGTATTTTGGTAACAGGGTTATTTAATTTCGGTGATTGGTGATCGTCCTTCTTAATTACCAAAATGATAGAGTGACCACATAATAAATATCAATGTACTCTATTTTTTATCTAAAAGTTACCTGTTTTAAATTCAATTGGAATATATAGGCCAATTCATGTATTAATGGCACGCGTAACAGTAAGTTAAATCGATCTTTCTAAATAATTTTGTATTTTAAAAATCCTTTTAATCATTTTAATTCAATGACTTAAAACGCTTATAATTTAAATGATAAGGATAATGGTTTTCAAAAAATTTAATAGTTTTTTATTTTTGTTAAATTGGTCACACTGTATATATTCCATTTTCTCCGGTAGCGTCCCTGCTTGACACAATAGTAAAGGAAAAATTTCAGGAATTAGGAGAGCACAAAAAGACGTTTTTATTTATTTATTCAAAATGGTTTTTCTTTCTTATTAATCTAAAATTTTAAAACATTAGTTTAACCACATTTAAGTAGTCGGTATAACATTTTGTTTTACTAATAGTGATCAGTTGATCACCTTTATCACTGAATTTTATTAAACCTGTTAATTGCCAAAATACTAGTTTGGGAAGTTGTACGTGAATCCCTTTGTATATTATAGTATTTTTAATAAAAAGAATTGGTTAATAATATTCTTTTATTTACCACTAATCCATAACTTGTTCATTATATACATATATATGTATGCGTCGACTGGCATATAAAATAAAGCATTTCTTAAAAAATTTTATGACGATATCTTGTTCTGTAATTGTATTTACAAAATTTAAAATCTTGTATGTTGTTTTTCAAAAATACTGAAATATTTAAAAACAATTTGGAGGGAATAATCAGTGACAGTTATAATTTAAAATTATATATTTAATTGATTATTTCAAGCCTATTTAAAAAAAGTCACTTTGTTAAATGCTTCCTGTACCTATTTTTGATCATTTTTAATTTTCAAATATACTATTCTGGAAATAAATGAATTTCAATTTTTATCTGTTAATTATAAATTGTGGGAACTTTGTACGGAAATATTTCAAATTTAAAATAAATCTTCATTTTTTTATTCATAACAGATACCTGTAATTTAAGAGTTCCCTGGTTTAAAATCGTAAATACTTACCGCACTTGGATAGTTAATACGAAAGGGTGTAACGTATACCATTTCGGCACCGCAGGAGGTCCGTGTAACCCAACGTTATGACTTTTAATACCTCCGTATGGGGTAAATTAACCTTAATGAAGACCTCTAAGTACATTTTCCATATATTGCAGTTCATGTTATCAATCAACTTTTATTGACTTTTTATGTTGTACTGGAATTTAAAAAAACTAAATGAGCGGTAAGAGATATTTTACCAGCCGATTAAATAAACCACTGGCTAGTCTCTACAGAAAATAACATTGATAGGATGGTATACAGGGAGGTTACTTTTTAGTCCTATTTTTGCATATAAAAACATTAAGGTGGTATCAGAAGTTAACAAAGGTTATCATACCTTAGTAAACATTTAATACCAAATCAAAACGATGCTGAATAATAGATTTAAGTAGCTTTTAAACAAAGTATCATACACATTGTAGCATCAAGTGTCCCTTATAAGTGAAACCTTCTTGCAAGCTGTTTTTGTTATCCTCGTGAGGTCTTGATTATCTTGTAAGGGTTTGTAAGTCTTTCAACTTTTATCTGATCTACACGAAAGACATTCTACCATGTCGATAAGCCCTGGAGCTGTCCTTTTACATGCCTTTAGGGTCTGTAGTGGTTTGTAAGGATTCCAATGATTAATGGCTTCAAAGCATATGTTTAAACATTGTTTGGATTCAAATATAGTTTTGCTACCCACCTAATAAGTTTTTTTAGGTTTGAAGACATAGAGTTATGGAGAATAAGGTAACCCTTTTATATCCATATTGTACTGCTATATTAATCAAGAACATTTTTTATGCTATTTCGGTTTTTCTTTCGTGCATCCACTTCTTAGTCATGAAAGAGACCGAAATTGGTGATTATTCGACTTATCATTTGCGGAAACCTAAAAAAAAACATAGTTAACCTTTTCAGGAAGAAGATTTCACCATCAAACAAGATCATTGTAATACTCGTGACTATCCAAAAGCTGCGAATTAAGATATTCTACAAGCAACAAGTCTCCCTTAAAAGCCAATAATGTCAGTTTACGCATCTCAAAAAGTGTACAGGTATCGATGACCTGAAGATGGTACGTGCGATCCTGTCGAAAGGTCGTCAAACCATCAATCACTCTTTTTTTCAAGACTAAGGAGTGGATACACGGAAGAAAACCCAAAACCTTTCCATAACTTTTAAAGTGCTAACCTTGAAAATGACCCTGATAGGTTTTTCTCTCTTTATATTTTCTTTTTCCTGCTTTTTCTTTTATTTGATTCGTTTTTCTTTTGTTATCTTGATCACTTTGGGAATATTCCCGGAACTGCTAATTGCTTCGTTTTTGCCAATCTCTATATCTTTAGATACAAAAGTGTCTCAACAACATTTTACAATATTTAGAAGGCATCAGAGACTTTAGAGCTAGCCCTCGGCTTACCCTGGGAACAAAGGTATTTGGTTCTCTGCCCGACTAACTTTTATATTGAAGGTTTTTTCTCAATTTATTATGTCGGTCATTGGTTGAAACTCAAAACAACAGAAAATAACTTTTTACACTAAAATCTCAATCTCAAGTAGATACTAATTTTCGTTGGCTGTTTCTTAAATTAAATGAACACCACTTTATTCAAAACAAATAGACTCTGTGCTTTAACGAGCAATCCCCAACTACTCCTCATCTAAATGAAGTTACTAAGTGTTTAACATTTAGCCATACCGCAGAATTACCCGTTAGTGCTATCCTAAGGATTTATTTGCCAAGGAATGTAAATGGCAGTAAAACTCCAAAAATACTCTTCCCTAGAATTACCGCCAACAATCCAGAAATTGAGGTGGATTCTTAAACTATAAATCTCTCTTCTTGCTAATTAAAAAAACTCCAAGGTAAAATCTACCCTTAATCTGCAAGAGAATGTAAAAAACTAGTAATAAAAAAATTAAGTATAGATCTACTTTACTTAACTTAATATAGGCAAATTATTGTCAAAAGAGAAACTAGTTCCCGCCACAAACTTGCCTTGTACCCATTTGAGCTCCTTACTAAAAGTATTTGGAGTCCGATTTAAGATTGTCCGTGTCGCGTCAAATAGACTCCTCAAGTGCCGAGAAAAACCTTTTTGGGTCCCTAGACACGACTCTAAGTCTCTAGATAAGATTTTTTGAGACTCTAGATCAGACTGCCTGTTAGTATTACTTTAGCACATTTTGTAATGACAATTTTTCAACATGGTCTAGTTAACTTTGTACCCGAAACCTCTAAACAATTGTTTGAAACCTGACCTAAATTTCCTAAACTACATCGTTTGTTACTGTTGTGGTTTTTAGATTTCCACATGTAACCCCCAAGACCAAACAGCGGATACGTGGAAGAAAACCCAGAAATCAAATATCCACAGAATTCTGACTTTAAGTACCATCTTTCTAATTTTTACGATTATCATCCTTTGTAGAAACTCGTTCTAAAATGTTACGTAGTAGCTACTTAGAATTGTTTCATACATTCATCCTAAAGTACTTTTCTTCCAACTATTTGAAGGAGAAGGTCTTCATTATTAAAATTCGAGAGAATTCCAATAAATGACTAAATTTTAGTTTCTCCGAATATTACACCAATTTTTAAAAATCAGATGAAATACGAAATACTTGCATCTCTAGATCCAACATTACTAATCCAATTTTCCGTGAAGATTTCATGAATTCGAATAGGGCTCAAAGTCAAGTTTGCTTCTTCGCACAAATCGCAATCGAGTGGCTACAAAACCGTCCGCGTACGTGGAAAATCCCCACTGATTGGCTCCGGGCGCTCCGGGCGCTCCGGGTCGCCCGGAGCCACGAAGGAAAGAAGTGGCGAGTACAATGGCGGTTGTGGTCAGTCTCAGTGTGTCGTTGGACTGTAAAGATCGCGCATCAGCGCGTCCAAGTGTGCGTGTGCGAAGTGGCTCCAGAACGTGAGATGTCGTGATAATTGGCAGCGATGCGCGCCTCAAACTGCTCAGAACGGTCGCTGCTCTATTTTCTCTACGGCGCCTTCACCGTTTCCGTAAGTTTTTCAACATTTTTTTTTCACCATTCATATGAAACATTGATATGGATTATGAGCAACTTTTAAAGAACAGAAGTTTAGTGTGGTCCTCGGAATTTTCCTAGTTTTTAAAGAAAAATAATTTGTTTTTTAATGTAGAAGAATGTTGTGCGATTATGTAGAAATCTAATGAATTATAAAGTTTGTGTCGAGTTTTTGGTCTGTGTAAAAGCAATTATGATAAAAATCTGTACTTGCGGACTGTTAGGATAACTGCTAAGGATTTCAGAAGAACAAAGGCTATAGTAAATAACTTCCCTTAAAATTTAAGCATTAAAATTTAAACGAACTTTAGAAAACACATTGGAATGCTATTTTAGAAAACATTTGTACGATTCTGTGGACTTTCAACTAATATTAGCGATTTTTGTATATATTTGGAAATCTGTTCTAAAGATTTCCAAAAAACTAGTTTGAGTATTTTTGCAGACTCTATGAAAATCGATTATATTTGTAGCAGTCCAGTAGGAATTCTCTTAGATTGCATAAGATAAATTATTGACAATCTAATATAGAATATTTTTTTGCGATTCTGTAGAATTATAATGAATTCTAATTAACTATAATCGTTTCTGTGAAATTTTGAGAAAATTTACAAAAATCTAATTTTTAAATAAATAATTTATTAAGAGTTCATGAAATTCAATTGAATTTAGAAGCCTTAGGTAAAATTTCTATAAAACAGACAAAAATGTTAGCTGTGTAGTAGACGAATTCATTTTGATCGTATAAAAATTACTGGAATTCTAACATAGATAAATTTGTTCGAGTTTATATATTTTTAATGAATTTTAGAGGTTTTTTGGGAAATTGTGCAAATTTACAAAAATCTGTACTAGTTATTTAGTACTTTATTAAGAGTTTATGGAATTGAATTCGGAAGCACTGCGTAAAATTTCGTTCAAATCGGTGAAAATTCCAGTGATCTAGTAGTGTAATTCCTTTATACAATGTAAAAAATAACATTAAGAAAATTAAAAAAAAAGACCATTGGAATTTTACTAGAGGAAAAAACGTGGTCTTTTGTAAATATTTAATTTTTAGGGAATATTAAACAAATTTACAAAAATATAAATTATCTAGTTTTTAATTTATTAAAAATCTATAGAAATCGATTAAATTCAGAAGCATTAAATTCTATTTCGATCAATTTGGTTGGAATTCCATCGGTCTTGTTAATTAATTATATCATTAAAAAAATTACAAAAACTGTTTGGAATTCAAAAAATTACGTCGTTGTATTAATTTTTAATGTATTCGAGAGGTTTTTGTGAAATTCCCCAAAAATTTACAGAAATTTAAAAAAATTACTTTGTAAATGGATGATTTAATAAGATTTTATAAAATTCAATTAAATTGAGAAGTATTAAGTAAAATTTCAACAAAAACTCGTAAGAGTTCTAGCGGTTTAGTAAAAAAAATCACTAAAGTCATATAATATACAAAATTTAATAAAAATCATATGAAACATATTATTTACAAAAATCTGGCAATTTAATGTAGAGAAATTTTTCGATTCTGTAGGATTTCTTTGTGAAATTTGATTAAATGTAGAAGTTAGATTATAAAAAATATAAATTTTAGCAAAATAAATAGAAAAATTATTTGGCAATCCAATAAAGAAGATTTTAGCGATACTGTCGAATTTTAGAAATTTTAAACAAATTTAATAAACTTGTTTGCAATTATAGAATATCTTGCTTAAATCTGATATTAAATTAACAAAAATTCTGACTCATCCAATGAGAATTGAAACTGTTTATTTATTTGAACTATATAATGTGCGAAATTTATAGAAACTTCAAAATTCTAATATAGAAGAAGAATTCTGTCCAAAATCATGAAATTTTTAATGAATTCTAGATATTTAAGGCAAATTTCAAGCTAATGTGTAAATGAATAATTTCTTTATCATTTTGAGAATTTCAATTCGCATGAAAATTCTATTGTAAAAGAAGAATTTAATCAAACTACAGCCAATTTCTCTAAAATTTAGTAATTCTACAAGTTTAGAAGAAATATCTCGAATAATTTTATGAACTTTGATTAAAATTTTGACATATTTTTAAATATGTACCAAATCTTCATAAATGTTCCATACAATCCGGAAGAAATCTTGCTGGACTAAGTCAAATTTCTCACAGAATTATTTACAAAAAGTTCATCATAAGTATTTCATGAGATTCTAAATTTCGAAGAAAATAAAGGTAGTTCTAATGTATCAATTGAAGTAAGTAGTATGATTTTAAAGATAAAAAAAAATTTATTACAAAAACTCTTCGAAAGATTAAGTGGAAATTAAAAAACTGAGAAACATTATATAAAAATTTTATGTGAAAACTAATTTCTTTCTACAAACAATAAATTTAGATTCTGTAACAAAAATTCAAAAATACCGTGAGGCAATTTTATGCAGTTTTATTAAATTCTGGGGAATTCCATTTTGTTGGTTTTTACAAAAAGAAGAAGAAACATTTTAATTTATTTTTACTTCTTGTCTTCCTTCATATACACAACAGAAGCACTTAACTCTTCAGCGATATAAAACCATAAATCTTATCCAATAAGGAAACAGCTTTTAACGAACCAGCCCAACAAATTGCGCACAATTTAAATACCTATCTTTCCGAAAACTTGAAATATCTCAGATTATTCCTACAATTTTAATTCGGAATTGTGTACATCAATTAACAGTAATTAGCTTCTTTCTGAAAATAATTCAACATTTGTATCAATCCAAGGCAACTGCCAAGGATAACATAAAAAGGAATGCAGAAGTGAAAGACATCAACGCAAAAATATTTTGATAAGTATCTAGTAAAACATTTAATTGAAGCTGAATTACTGTAATAGTGACCGACAGTTTTTTTAATTCCATATATTCTTCGTATTTAAGCATTTATAAGGCTGTAAAGATTTATTTCACGTAGAAAATCCGCAAGGAATTACAGTTTCAAGATCATTCATCATCAATTCAATTCTTCAATACATTTATTAAATTTTTTCTTTTACATCTTTCTTAATACACTTCCCATAAAACTAAGAAAAACTCCATAAAAAATTATAATTCAATGTTAAATTTTTGTCAAACGACATTGATTCGGATGAATTAATATCTATAACAATTCCAAATTTTTGTTAAAATATCGAAAGGTGTTTTTGGGCTTCTGCAATCATGTTTTCTTTCCCATTATTATAAACTTGTAAACTGCGCAACTTATCTCATCTTTATCCATTATTTTATTACATTATTATTTGTCTTGTCTAATGTTACTATGCAGGTTGACATAGGAATTAAAATACAAAGATAAATTAAAAATTTAATGGAACTTCTGATAATTTTTAGATTTTGAACCCACTCATAACTTGGTTACTAAAAATTAAAGAACAAGGAGAAACAATACAAATTTATTTATAAATTCAAAACACATCCGTTTTTTCTGGCAGCCTTGTCCTAATGCTTTTAATTTTGTTTTAGTTCTAGTATAATAATTAATAAAATATAAATTCCCTATTCATAGCGAAAAATGTCTAAAGACTATTTTAATAGTATTACATTTGATCCAAATTTAGCATTGAATACAAGAAGATATATTTTAAAATTAATATTTTTGTTAGAAGATATTCAACTTGTTTCATGTTGATAGGTCAGAGGTTACTTGTTGAATTCATTTTTCTTTTCCATCTTATACAAATACAACTAATTATTCATAGGTCAAGGTTTTCTTGTGACATTTCTATTGATTCTTATAATAAACTGATTTATGAAATAAAATCATTACAAGCATTGATATTAAACTAATAAACGTTGAGCATTTAGTTAATTAAATCTACTCACCAAACCTAGAATCTATTTTTATTACTTCTAGTAGAGTTATTAACTATTATGGTCGATATAAGATAAGTATATGGTATTATTAAAAGTTATGTCATAAGGATATTAAGTTATCAAACTTGAAAACAAGTAATAATACAACATTTCCCATTCCAAATAAGAGAAATATACAAGTTAATATTTGATTTATTAATGGAATACTAAACATCTTAATGAAGTTATTAGAGATTTTTTAAACACAGGAAACTGGTATGGTACATGATAAAAAAATTTAATAAACACCGCTAAGATAAATAATGAGTGCAGTGTTTCTAGTGAATCTTTAATTATGCATCATAAATAATATACAAAATAAGTCAAAATGTAATTAAAAATTATTGATATTGTTTTTATTTTTGTTTCTCATTCCAGCACTTATTTTGTACTTCCTTCGAGGAACTTTTGTTTTGATAAAATAGCTGTAGAGTAGATGTTATTTTGTTTATCCTCAAATATTTTGACTGATATACAAAGTGATTCATAATGTAATATATTAATAATTTGTATATGTTCACTCCTTATTGAGGTGCTAAGGTTGAAAAAGCAAATTCATCTAGTTTTTGAAAGGAAATTATTATTTCTTATAAAAAGCTAACTTCTTTCATCTTTAAAATATTAACCGTTTTCGAAAAATTATATAAGAGAAATTAGAAAAAACAGTTTAATTAATTGTTATTCAATTGTTATAAGTTTAATAACTTTTAAAATATAAAAATATTTCCAAAAATTAAGAAGTATTAATTTAACATTAATACTAGAATTAAATGAAACACAAGCAGAGTATTTGCTTAAAAACGAATTATACAAAATGTAAACTACAATTAATTTAAACTTATTAATTTTTTGATATTATACATACGATTTTAAACCTGAGTGTAAGCATTAAAGCAATATTCCCCGTTCTAAATAAGAGAAATATATAAGTTCAGAGTAATACTAAATCTAAACATCATAATGAAGTTATAAGAGAATTTTTTTAACAAGAGAAACGGGTGTGGTACTTTGTAAAAAATCTAATAAATTCTACAAAGATAAATAATAAATTGTATTCTTGTAATTGATCTATACAGATTCGGCCTGAATATTTGTATCCATACACGAATCCATGCGAGTAATAAAGAACGCGTTACGAAAGAGAGATAACTTATTATTAATATCTTGAAGTAGGGATACATCGTTCTAGTCAATTCGATAGTAACGTACCGGCAGTCGTGGTCGTACCTTTAGTTCGGTCGAGAGGGGACACATCGCTGCTCGCGCCTTAAAATTTCGTTTATGTCCATTTAGATACTTTTTGAACATGTATATATTATTTATTATGTCAGCATTATTTTACAAGAGGAACTAATTTGATCTTCCTCTTTAGCTTTTTGGTTCCTTATTGATCCATATTCTGGTCCAAGTTCTCTTCTAGTTGTTTCATCGGTTTAGCGTGCCTTTGATAGTTTTCTCTCGTGTAGTCCATTAGTTTCGTTAGTTTTTAATTAGGATAATTCTGTAGTTCTTCTAGTAGCTTCCTAGCTCCGTCTTTCATTATTTCTTGGAGTGGTTACTAGTTCCCTGAATATTGTTCCATACATAAAATATCATTCTTATTTTTTTCTAATTTCTATTGTCTCATTGTAACGTACCGTTTAAATAACAACCTGTTACTAATTAGAAATACTTGTTAACAAGAAGTAATATGAATGACGATAAAAAATGATCGTTATTGGCTGTTAACTGCCATGAAATAAGTTTATTGTTTGCGACAACAGGCGTCATTTTACATTGTTACAATATGTTTGGCGAAAAAATTAAAATGGTATTTTTACCACGGTTTGTTAACAAATTTCACAGATACTTTAAGGCTCATTATACCATTAAATAATTATAACTGTTATAGTAATTCAAGTCCTAATTATTGTATACATACTTAATCAGCTACTTAGGTACTAGAGCGATGAAGTTTTCTCTATTTCTCCTATATTTTTCTACCAATATTCTGTATTTTTTAATATTTCATTAACTGATTTACAGATATCATGCCATGTTTATTAGTTTTCTTTCATTTTATTGGGTTTTCAGTCCAAACAGTATAAACTCTAAGATGAGATAACTTTATTGTTTGATCATCCTGTAAGCAAGTACTAGGCACTAGCCAGTATCTATTACTCGGTTATAAAGTACGTTTATCTACAACGTCAACTTCGCACACAGAATAGATAAAATAACAGACATTTTTGTTGTTCGTGTGCGGATTGTTTTCTTTCATGTAGGTGTTAATTCTTTGAAGACAGCCACACCGTTTTTCAAATGTACCCGTATCTCCATGTTTTACATTTATAGAGTTACAAGTGATGCAAAAAAAAACCCTAATGTTCATTTTTTTTGTATCTATCTCGAAAGCTTAATGATTTATTGTTGCTGTGAAGTGTCCTTTCTTTAACGTTGTTTCTATTGTTTTCATGTCATATTGCTTTTCCAAATTAAATAGAGGACATCTTGGAGTAATTTGTAACTTGAAAACTATTTAATGCATTTTCTTTTAGTTTTACCCTAAATTTTACTTTCATCCTGCATACTGTATCAATCTCTAGTTCTTGTTACTTCTTACATACCCCCTTTTTGGTTAAAGAATCTGTGGTTAATAATTTTCCAATTTGACTACTGTAACACAATATTCATTTTTACTAAAATAACCGACACTTATTGCAAAAAATAATAAAAATAATAATAATAATAAATAAACGACACCGGCACGGCAAACTCAATATTTTTCTGTGTAATCTTTACAACCAGTAATTTTTTCTATTATGCTGGAACCAATAACGAAGTCAACTTATAATCATACGTAATGTAATAAGTGAATCACAACCGGGAGTGGTTTATTCTATCTTCAAAATTGCAGTGTATCTGTACGGCAAACTCGGAAAAAATCAACCGGATTATTACTATTCCTTATTTAACCGTTTTAGAACTTTGCAGCCTCTCTTCGTGTAATTATCCATGGTTCAATGCCGGCCTCTACTCATGCAGATATTTCGACATTTCGTTGAAAGAATTTACGCAATCATATCAGATCACAAACTATAAATATATACGGCCTGTATGTTGGCTAGAAGGAACTGCGTATATAAAGCGATTTTATATTATAATTATTGTGGAAAAAGGATGTACAAGCCTGATCGGTTAAATGTTAATGCTGATGTCTTGTCAAGATCACACTTTGCTTCAAATATTAAAAAATTATCTCTCAATATACACACTATTATTCAATGATCCTGTATAATTCATTTTCCAGGAGATACATTTTTTTTGAAGGGAGGTATATAGAGTATTCTAACTAAATTTAAGAAATTTGAAAATTGATCCACTTGATCTTGATCTTCACTTAATCTTCTTTACTGTAATTTATTTTATTTGAATCCATTTTTCAATGGAAACATTATCTAATGATTTATTTTATTTAAATCCTCTTCCGAATAAAATATCACTTGATCTATACTATAATTAAGTGAAGCTGCTTGACCACATGGGAATGTATTTCTGGGTATGAATTTTTTTAAGAAAATTAAATTAAAATTCCAAAAATAATTTTTTTATTTAAAATTGCTCAATGAAAATTTTCAAGAAATTTGGGAACTTATCTTCAAACTAAAAACTTGAATAAATGATGTTCCACTTGATCTTGATCTTCATTTAATCTTCTTTACTATAATTGATTATATTCGAATCCTTTAAAACTTATTCAATAAAAATCTTCTTTACAATTTTATTTGAAACCTTTAAAAACTTTTAAATAAATTTTTTTTTAAAATTTGAGAGAAACGCTCTTTCAAATGAAGTCTTGCTTGATCTTCTTTACTGTAATAAAAATTTGGTGGAAGCTACTAATTACATGGAGGTGGATTTCAAGGTATGATCTTCACAAAAAAAATAATTAGACTACAATTTTTTTTTAATTTTAACCTCCGAAAAATTACTTAATGAAATTTTCATAATATTTGAAAATGAATTTTCAATCTAAAAATTTTTTATAATTGACATCCAACTTAATCTTGATGTTTGCTTATTCTTCTTAGTATACTTAATTTTAGTTTTTAATTTTATAAGGCCTTCTTTACTACAATTTATTTTTTTCGAACTTTCCGAAAAATTTTCTATGAAAACCTTTCAAAAATTGTAAAAAACCTATAGGTAATGTCTTACTAGATCGTCTTTACTTCTTAAAATCTTCTTTATTATAATTAAAAATTGGTGTAAAATGCTGATTACGTGGGTATGGATTTCTGGGCATAAATTTTATATAAAAAATAATTATATATTATTTTTTGCAAAAGAATATGATTCTTATTCTGAATAGTAACTAATAATGTATTTTGAAACTATTTTTATATACGTTTTATTTGTTCTATCAACTATGCGATTGTTTTTAATAATATGTACGCACTTATCTAAATATTTTTTATAAAATGTTACCTTTACATAGTTAACAATGGGCGGGTATTGCTGAAGCAAACAGATAGGTAAAGGTCATACCACACCTGTTGAGAATGATGTAGGTATATTCTTGTACATATGTATATGTTCTATTAATTAAAAGTTATTTCGCTAATCAGAAATTGTACCATTTTTCTTAGTAATTCATATTGCAATGGTTCAAAGATTAAAGAAATATATTTGATTTGCCGTTTGTCAAACGTCACTATCTCCACCTTTTATTAATAATAAAAATTTGAAGATAAGCAATTTGAAAAAGTTCTCCCAACTTGTTGTATAAAATATTTATTAAATGTCATGTTTTAAATAGGAAGATATATAGTTTCGGAACCATGTACATAAAAAGTAATAGAGCGACTATAGAGACAGCAAAAAACAAAAACCATTGCCAAATGTAATTCAAATATGAAGAATATGCGAGAGAAATGCGAAATATCACTATTTTATTATTTTTAGCCAAGATCAGCAACATGTAGATTATCAATAATAGTTTAATATGTAATCAAACGTACCAGCTTAACATAAATTTAAAAATAAAAAATATCGATAAAGGTAGAATGTCAACATGATTTTATATTCAATAAAATACACAGACTCATTTACAAACAAACTAACAACTTAAAATACTCAAAAATCGCCAATATTTAACAAATAAACAATTGCAAGTACACAACATTAAATGTCAAACAAAATTCGAAGCCAGTGGTCTTTAGTAAGTGATAAAGATAAATAAAACACAATTTGGTTTCTGCGCATTTAACGGTTCCAACTTCAGATGTACCCTTTATAAGGAAACGGATTCTAACGATGATAATATTTACCAAGGAACAATTAAGAAAATAATATAGTTGAACACTAAGATAGTGTTAACTTATTAAAACTGATCTTAAGATCAACCATTAATTTTTTTCTCATAATTCTTAAAACTAGGTCCTTAACAATACTAAAGTCCATTCACTAATGTCTTTAGTTGTTCTGGTTACTAAGTCTAGAATATATACAATTCATCTGTACACTGTGTTCTGCTTGCAGAACATTATACAAGCTTGTATGGTTTGATCCTCTTCAGTCTTCGGATATGGTGTTGGTTATCTAGCAGCTGAAGAGCTTCTGCAAGATCTCTATAAATATCTACATTTCTTACATACTATGGAGCATTTACCATGACACGTAAGAGTATATTCTAGAAAGTCTAAGTCTAAGTATAATTTTAATGTTGCTATCCTTGGTACATCCCCAATATTGTATACCATATAACCAAACCGGTTTAAATACCTTATTGTATAGTAAGATTTTATTATGTAAAGATAGATTGGAGTTTCTACTTGATCAATTGTAGAATGTTTCTGTCTAAATCCAAATTGGTAGTCCGGAATTAGATTGTTCCTCTGTATGAGTGGCTTTAGTCTTTTTAATAGAAGTTTTTCGAACAATTTTGATGCAATTGGTAGAAGGGAAATTGGCCTGTATGCTTTGATATCCTGTGGAGGTTTACCTTCTTTCAGGATCATGATAACTTCTACTACTTTCCAACTAGAGAGCATGTCCTTTAATCTAAAGGCGGCATTAAATAGATATGTAAGCATATCTATTCCTTGCCTGGTGCTTTCTTTAGATTCACGTTTGTTCTTATCTCTACTGCTACTTCCTTTGGTGCTAACAGGCGAGATGTTTTCTGGTTTATTATTTTCTACTTCTTCTAATGGTTGTTAGTTGGTGATAGGTTCAGAATAAATATTTCAGCTAAATGATCTGCAAAAACGGCTGCTTTCTGTTTATTATCTCTAGCTCACTCGCTTTGTTCTTTTCTAATGGAAGGAATTGCCGTTATTGATCTCTTAATTCTTCTTGTAGCTTTCCATAAGGAGTAATCTGTTTCTTCTTCAGCTATTATATTTTCCAGATAAGATTTTATTGAGTATTTTTTATTTTTTGTATTTCTCTCTTTAAAGTTTGTGTTTTTTTATTGAGAATATTCTTATCAGCGGGCTTTTGCTTCCATCTAAGTCTGCCATTCCTTTTCTCTAAATTTAATAAATGCAAGTATTTAATATTTTGAGTATTATTTATATCAAGTTCCCACGTTAAATAGTATGGTACAAAATATTATTTAGGATGAAATAGTTTAAAATGATTTATATTATACTCTGCAAGTTACAGTATTAATATTTAAAATTGAATTTTCTCAATACAATATCTGAGTGACATTCAGCCTTTTACCTTGTATTTTTCATATGTGATATTTGTAAACCGTCAATAATATTTATTATGTAACAGCAATTTAAACGAATGAACGTTATATTAAAATTAGTGGGATTTATTATATTGGGGGATACATTTTAATATACCAAAAAAATTAGGTAATCCTTAAAAATGATCAATAAATCATTGCGTTAATCTTGTGGCATCCCTGGTATAGAGGACGACCTTGCATTGAATCTTTGTTCGCAGCTAAAAATTTGGCAATAAAAAATGCTCTAAGCGCCAGTAAGTCTGAACATAAATTTAGTTTATGGTAATTAATTTTTAAGGACTGGTTTTATGACACCTAAACCCTATCATTATCTGTCATATAAAGTAGCATTGTGTATTTAAAACTACATTTTTTTAAGTGATACACCCTAAAACAGCAGGTAAGCTGTGTTCTATTACTTTGTTGAAAAATGTTGGGGATAGAGGAATTTGGAGAATTCCTATTATATATCTGGTTTTTTTTGGTAGGTCACTGTTACAGTGGCAAACAGTTATTTTTAAGCGACTTCTTGATATAATCTAAGAATATTATTTTTAGATCAGCGAAATATCGGCAAGAATTCGTTTGAAAGGATGTAATATGGAATTAAAATAATACTTGTTATTTTTGTTTTTTATTTCAGTATTCATTTCTTTTACGTATTCAGCATACGAATAACTTAGACATTATTTGAGGAATTTTATTGTTTTAAAAATTAAAATTCAGATCATAATGTCTAATGTCTGAAAAAACAACTTAAACAATATGTAACGATACCTAAATAATACTAAGAAAACTAAAGTGCACGCTTATATTTTAGTAGAATTTTAATTTTTTTGTCGAATAAAATATTAAATTAATTGTTTCAACTCTTACTTTATGCAAATTATTCGTAATAAATGTGAAAAGATAAATAATACTTATCTTGAATTTTCAGTCTTCCAAAATATTACAAAGTATTACATATCTTTCCATATTTAATAGAATAAAATATTGTTTGCTTCTTTAAGCATGATATATTAGTTCAATATAAATTATCGGTTTTTACGGCTAATAAATATATATAGTTAATAAATGAAATGCAAATGTGTATAATAAACACAGTATTGGTCCTAAAATACTATCCTTGTGGAACTCCTGTTTTAGAGTATTTGTCAATCTGTTTAACCGCAAATATTCTATATGATATACAACCTAAGCAATAAAGAATGAGCCAATTTTAACTGCAATTTCAACACATGAAATATTTAATAATTGGTCTATTATAACTCCTAAGTGAGGTAAAGAGTGATAAAATTAAAAAGGTAATTACAAATTATTTCTGAATATAAAAGCTTTTTTGTAGCTAGCAAAACACAATAATATTTTATTCATTCTTTTACGATTATTATTAATTGGGGGTGTAATCATATAAAATAATAAATAAAAACGACTAGTATACAGGGCCAGTGAAGTGAGAAAATAAAAAGTACTCAATACTTTTCACGAAACATTTATTATAAAGACTTTGTTTACAGATTTGAGTTACTTAAAGTATGCCATTTTAGCCATTTCAGTGTAAACGTTCTTCTAATCTTGACAAAAATTTTCCAGCACTCAACAAATCAGATCATGTTGAAGCCATACAACTTATCTGATATTCGTTTTTATTTCCGGTGCTATTCAGAAATCCCTATAGAAAAAAATGACAAGCGGTCAAATCTGGGGATCTTGTAGGCCATGTTTGGGTATGAATTCTTTTAAAGCATTAATGGACGCAGGAGCAGTATAACTTTAAACTCGATTCTATTGGAAAAAATGAACTATTGCATTTTAAACATTTCCCGCTTCACTGATGGAACCTGTACAAATATGCTTTTAAATAGAATTGATACTTCTTTCAAAATATAATAAGAGAAATGTTAATAAATGTAGGATAAAAATTTACGGCAGATTCTTACTAATCTATGACTATACGTAAATTAAATAAATTATTCTTTATTTGGAAAATGGACATTTTTTAATTCTCAGAGGTAATCTGGCTAATTTATTAATGAAAATTGAAATATATTGTTTTAACTTCAACACTCTGTAAGAAGCAAACTCATTATTGTTGAATTAAATACGAATACTTTTATCTTCTGAAAGTTCTTTTACACTTCGCACGTTCTTTCTGATACACTCTGTATAACACGTTATTAAATCAATCGTCAGAAAGATCTTTAATTTTTGTAACAATCCTCTCCGTTAGATTTTGATAAACGCTTCTATGTTAAATGGAAATGAACTTTTGTAAGCTTTACTGCAGTTTCGGATAGAAAAACAGAAATGTTATCAATATCAGCATCAAATCTTACTGTTGTTGTATCTCATATATCTGAAAAATCATTTTTATAAATGAGTAGAGGCTCAACAACGCTTTCCTGAGTAGATCTTTATGATCAGAGTTTTGATTCTCTAGTAGGATGCAAAATAATTGAAATATATGTAGGGATGACAGTAAAATACTTTTGTTGAAAAAAATTTCGTACCAGAAAAATTAGTTTTGATATTCAAACTTAACTCAAATTAAATTATATAAAATCAGCTTGCTACTCCAAACCCAGTAAATTTAATTTATCAAAGCAAAAAGATTCGCGTTTTACATTTTTACAGACGTATTAAGATATCAAGACCAGATCCACTTTATTTATATGAGCAACGCCCCTATCCAATTAATTTAAAATAATATACGGTCGCGATTTTATCAAGGCTATTAGTTTGACATCTGAGACAATCTTATTGTTTCACGGATACAAGAGATCAGGCGAACTAATATACATAAAAGCGACAAATAATATACCTTCTACTCTTAAATATGTATTTTATTTATTTATAGCGAGTTGAACTGATTATGACCTGAGTTAGGATCTATAGTAACAAAAAAATATCTTACTTTTCATCTGTACCCGGTATATAGAAAGTAAATTATAACGAAGGTATTTGGGACAATGTCTAGGAAATAAAATATGTCCAAAATACGCTTATTTTATTTCTCAATTTGAAGGTCGTAGATGATGCTTGTGCAAGAGAAAGCCATTGCATTCTTGAAATAATCGTTTTTGTTATATTATTTTTTTCGTTCACGGCCTTACATAACTACGCCTACCGATAGCCACTTGGTGTTTAACCACAAAGAACAATTATTATGTATTACATGTTATTACTTTTATGTAAAATCAATAATAATTTTTGTGTTTTTTAAATTATGACTTGTACATTTGACATTTTTTCATTTTAAATTATTCAAGAAGGATCCATAGACCCCTTCGGTTGCTTTTGTAGGAAAAACGAGCCAATAAAAACAAACAATTGAAGGATCGGTCTTATTAATTAATAGAATATTATATTTGTTTGTGAACTAATTTTGATATATTTTAGAAATAATATTTTTTATAAATTACGTGTGCGTTGTAAATCAAAATTTTGACTTTTTTTAATTTCCAATGTTTTCAAAAAGGGGGTTTATTTCTAATGTTTCATAAGGACCCACATTTCATAATTTACGTGTTTTTCATATTATGCTTTGTACATTTTACCTTTTTTTCAATTTAAAATATTATCAAAAATATATTAATTTACAAAGACCCATATTAGACTGCTGCTACTTTTGCAGGAAGAAAGAGCTAAAAAAAAGCAAGCAAGGATCAGCCTCAATAAGTAATTGTTAATGAAATATCATATTATTTAATTAATTAAATTTATTATATGTCAGATATAATATTTTGTATAAATTCCGCCTTTTTTAAATTATGTCTCATACTTCGAAATTTTTTTACGATTTAAAATGTTTTAGAAAATGGTATTATCTTCTAATACTCTGCAAGGACCCATATTAGACCCTTTTTTTTTGCTTTTACAGGAAAAAATGACAGGAAAAATAATGCAGTATCGGCCTTATTAATTAATAAAATTTCTTACACTTTAATAAATTCTGTTATATTTCAAAGATATTTTTGATGAATTACGTATTTTTAAAATAATACCTTGTACACCGAAATTTGGCCTTTTTTCATTTTCAAATATTTTCAACCACGTTACTACCTTCTAATGTTCTACAAGGATCCATGTTAGACATGTTGTTTTCCTGGAAAAAAGTGCTAAAGAAAATTCAAATAACTTTGTCCAGGAATTGGCCTTATTAACAAATGGATTACTATATTATTAATTAATTTTTATAAAATTGAGGGATAATATTTTTATTAATTACTTTATTAACTGTAAAATCGCGCGTTTTCTAATTGTTTGTTTATCCGAAAGTTAGCCAGCCGTCTCTGATGTAATTTCTGTTATAACTAGAGCAGACTCGGCGGCCTTGCCAACGAAATAGCACCAGCACGAGTAGCACTGCTTCCGGTGGACGGTTGGTACCATTGCAATAGCGAGGGAGTACCGTGCCCATGACATGTGGAACTGTCGTGATCGACGTTTAATTGGGAGTAATTGGCGCTTTATATGTCTTGGAGGTAATTGGATGGTACTTCTGCTGTGTTATTGACACCATTTAAGGAACTTAAAAAGTCTACATTATTTATTTTATTCTTGTTATTCCGAAGGAAAATTTTATTAAGCCCAGAGCAAGCAATTTATCGAAAAATAATGATATCCAAGCTTATACCAGTGATTGTTTTCATGATTAGTTAAACAGAAACAGTTTCAGCTCATATTGACCGTTTTTGCCTTGTAACTCTCCATAAGAAATTGTAAGATTCAACGAAGTAATTTTCGATAAATATGATAAATACTTTACTTCTATCAAATATCCAACATTTTTTATATACACATAAAGCTTGTTTTTTGTATAAATCAAAATAGTATAATGTGATAAATTGGATAGTTGTTCGATGACCCAATATTATAATGCATAATGTTTTTTAGATAGGGTGGGGTTGTAAATAAAAAGTAAGTGAGATTTAAAAAATGTCGATGTTTCGCCTGCATCAGTATTACTACCTTCAAAACATTATTTTAAATAAATATTTTGATCTGAAATTTGTGAATTGTATAAGTACCTATTTTAATGGATCACGTTTTAGATATAGTTTTGTCAAAATCACCGTATTAAAAATTGCCCCCAGGATGCTTGCATTCAGCAAGCGAACGTCAGCAGTTTTTAAATCTTGCTGAAGTTTTTATTTACAACCCCACCAAATCTAAAAAACTTCAAGCATAATATTTTCTCTTGATAGCCACGACGTGGTTTTCTATCTACAAATCCTCACTAATTAGGTATAACTGTACGGGTCTGATATAATTATTTCTAAAACCTACTAATAAGATCGTAAGGGATGTAACGCTCGAGTCTTCTTTGTGCGGTTGGTCATGTCATAAGATTTAGAACAACTGTGATCGTAGTCTTTTGGTATATTTTTTATAGTAATCTGCAATTTCTGATTTTACTGTTTCTATTTGAAGGTCACGTTTAATAATATAGTTTGAAACAAACCACGGCGCATTTACAATAGTTCGAAGTTTCATTCACTCTAATGCGCCTTTTGCCCATTGTGCTCAGAGAAAAATTTAGAAACGGAGATAAGCGAGTAACACAAGAACCTTTAATTTTTACTGAATTATTGACCAGAAACGCGAACAGTAAAATGCGAATAAATTCATTAAAACAATGATTTTATATAAAAAATACAATTTATATTAGCGAGTTCATATTAGAGACTATCGTTTTTTAGACGCTACTTTGTTTATTCGTCCATTTGCAGATTTGGTAGCGAATTGAATATTTATTTGATACACTTTTTAACAAAAGTATTTTAATAAGAGTAATAAGGACAGCTAAACGAGAGATGAGTTAATTAATTATGGAATATCAGCGTTGTATAGTACCGTCCGCAAATTTGCTTAAACGATGGAAATGAGAACTTTTTAAATAAAAAAATAAAAAATATTAGATTACATTTTTCATAAAATTTAACAGCATCTATCACTAATTGGAAGGTTAGCAATGAACAAAAGATATAACAGTGGTCCTAGCATACTGCTTTGTGGAACTTCAAACTTGATTCCGTAGATAGGTTTTAGAGCCCCATGATGATCTTCAAGAAAGTACCTATCTGCAAGGTAATATTTATGAAGGAGGAAATAGTTTATGTATTTTTCGTATTTTATATAAAAGTCCAGAATTGCTATATTTTACAAATACCTGTGTGATGATGATGGCCAAAATTGCTGCAGTACAGTACTTTTTCTCTTCTAGGTCTTGTCCAATTTTTTGGGTCACACGATGTATTTGCTCGAACGTGGCGTGAGCCAAATTGGTAATTGGCTATTAATTTATTTTGTTGAATTATTCGTGATAATCTGTCAATAGGTAATTTTTCAAACAGTTGGTTCTTCCTCCTTTATTGAATACATTTTCCTTGATTCTTTATGAATATTGGTAGGTAGTTGAAGGAAACAGAAAAGAAGTTGAAAACCTCACAAAAGACAGAAGCAAATAGAGAAATAAAATGACCCAACATTGAGAACATTTTACCCAAAGTTAGCATCTATCGGCAAATGAGGATCCACTATGATGATGATGATGATGATGATGATGGTAATGATGTTTTTTTTAACTCATTTTCTGTGATTTTTAATGTTCTTATTACTTTCCTTTCTGTTATCTGCTTAATATTTTTGTCGTGGTTATCAGCATAATCATAACTGATCTCTTTAACGATACATGCATTATCATTTTCGTTATCTTTAAACATAATTTGCTTTTTAATATCTCTGTATTTGCTTTTAGTGTCCTATTACATCCCTTAATCTTTTCTTCTCTTTCTCCAGTATTTCCCAACATGATTTTTAACTAAGCTTTTTCACCAAATTTTTTTCTCCCTACTTTAATATGTAACATAAGTAACATGATTTTTGTTTTATTTTCAATCTCACTTTATTTCCTTTTTGAATTGTTTTGTTAAGCATTCTTACTATGACATTTATTTTTCAGTCATCACCATAAGCTATTATTTGTCTGACTCTTGTCCCTTTTTGTTTTTTATTTTAATGTAGTCAAAATTTCAAATTTTTAATGCAAAGTTTAGAAAAATGCCTACTGCTGTTTTTCCCAGTTGACTTGTGCAAAAAAGATGATCAATATATTTTGGAGATCAGGATTTTCAAATTTGATTTACAGTCCTAGTGCTGAACGGTTTAGTTTCTAATTATACTCTAAAAATAAAAGAATCAAAAGAAGAAGTTTAAATACACAAGAAAAACATACGCAGCAACCAGAAAATCGTCCATATTTAATTAAATGCAAAAAAATAATACTGATAGTACGTATTTGGTTGTTCAAACAATAAAATAAATACACATGGAACCTAATAAAATCCATCTCAGCAAATTAACACTGTAATTAAATCTCATGTTAATGTATATTTTCCCACCAAACAGGATCAGATTACTGCAACGCCTGAAGACACACCTATTGTTGGCAATAATCGGCAACTTGTCGCGTAATTACCTTCATTAATTATTTTTATTTATCGGGGGACACCTACCGGTTTTCGCATTGTCAATTCTTAAACTGACGTGACGTTAAAAACGTTCCAATCTCCGGATGCCAGTCTTTATGGATAATTTATAGTCCACACTTGATTTATGTAGATTCGTTTAAGCGAAAATTAAGTGATTGAAATGACACAAGCTTTGCTGACATAATGAAGCGTGTTATTGATGACAGTTGAAAGGTAAACGGCTGTTGTTACAAGATCCGAATGGTTTAGCATAAAAGAAGCCAATAAAAACAAATATTAAATAATAAATGAAGCCATTAGAAATGAGCATTTATGAGCAATGACCTTATAAGGGTCGTATTTGCTCAAATCTAAAATCCACACAAGATTAGGTGAATATATTTCAAAAAGAGTAACTACTGAAGCTCTAATTACTGGTTTGGTTTGGCAGTGGACTAAAGACTTTCTAGAACTGGCACCCATTTTCTCCAAGATAACCCTTCAGGGGATATTTATTGAGGGAAGAGAATTGTTAAAATTAAATTTTATGATTCAAACAAAAGCTTTATGTTTTAGATTTGTAAGTTAAAAGAAACTCGGGCACAAAAAATTAAATCAAAACTAAGGCGGAACAATGCAACTTTTTTAAAGTAACGCCCCCGCAAAGAAAAAGAAAAAGAACATAAATTTCCAGTGCAATTACCTTTATCATTAGCACACAATCCATAACACTTTCCACATTGATAGTATGTAGTAGATCACTACTACGGTTTTTTTTATTACGCGCATTAGTAATGAACATATCAATGGGTAGTTGCTAAGAGAATCCATCAGTTTGGCTTTTAATGAATTATATTGCGATTATAGCACTAGTTAATATATTAAGCATTAAAATCGTTTCAAGAATCGTGACAAATGTATTGTGTCACAAATAAGTGATCAATATTGGAGGCGAAGAGACTTTTGTGAGGCGTGTGAAAACTGTGTGCGAGGAGCTTGAGTGACTTTTATGAAGTGCGTGAGAGGACTTGTTTGAGGAGCTTGATGGTTCCAGAATCTCGCGAAGCAACATCGGCGGCTATTTGTGCATATCATTATTATAAGCCAGAAAGAGAAAACACGAGAGTGTGTGGTGTTACCTCCTACTTTTTCCTCATCGCCCTTTGACTCAGGTTTGACCGCCTCTGAAGCGAAGTTAGCCGTGACGAGGTAAAGTACTTCGAGGCGGAGCGAGGGAAGCTCATCACTCTCGTGCCTTGCTCAACTTCGGGCTACTTCACGAAAGTCTAGAGCCTGCATTACATATTACTCTACCTTTCTTTTAAGGCATGATGCATCTATCTGACTGGCTCAATCGAAATTAGATCGGTACATATTTAAATATTTAAATGCAACTGAAATACTAGAAGAAAAGGAGCTCAAGTGGTAGTTACCAGTCTTATTCAACTTTTGGGGATTATCTTCATTATTTTCGCAATCTTCCACATTTTAGGAACACACCTCGATTTCTCGTTGTTGAAGTTTCATTTTTATGTTTCTTCAAATCCCAGGGTGAGTTCAGAGAATTGAATCAACTTAAAATTGTTTTCCATAAATGTAATGTAATTCTAATTACAAAAAACTGATTTAAAAACTAATAACAAACTAATTCTAAACATTTATTTTTCTAATCAAGGCTCTGACCTAATTTGTGGCAAATACTTTTTAGAAGTCGACAATTCACTTACGACATATGTTGTTGTATTGCTTGATGCTGGATGAAAAAATGTGCCTTCGCTGAAAAATCTACATTTTCTTATCGTTACCAACAAACTTTAAAGAAATATGCCACCAAAAAAAGTAAACACAGCAGTTTTAAAACATTTTCACTTATTGATAAAAATTAATTATATGTAATGTTGTATAGGATAATACATTTTTCCAAATAATCTAAGAAGTTAGGTTTTCAACAGTAAACGATGTGGACTGTTCGATATTCAAACTGGAAAATTCTGCCATCTTTTTTATGAGTTTTGGAAATTATAGGCTTCTAAAATGATTTGGTAGTTCTTGGACCTACTTTAATGTAAATTATTTTTTAAATACTCTGGAGTTTTATATAAAACATGCTTCTACCTTGAATCTGTAATTTGTAAGTCGCATTTTAATTTGAGGCATCTTCCATGACTTCTGCTGAAATTTTTATCGTTTTCTATAAAATTTAGCTATACATAAATTAACATTCTTATTATATAAATTTACCCCTTTTTAATATAAAATTGTTTCATATATTTATGCCCCTTCGGAAACACATTCGCAAAAAAAGGGTTATAATTTATACACAACTCAATTGTAATAATAATTTGTTTCATAATTAAGAATCCTTACCGTATTTATTGATTTAATATTGAGACTTATTTACATATTTTCTAAAACATGTGATACAAATTCCGTTACAATGTAGACTTGCAAAAGGCTTATATATAAATAGGATTTTCTCTTACAAACGATACCAACTTTGTAAGTTATTCTTGTTAATGAAAAATATGTATGCTTGTACTTTTCTTAATATTTCTATTTTTTGTTTGATAGCGATTATTAAATTGTCGGCTTTCGAGCAAATCCGAGTTTGTTGCTGAACTCATGGTATGTTTGTATCATGTTTCAAAATGATTAATGCTGCTGCCGGTTTGCAATTTATTAATTTTTAATTGTCTTAAGGTTATAAATTACGGGAATAATGAACAACACGTCAACTGTAGAAACAATAAAACTTCTGTTGCTAAAGTTGAATACTCAAGAAAAAATTTATATTTTAATTAACCAACCATGTTTGATATAATTAACATCAGGGATTTAGATTGTTCTTTTGTGTTTTTAAGAAATTGCTATCGTCATATTTTTTATACTGGGTGTTTGTCTGGTCATGTTACTTAAAATATTGGTTTCTATTGGAACTAGTTAAAAGGAGATTCAAAATAGTTAACTTCAGACAGGCGTGTTCTGTGTAGATTTTTCTAATATTTTCCTACAGGCATATTTAATCTTAAAAACTGAATTTTATTTAATACAAGATTGACTTTAAAGTTTGTTTCCTTTTTATAAAAATTATTTATGTAGACTTAAGAGAAATCCTCTTATTCCATATTTTAGCATTAAATAACCATAACTGCAGAACCTGTAGCAAACACACTATAATCTATATTTATTAAGCACTTTTATTCAATTTCTGTACAACCACAGCCTCTAGTCAAAATCCCATATAAATTCTTTACACTCGAGTAACCGCCTCTTAAAAAAAATCTAAAAATAAACAAACAAAGCTCGTAACTATAATGACGACAGGTTAAAAAACCATCGGCCGAAGGGAATTGCAACAAACTGAAATTTGTTCTCTCCTTTTTACTATTACCTTTGACGCAAATGGTAGCCACTCTTTGGTTTTATGCCTCTTTAGTGGACTCTGTTATGATGAGTTTTGAGCTGTTTGTGCTAATGTTATGAAGGCCGTTCAATGTCGATAGAGATCAGCGGCGATACGAATTGGGAAATAAAACCCGACCTATTAATATTTTTCCTTAATAAAGATAATAAATCGCATTGTATTTTAAAAAAGATAATCAAATAAAGAATATAAATATTCGTCAGTTTTATACAACACAGGCACCATTTCCTTTAAATAAACTTTACATGTACACGGTGTCCGCGAAAATAATGCCTACTTTAACATGGTATGTAGAACATGTCATTTGCAACAAAATATTCTTACATTTTTTCTAATATCATTAGTTTACACAAAAATTCTTTTTAAAAATTTATACGTGGCAACACCTCACACTTTTAATAAAAATATGTGCCATGTAAAAAAGGAATATCTACCTGATAAATCATAAAATTGTGTTAGTTTACAGAAGATTCATATCCTTTAATCGTTTTAAGTTTATCGTTTGGTAAAGTAGTTTCAATAATTCAGTGAAAAATGATATTTTTTTCAAATCATGAATATCATGTGTTAATTAACCTAATCCGCGATGTTTTGTGTCAATGTCCTAAACGTGTAGTGCAGAAATCGTTTAGATGTATAATACTTGCCGAGAATATATTATTCACTCTTCCACATAACCGACCATTCTAAATATCCAGGTGTACTAATAGAAAAACTTATTGTTAGAATGTTTAAAAAAACCATTGTTTATACTTGAACGAGTTATCGATGTTGCCGGCTGTAGTTGCTTTAGATAGGTCTAAAATACTATTATTTATAATAAATATGGAAAGTCTTCAAAGCGTTTTAATATGTATTCTAGTCTAACTAGGTTTCAGTATCTGACAATACCATTTTCCAAGACAGATTTTTAAAAACGTAAATAAATTTCATCTCATAAACCTGACAACCAATCATTTTTAAGCAATATTCTTCTTTTTATAAAAATATATTTCGATAGTATTATTTAGTTCAAAAGCTGATCTAAGATAATTGAACTTCCCAGGTTTAGTTTTTCATTCAATACTGTATATTGAGGATATTTTAAGTGTTTCTTTATTTCATACTCCCACTAAAAATCAAGTTGTTCTATGTGGTCACTTATATGGAGAACTTCCACTGTTGTTTCCATTGTATTATTAAATGTAATGTGACTTATCTGGTTCTTTTAATCTATAAGCTCGTCAGAGCTCACAGTAGCGTATTTTAAAATTTCTTAATATCTGGCCAAGATAGATGGAGTTACAATCCGGATAATTTAGTTTTTAAATACCCGATTTTGAAAATTTATTAATATTAGCTTTTACATTTAATAAAAATGAACCTACATTATTTCTTTCTTTAAAAAATATTGTAGAAGATGTTGTACGAGATATAATTTTTAGGTTGTTTCGGAAAGATCAGATTAACGGCAATCTTTTCTTCCTTTTTATTAATCAACCTATTTATTAGGTGCAATGGATAGAGGTAGCGATTTGTTTTATTATATTAATTTCACTTTTAAAATCATTCTTACTCATCGGTATTGAAAAGGCTCTATGTATCATTGATTTATACGCTGCTAATTTATGTAATATAGGGTGATTTGAGTTATAAGGGATAGTCATTTTTGTATGAGTTGGTTTACGATAAATTGAATAATGAAGATTACAGTTTACTTTTTTGACATTTATATCTGGGAAACACTAAAAAGATTATCAAATCAAAATTAATTATTAGATATAGTTGTTACAATTATTTTTTGGGAATAAGAGTGAAATAGTTTCACAGTTGGGGGAATAAATGGGATTGTTTTTGAAAAGATACGCCACTGGTAGGGTTGTGATTTCCAGGTTACCAATCAATGTGGTTTGTATATAAATAATTTTTCTTTTTGCAAATAACTGGCGCCTGTAGTTTGTCAGTGCCGCCTCAAGCTTCGATCATTATTTTCAATGACGCCAGCAATTCAAGAGGTTTGTTGATGACTTCAAGGACGATTCGGTAAAAAGGACCAAAATTTAAAATGGCGAATGTTAATTGTGGGAATTCGAGTCTTAAAGCATAAGAAAATTTTTTGATATATAATGAAAAAACAATTGTTACTAATATAACCATAGTAACCATCAATAAAATATACGTTTTTTGTACTTTCACTTTTTGTTCAAGTCCTTCGTCCTCTTTATTCAGAAACACAAAAAGAACAAGTAGGTCTAAAAATTTATTGACGCAAAAATTTTAATACCGTGAAGGCAAATTTTATGAACTAATTAATATATTTTAACGAGCTTCATCGTAAAACCTGAACAAGATTAAAAAAATATTAAAAACGTAGTGAACTGTTTATGGTGATATGCTATAAAATTAATTACTTAAGTAGTTTTAACAAAATAGGGCATGCGACATCCAAAAAGCCTAATCATAAATTTTTTATGATAATGAATTTTAATTAAAAATATCAGGAATGTTGATTCTCGCGATGTCCTTAGTTATGTAAGGAAAACTAATAAATTATGTGGGTTTAAATAAAATAATATTTTGAGGATATAAACTACTTTTTAAACTAAAAAAAAATAAATTCAGTACTTACAGCCCACGTTGTTTTTTCAGTTATTAATTATTTCCTACTACACGACCTAATTTAATACATGTATTCTGGAAGAAAATATAAAAAGAGATGAACCAGTTACTACGTTACTACGAAAGTGAAAGAAGCCTTATCATAACAGATAAAAAAACAAGTGAAGCAGATGATGTAGTGCTGCATGTGACATTGTTAATAGAAAAGGGAAAACTAAGGAATGTATGTGAAATTAGTTTAAAAAAGCATGAAAAGAGCAAAAGACGCCGATAAAAATGAAGATAAGTAGCTAAACAAACGAACACTCGGCCAGTTGGTAAACACCAGTGACATGAAATATCAAATAAAGTAACTAAATACTTATCAAAACAAGAACTTAGAATAATGAATTTCTAATATCTAAGCTTTTGTGTTTTTCCTGTTAATTCCGTGGTCTAATTTATCTATCTTAATTGTCTAGAACCAAAAATGTAAAAAATAAAAAAAAAATAATAAGAACTAAATTCTAAAATTTAAACAAGTAAATAACTAAATATAAATTTAATTAAAGTATTAAAAAATGTACATGCTGATTGCTAAATGCTGGTAGTAATACAATGAGCCATAGTTATACAGGGTGTTTGGAAGATAGTTGCAAAGCTTTAAGGAGAAGCTAGCGTAGACCATATATTTTAGATATTAAAATGAAAACCGATGTACAAGAAAAATTATGAAATCAGGTAACACAAAAAAGAAACAATGGGGAGAAATTAAATAATATAAAAATTAACTATTAGAAAGCGTAATGATTAAAATATTCAAAATAGCTGAAGAAATGGAAAACAAAATAATCGGAGCCAAAGTTGAAGTTACAAATATAAATAATAGTTTCAAAAATGTCAAAGAAATTTAGCTTAAGTATGAGTTCTAGAGAAAGTTGATTTTAACAATTCATAAATTTATTTTGGTTATTTGGTTTAAAAATATAAAAATATAATTTCCTCTCCAGCACATTTTCTGCTTCTCTTTTTAGTTCTATCATGTTTTAAATGATCTGGATTTTTCTACAAAACGTGTTTTCATATAATTCTCTATACTTTACTGTACAAACTGGAATGTATAATTTCCAGTTAAAGTTTAAATGTACTGAGAATGTTTAATATTCTTGAAGACATATTTTTTTAATTTTGTTGTCATTTATTAATATTGTCTACAAATTTGCTATTGGTTTTTAATAAATTAGCAATATTATTATATAAACTATATAATTATAAGATTAACAAGTATGACTTATCTGACTGAGTGGATACACAAATTGTGTCATCAATGACATACGTCGGAAATTTTATTGCCACTAATATATTTATTAATATCATACGAAAAAATATGCATATGTTTAATAAATTTTGGTGTAAATTTCGTTACAATATATAGTTTAATTGTAACCCAATATTTATTTTTTGCTAATTACATTCTCTTTTATTTTCTTAAATATTTAAATTTTTAAACAAATCGTAGCCATTTATTAGAAGAGATTAAGGTATAAAACACATCTAATGCTAAACAAGTGTTTTCGAATTAATTGGGATTTCGAGCCACTTTTTTTCTATAAGCGGATTGCTGAATTTAGCAAGTGTATTTAATTTGGTGACGTAAGTATGTTTACACAGTAAAATCCGATCGTATTTAAATTAATGTGAAAGTTATTAGTTTGCGTTTTGGAATAATACATTCTTTTAAAAAATATTTTATTAAGGTAATATTTTAATCTTGACTACTAGATAATAAGAAAATGAATTGTACTTTGTATATGTAGATATGACAAAAGTTCTCGTGTAAACGCTTTTGATAGCGGTTTATTATTTCTCAATAAAAATTTCCAATCCAAGGCTGCACTGATCACATACCAACACAATTACTATAATGTTAACCATTGAAACATAAATAAGATTGTAATTATAGTAAATATAATGCTTTTTAACTAATAACAGGCAATATAGGTACATTAATTGAATTATTTAGATTTAACTGTGAATTTCAGCAATTATTTCCTGTGTCTTTATATCTATTAATCTGGTTTATTATTGCAATAGAGCCATACATAATCTAATATAAAAAGTAAATACAATTGTGTACCTAATGTTACTTTTAAATTAATAGTTCCTTTGAGTAATAACATACGAAATAACTGATATTACTTGCGTATTCTTTGTATTAATCAACCATTTACATATAATTTTCAACACCATTTTTGCATAAATAAATGTATTTACAGGGTCATTTATTTACCAAGCAATGCAAAAATTGTGAAACATGCAGGTAAAGTTTATTTTGGTAGATATTTAACAGGAAGCAGGAAGATGCCATAAGCCTAAACCTGCAGTGTCATATCTGCGCTTTACAAAATTAAACATTATAGACTATTCTAATATTAAATTATGATTATTATTTAAAATAGTATATCAAATTGTATGATTTTTCAATCATGTCTAACCGAGACGAAAATTGAAAAGTAACGTTAAAAATCGCTAATCTTAATCATTAGACTGTGTTTACTGTCACTGTAATATTACAGAATAAGTATATATCAGCAAAAATAACCGTTTATTGAAGTTAAGAGATAGTTTTAAAGAGCAAAAATAAATCTTTGATACACCGTAATTTGGCACCATAAAATTTTGCGAAAAGTGCAACTAAGCAGCCTTGCCAGATTAGGTTGAAAAAGTGGCGTGTTGTGACACTGTAAAATTATAATTGATCAATAGACGATTTGTCAGGAAATTGAGAGCAAAAACACCAAAAAAAATTTCTGTTAACAATAACTTACTGCTGTAAACTTAACACTTTTTTAAAAAGTGGTAAAGTTTTTTATCAGGAGTAAGAATTCACTTCAATTTAAATAAGAGACGATGCCAAATAGTTGGTCCGAAGTTGTTCTGATAAAAAAAGGGGAGGTAATATTGCCATAATTTTTGTGGTATAGCATTGTTAGATGTAGTCTAAAAGATCCTAAAAATTTTACTAAGAAAGAGAGTAAAAATATTATAAATGATTGCCATGTAGCGTTACGGAAGGTTATTCTATAAAGATCAAATTTTTATCTTGAAACAAGAAATAGCGAACACCTATGAACATGGTTTAGATTTCCACATGATATTTATAGACATTGTCCAAGCTTATGACAATATTACCAAAAATCAGCTTTACAAGAGCATGGAACCATTAGGAATCCCTATAAATGGACTAAAGTCAGAGAAGTTTAATACCAGTAAGGTAAAATGGTTCATTTTCAACAACCCTTTCTAAAATATTTTAGAAGATATTTTACAAGAAAATAACATTCACAGATAGGGAGATAGGGAATTATTTACAAACATAAACATCAATGTTTGGCTTAGTCAGATGATTTACTTAGTACCGATTGCCAGATTAAAAAAGGAAAAGTTATGAAAAGATTACAGAAACTCGCAAAGATAAAGAGTTAAGAAATAAATTAAAATAGCACAAAGTATATGGTTCCGCTAATAGCAAAGGTACAAAATAGCGATCTAGTGATAAATAGCAAAATTGAAAGGATCAACGGATCCAAAACACACATAGTTTTATTTACCTCGGAATACATATTAATAATAGGAACGATAATAGTGAAGAAATAAATGCTAAGGAAATAGAAGAGTAGGAGCAACAACAAATATCATAAAATCTATAGATATATCGAGAAAGGTCAAAGGAAGAATATATCCAACCGTGAAACGAACTCTGGACTCTTAATAAATCAGACGAATTCAAAATAAATGTATGAGTAAAAAAAGTGCTTAGAAAGATATATGAAGGGAAAAAAGAAGTAAAACAAACGTAGAGATAAAAGAGTTATATCTATACGTCGAGATCAGGGAGCTATATCTAAACCCATCCATAACAGCATCGTATTAAGGGGCTAGGACATCTAATGAAACTGTCTGAGCAATGTAAAAGGTCCTAACAGGAGGAATAACGGAAAGAAAAAAGACGAAGATCAAAGAGAAGGTGGTTAGATGATGTTGAAGAAGAGTGTGAAGTGGAGTAAATAGAGAATACTGCTGTATATACTGTGCCCAGAAACTCACATTACAGAAAAAAACCTGCAAAATCTCGGATCACATCTCTAAGGAAGATGCTCTTTAAAGATGGTGCCTTAACATCCCTGTCTAACTGAGATTAAGATTAAAAATAATGTTAAAAAGCACTAATCTAAATCATTATTACTTTTACTGCCACATAAATTGTTCCAGAATAAGTATAAATTTAAAAAAACAATAAACGTAGGTAAAATTTATCGGGACACATGTGTATTTTCTTGAAAAAGACCACCAAATTATATTATTTTTAAAACCTGTCTAATTCATTAGAGTGTTTGCTGCTACAGTAATTGTTACCGAATAAGTACAAATATAAAATAAACAATAAAAGTATATAAAATTTATTGGTATGCATACACCTACACCTTTATATGGGGTAATACCATTTATTCGTTATACGTTCTTTTGGTTTTAAGGTTATTGAATTGAATACGAATGTAATTATTATTTAATTTGTTATCTTGTGTATCTCGTAACTCTCAGCTGTGTCTCATTCAGAATTACGAGATGATATATAGAGATACAATGCATTCGCCGTATTGTGTTTTAGTGAGGTAATTGCATTATTAGAAATCTACTTTATTCGTGATTAAAATTTCATATTAACTATTTATGGTAAATTTGTAATTTCATCAATACGATGAGTACAAAAAGGTAAATTGCAGATAGTGAATGACGCAATATTATTGTTTAGTTTTATTAATATTCAAAAAAAAACCGTACCAAAAATTGGAAAAAAAATTGGGCATCCAGAAAAAGACAGGATGATCTCTCCAGGTGAAATAACTATAAAAAAACAGGAAAACCAAATGAGGTATCAGTACAAATAATTAAAAAGGATAGTGTAGATATAAGATTACTAAAAAGTTAAACTTCATTATTATATCATCTACGATAAGAACATGACGGAAGCATAAGTCAAAAGTAGCAATCATTCTGATTTATCACTCTCATCGTAATAGAACATTTAGAGACATAAAGGTATTGGTCAGTACCTAACAAACGTGTATTTCTTCGATTCCTATTGCGAAATAATAATAATAATATCTCTCACGGTCATTACTAAGTACTTTTAACTAAAATAATATAGATAACGATTGTGTTAGTTTGATTAACAGTTATGGAAATTATTAACAATAGATTTGAATTATATTTATGTCAAACCACAGATTTATGTATCGTTCTAGGTCAGACGCACGTGGTTAGAATTGATTTGTGTAATATTTAATTTAAATTTTAGAAATAAAAATGAGCCTGTAATAGAAACTCAAAAATAAGAATATGGGATCATTAATACGGATACACGAGGGGAAAGAGAATTATGTATAAATAATATTGAAAAAATTGGCCCGAAAATTATTACTGAAGAAGCCTTGGAAGTGACTGGATCCAATATTAAAAATTATTAACACTAACACAGTAGAGGTACAAACCATTTAAAATTGATAAACAAAATAAGAATAATCTAAATATAAAATATAAGGATGATGGCAACATATAACCAAAAGAATAAAATGAATTTTTGATTGTTTATCAGATTTTTTCTGTATTATTTTCACTTTACTTTTATTGCACAAATACTTTATTTACTTATTTACTTCTTCTCTGCATCTTTTTTGAATTTTCGTAATTGTATATTCCATTTTTTATGTCTCCTCTTGATTTTAGTTGTAGAGTTATACAAGGTATTTGGAAGATGGATGCAATGCTTTAAGGGAAAGCTAGCATAAACCATTTAGAACTATTTTTATAGTTCTTAAAAAGTTTTTGCAAAAATAATAGAAAAGAAGAGAAAGACATTAACATAAAGAAAACAAAGCGCATACAGAAAAACAAAAGCACACAAGACCTCATATTTATAATAAAACAACAAATGAACTATTAATTAACAAAACAATGAAAGACACATACGTGCTTCGTAGATCTGGAAAAAGCATCTGGCATAATTGAAAAAAGGATTAAATAAAATACTATAAAAAT
Source organism: Hermaeophaga mercurialis (assembly GCA_951812935.1). NCBI lineage: Eukaryota > Metazoa > Arthropoda > Insecta > Coleoptera > Chrysomelidae > Hermaeophaga > Hermaeophaga mercurialis. Next base: position 18,335,003 of record OX638365.1, read on the forward strand.
AAGTAAAAGACATGTACAAATACAATAAATAATGACAAATATAAAGGATTTGAAATGAGTCAAATCAACATATTTAACAGTTTAGTCGAATAGGGGAAAAGAACCAGAAACCTCATCTAATAGGGTCAGCTATAAAGGTTCCCCAATATTATCGAAAACGTCAAGAATATTCTGGTAAACGTCTAGAGTTTTCTAAAACCTTCATGAAAGCAAAAAGAGGATGAAAATAGGAAGAAAGTGACGGGCGTAGTGAAGTGTCAAAGTACTACGTGAACGAAGTAGTGTCACTGTTATTTACATTAAGTTGAATTTTTAGACAGTTTTATGAAGTTTTGGCTCTCAAATAAATTTGTTAAACCCACATGAGTGTTACAATATTTTTTCATCTTCTGTATTGAATGTATTGTAATATTTGTAAATTGTCCTTACTTTCCCAAAAGATATATTATTACGAGATTGTCTGCAACAATAGATTTAAACTGATAAAATTGTATTTCCTAATTACGTTTGACTTATATAGAACACGCTTAGGACATATATTTCTATTCACCAAAGAGGTGTTTAAAATTTACATATAATGGAAAAAAATCGCCATAGTTTATTTAATAGGACTCGTTAAAATTATAGATATACATATAATTGAAATAAAAGGGCAACCTGGAATTAATTACGCACTCAGCAACATCCCATCCAATAATCATCATTTTCGAGAAATAAAAGCAAAAAGACAATTTTTACGTCAAAAACTTTATTAAATTTACGAACTATAGTGGCGGGTCTGAAGCTTTTTTGGGAAGACGGGGTCTTAGATCTTTTATTACTGGTCAGAATTGCTTCATCAATTTTAATAACTCAATAAATGGATAACTACTATTTATTAACTAATTTTATTCGTATAATAAATTAATTTGATCAATCTATTGGGCGTACCGTAGTGTTTGCCTTTAAGTAATAATTACTTTCATTGGGTACATTAAATATTAAGAAATCGTTTGAATTCTACCGAATAGAACATCTAATTAAGTTGTAAAATAAAATAATAGGATAATTAATTGTACGATCATAATGTACGAACAGATAAAATTTGAGATACCTCAAGGGTAAAAATGAGTTTTTTTGTTTGTAGTTTTAGTTTTAGGTTGTTATTATATTTCGAATTATTTTTTTATATTGACACTATTTTTGAAAATAAATTACATTTTAAGAAACATACACATTACATAAGCAGCAATAAAGGGAGAATTAGAATTAAACAAGAGACATTAATCCCAAAGCAATAATTAAGAGTTATAGCAATTCATGGGGGTTAGAAAGAGAAAAAAAATGTTTAAGATTCATCGAATTTGAAAAAATGATGATAAATAATTGGGGGGAAATGCTAAATTACTGCGTAAAAAAATTATAACAAATATATTTTGGAAACAAAGCTCAGAAGACAAATACACCCATGGGGAGAGACACTAGGGAAAAAAGCCATAATTACTTCACAGATTATGGAATTAGATATATAATTTAACGAAAAAAGAAAAAAATATAAAATCAAAATATATATGAACGGATCAAATCAATGTTTAAAAAATATATAAAATCAACTAAGAAAAGAAATCCAGATCAATAATATACAAATTACTAAACACAAGAGTTAAAGAAAGGAAATATTACGGAATATAATAAATAAAACTCAAAATCAACAACCAAGGAAGAATACGATAAGAAAAATTAATCTGGAATAAAGTTAGGAGGCACCTAAATTAAGATTAAAAAAAAACAACAGAAAATTGTGGAACAAAAACAAAAATATAGGGATAAAAATAGATGAAGTAAAAAGGAAGGAACTAAAATCGCATGTAAGAAAATAGGTAGAACAACAAGAAGGAATAAAATAAAAAATTATACAATTATACCAAACCAATATATTCAAGCTTTTCAAGATAAGATAGGAAAACAAGTTTGTTCATTTTGTGGTGGGCGAATGAATTAAACGTACTCATAGTAAAATCAAATACTTATACACAAGTGGTTTACAACTCAAGCAGCAGAATTGATTTTACTACCAGCCAGTTTCTTAGTTTATTCATTTTCCTTACTTTGGTCGCAAACTTATTCTCACAATAAACATTATTTAGTTTTTGGTTGAGTGAGACTAATAACCTGAACTCTGCCTTTTGGTAACCACATATTATTTTTCAAATGTATCAATATAATTTTGTACTAATTTTTGTAATAATTTGTAATGTTGATTACCATTAAAATTATATATTATTATTATTAACTCCGTCTATTCTTCAAGTTTTCTCATTTTCCTCAGACTTATCTAACTCTTTAGTCTTTGGTTCAGTACTAACGACATTGTTAAAAATTACTGTTTCATATCATATACATAGGGATAGTGGATATCAAGTCATACAGGGCCCTGAAAAAAATAAACCATTTCTAAAGAGTCAAACTGAGAGTAAATCTTCCATATCAGTGTCGTAGAACAACGAGGGTAATAAGGGGATTGTTAACAGGAAACTTTTTTCTTCAGAAAAATATGTATAAAATTGGGCCTGGTAGAAGAAAAAATTTGTTGGTTCTGTCAGGAAAAGGAAGAATCTACGGTTCATACGTACTTTGCAAGTGCTAGCATCTAGCAATGGTACGGTTTCACCTATCCGGAGAAGAAAAACTAAAGACAACAAGTTCCGTACTATCCAGACTCAGAAAACTGGCCACAAGGTTAAAGTTAGATCTAATCTAATCTAATGGGAATATAGTTTCTATCATAAAAGAAACAAGAATTATGGATAAAAAAGGCATCAGCAATTAACTTCATTACACCAAAATACAACAAAGGAACTAGTATAAGGCAATGATTAAAAGTTTTAATCAACTCTGTTAGTTGAATCAAGACTCAAGCACTATAATCTCATTGTTACAAACTAGGTATTTAGGAATAATTTACCAATTATTTACCGTATGCTAGCAAGTTTATATTAACAATTTATGGAAAACTTGCCACACTATATAATTTAAAAGCTACCAAAAAAATTCGACCTCGCGTTATTATATCCATTGTAATTATATATTTACAATGTGACAATTTCATTAAATGGGAATTACCATTCCTTAGGATCAATAATAATATGTTTAAAAATGTATCTTGTTTAATATATGCAACAAAAACACCTTCTGAATCGGTAGGAGACTACGCCCAAAATATTTTTTTGCCGTTATTAAACTGGTTGAGGTATCAATATTTATGAGATCGATATTTACATGATAATGACTTAATCAGGAATACGAATTAAAGCATTTTTAAAAATTCAACAAAAAAACAAAATCCCACTGTACATTTTATAGCAAGACAAGTAACAAACTGAAATAGATATTTCTTAAAGGAATGGTTATTTTGTAGATAATTAATGTAACAAATTATAAATGGAACTTATGAAACTAATTTTCTATCCGAACCGTTTTTTTACAACACTTAATAACAATCCGATTCAAAGTGGCCTTGGCAAGGTTGAATTCCATCCGCTCTTTCTTTCTTCATGATTGCATATATTTTTAGACACAGAGTCGTCCCAACAATTAGAATTTGATTATTATTTTATAATAAGCTCTTCATACAAAAATAAAATCAAAATGCAGAAATATGTATTAGAAAATGAAGATTAGAAGAATAAATAAATAACAGTTTGAACTATCATTATTCGATTAGAACTACCAAATATTTATTTTATACAATGTTATATATATACATATTATTTTTATACTATCTCTTTGCAGAAAAAAAATATTTGTTTTTACGTCTGCCAAGATACTTATACAATGCTGTCAAACTTTTTTTTGGAAAAATGTACCGTTTTTTTCCGAACAAATTAAATATTTTTTTTTTTCCGAGTAATAATATCATTACCACGTTCCTCTGGCTCAGCCACTGCCCATCTTCATGATCACAGATATTTCGATGATGCTGTTGCATGTGTAATCCACGAAGATCGTGCAGGAATTTCGTTTTATTATTGAATCGAAGAATCCCAAATCATTTGTTACCATGGCGTCGGTGTAACGGTTACGTCAAGACCGTTGATAAATGGTTATTTAAAAATGGCCAGCGACTTTTTTGACAGGTGATTAGAATATTTTTCAACGAGATTAATGGTTTCTTAAACGTTGTCTAATTGTTTCTGAATTATTTTTTAACAGGAACTGACACCAGGATAGAGACGGAGGTCGGAGGTGTGCAAAAATTAATTAAGTTAAATGAAGTCTATAGTTTATAGAGGCAAGAAATGAACGTGAAATGTTGCAATTTATTTTATACAAAAATACAAATTTTACAAAAAAAAATTATCAAATAAATGAATTAAATTATTATTTTTTCCCCTCGGTATAAAGTCATTATGTAATGTGACAATGATATAATTTATTGTTGCCGTACACAAAGAGCTAAATCTTGATCTACTGCAACGAATTTAAATCATAATCGCAAAGTGTAGATTTACTTACTCAGAAAGTAATAACAAGTTAGCTTACATGTCACTACTACCCACCAGCTGCAGTTTCTCAAGTTTTTAAAATATGTGTTTGAAGTAGCATAGTAGGGTATACAGAAACCAATAAAAAGAGCATTCGTAGTTTTTGAGAATTTTTCGTCGATTATTGCACCGTTGAATTGTGGATATGGCATTATTTTAAAATAGTAAACGCAGATTAAATGAACTTTTTCAAAAATGTCTTTATTAAACTCGCGAAAAATACAGCTTCCTCTTGTTATTGTTCTATAAAGCTTTTAACTCCGTATTTGTCAGATCCCCATATTCTCCACAAACCCAATTTGATGTCTACAATAGTTTAATTTAAGGGAAAAAGGTGTCATGTACTGTGTGGTTATCACACTTCATATTATAGTTAAATGATATTTACAAGCTGTTTTTGAACTAAAGCTTCTTTGGATGATTTAAATAATATTTTCGCCTTTTCATTGTGTCTATGTGATTGTAACTCAATTTCCTTATTTAATTTATACTATTGTTTGTTGTATTTCGTTGTAGTGTAGGCTAGCTTATTGCTATAACCTCTTTTGCACATAATTCGAGCTTCCTTTGCTGCAGCAACATTTTTTCCATTCGAATTACCTTAGACTAGATCAGAAGAGCTTTCTGTTCTAAGCCACTCTAATTTTTGTTATCTAACTTTAGCCTTGTGGCTAGTCTTTTGAGCCTTGATGGTATGTAACTTCTTAGTTCAGCTTTTCTTCTCGGTATAGGTAAAACTCCATTGTTGCTAAACGTTTCCACTTATAAAGTTTATGAATCGTAGTTTCTTCCTTTTTCTGACAAAACTTATAAATTCTCTCTTCCTGTACTTGTGTCTTTTAAACCTAAAGTGTCCTGTCAACAATCGAAACATTACACATTTCTTCATATGGTGGGAAAAAGATGTCCATGTTTATAAGTTGTGCTTGAAATTAAAGCTTGTGCGAAAAAATTGAATAGTAATTCCGTGTATTCGTTGCGTTCATTTGGTTGTAACTCATTCTTCAGTTTTTTCATATTTAATTTTTGAGTACTCTTTATTGTATTTTGGTGTAGCGTAGCGTATTGCTGTAAAGTCTTTTGCACATAATTTCAGATGATTCTAGCAAAGATAGCTGTTTTCTTATTAGATTTATTTTAAATTAGATTGCAGTGGCTTTCTGTGTTAATCAATTGCAACATATTAAATCTAGTTTTAGCTTTCTAGCCAGTCTTCTGAGCCTAGATTAGTACTTAACTCCCTGCCATTAGGTTTTCTTCTCTGATAGGTAAAACTACATATTTACTAGAACTGTGGTTTCTTTCTCTTCCTTTCAAATGCTACAAATTCTATCTTCTACCGGGTTAACCTTGTACATATGCTTTTTAAGCCTAAAATGTCCTGTTAACAATTTCGTAAATACTCCTTAGCTTGGTAAGTCTTTTGTTAATTTGACTAATGGATTTCTTAGGAATAATTTAATTTGCTTCTGAGCCTCGTGTGACTTACTAATTTTCTTTCCCTTTCAATATGTTATGAATGAGTAATTTTTTAATTATGTCATTAGTATTTAACTAATGACTAAAGCTTAAGGTAAGTTAGACGAAAATGAAGATACATGAGGAATACAAGAAAATGGATAAACTAAAAAACAAATTGGTAATCAAAACAATTTTTGAAAAGACAGGAAAAATACAATCTAATTAGTTTAGTTAAAATGTTGGAAAATAATCTAGCACAGAAAATCTGGGAGACTAGCTAGAAAAGAAACAAGGAAAGCTGGAAACAAAATGACAGATAATTTCACAAACAGAAAAATATTTTCCACTTCTTATCTTTTTCCTCCCCCTCGCCTGATTCATTACCTGTGGTGCCTATTTTGTTCATTTTGTTGGTTTTAAGTTTTTCTCGGTCTTCTGTTCTAGTCCTTAGGTAGTCATTAACCTTATAAAAAATACCGAAATTTTGGCCATCTCCCATTATAATAAATATAAATACCCGAATGTTAATTTAGTAAGAAATGAATAAAGACATCACAACGTAACCCTATACTTTTTCCCTCGTATATAGAATTTCATCTAAAATCAGATAAAACGGCGAAAAACCCGAGCTATCTAGATTTTATGGACCAGTCAGTGGCGCCATATCGGGCGAGTTCAAGGACCCAATCGTGGACATAAACATAACCTCACCCAACTGGAGTTACACGCCGCGACTATAATCTCGACCCACGTGAAACGGGTCTAAACTGGAGCGATTTGTCCTTTCATAAACACTCGGAAATTAATTATGGATAATGAGTCATAAGTGGAGACGCATTTGGTCAAATGTGTGCCGTAAATCTAACATTGAACTTGGACAACCACGCTTTGGAGTATTAAGAATCGTTGGAATTGAATAACGGTATTCAGATCTTTACTTTGTGAGAGAGAGACGATAATAATTCATTAAGAAAATTTAGCCGAAAAAGAATAAGTGGACAGGATAATTTAGGTTGTTTTCCCTTTTGTGTCTTACTTATCCTTTACTTGACCCTTTGCCTAAATAAACCTGCCAGATGTCAGATGTAGTTAATTTGATTGTATTACTCTTTTACACATTTTATTCCATCTTTTTATATCTTTCTCTCGGTATCCTTCATTTCCGTTATGGTATTTTTGTGTTATTTTTTAATGTAATCAAAAATTGTTTTTGGCGAAAAATCAGCTGACAGTTCTTCTCATTTTTGTTTGTGTTGCTTTGTAAGATTAACAAAAGCGTTGCGAAGTTGGAATTTTGAATTTGACAGTAGTTAACGAGAGACACGTCATGTTTATTAAAAAAAAAAGTATGAAGTACAATGAGACCATAAATATTGAGTAAGTTATGTAGTACGCAGCGTAATAAAATACCCAGTACCTTTAGGTCGATGTGCTTTCAACAGGTTTGTGCTTCTTCTTATTGCCGTTCCTGAATATCATATGCGTTCAGTGCGTATTATCATCTATAGATAAATCAGAATACATTGCCGTGGGATTATAGATATTTACAAAGGGTTTTGAGTTTCAAATACGGTTTGAGGAGCTTCACTTAGACCTCAGACCAAACCATTTAAAATGTTAATTTTTTAAGTAATTTAGTCTCCATTAATTTCATAGCCAGTAGCAGTCAAAAAAAATTTTCAAAAACTACTGACTGATGAAAAACGCCAATACTGAAGAGCCTGTTTTGGCAAATTTTCTCATCAGCCTCTTGTGTTAACTCTTCATTCAATTCATGACACTAGGCCGTCCCAATCATTCTTCACCATAAACAATTTTTTCTTTCTTCATTAAAAATCTTGCACCACTTGCGCAAATAGTCATCATTCATTATACTTTATCCTAAACTTCAACGTGTTGCTAGTGAATTTAAGCAGAATGAACATTTCTCGTTGAAATTCGTAAGTTTCCACGGTCAGCGTGAATCTCCAGATTACGCTTCCGGAGGATAGCATTCATTTTTGATGTTTTTCGCCTCTGGGTACGTTTAGTAGTTGAGTTACTGTGCACATCTCATTTCCTGAAGAAGCCGTTTATGGTAGAAGCGTTGAGAAATATCTCAAAATTGATGCTGTCTTCTAGATGATATTTTCCCCATATTTCCTGCCTTTCAAATCGTATTAGATATATTGCATTTCACAATTTACGGATTCATTATCGACATTGCGACCAATTATGCAGTATTTCAATATGCCTGCGTGGACAAAATGCGCAAACGGTTCTTACTTTAAAAATAACCCTCATATGTCAAAATCTACCCCAAAAAAGCAGGCAGCAACCATAAAACTTTTTTGCATTTTGATATAATATCAAAAACAAGTTTGGATGAGCCTTTAGTTTAATTTCATATATTAAATTAAAGTTTGTTATTGTATATTTAGTACAAACAAAGTATAAAATTATCGTTATTTCTAGTCACTCCAAGTTATATCAGGAGATACCGTTGGCTATTATAATGTTTAAAATAGTTTTAACTTTCATTTTGTTGATGTGCATCTTTATTTCTTCTCTTAGAGAGATGATTTAAGAATTGATATATCCTTTGACTTAATAAATAACAATTGTTGCAGTTATTGAGTCATTCACAACATATTTATCTTTTGTGAAATATGTTTGTTATGTCTGGAATTTAAGAATCACTTTTACCAATGCCGTCAACTCTTATTTTTATATTATTACTCACGTGCAGACCCTTTAAAAACGACACGTGTCTACCTTGGTTGGTCAAAATACAGCCCACCTAAGAGGTTATTGTAATTCAAATCTATGGATACATCTGGCATGAAAATTTGTGACGGTGTCATTCAATTTTGTAATTCTCTATATCAAAGTGACTTGTTAAATTTTATTGCATATGCGTAGGTTAGAGATCTCTTAAAATGTTCGCATAAGGTTTTATAAAACTTTTATAACAATATTATGAATACTAATTAAGTGAAAAAATTCATCCCCGACCTTAAAAACTAAGAAATTTACTTTATTTTTTTACTTCTTAAAATAAATATCGTAATATTTGTTTTCCTCGAACTTAAGACGAGAAATCTTGAAGTAATTTTTTCTGTTAACTAGATTTTTTAAACAAATTGTATAATTAGTTCCAGTTAAAAATAGAACTGATTTTATTGTTCTTCAGTTATTTTGCATTTGAGTTAATTAATTTGTTTTTTTTTGTTTTAATATTTGGTTCAATGTACTATATTTGAATTCCAAAAGGATTCAAAATCTTTACGGCTATACTGTAACATTCAATTACCAAATTATTATTCAAATGAATTATAGAATTATTATATATATATATATATATATCAAATAAGTATTTATTACACTTTATTAGACTGGTACATTATGTACAAATAAGGATAATCTATCACCTTGTATATAGCGGTTATTTAATCAATAAGTTGAACAATCATTATTATAGCAATAAATTAATATTAATTATTTATGTAGACTAGCAGTGAGTTTTATTTATTTCATAAAAGTCGGTGTGGATATGTTCAAAGAACCGTTTGCATAAGATAGCGAATGGGTGTGAGATTTGACTTTCCTTGCAGAATCGGACAAAGCATAAATTCGTCCTTGAATAAACAAAAAAAAATAACCGGAAAATTTAACTCTAATATTGTTACAGTCACCTACACATTTGGAACAAAAATATCTAGATCCGGTTCGATAATTTTAATTTCTATTATTCAATGATATTTATTTTTTTTATCTCTTGTTTTAGGTTTTTTGTGGGACAAAGATGGCGATCGAGGGCCTGCCTTTGCACAGACAGGAGCCCGATGGCACTCAGGATATCCTTGCCGGAGCTGACTTCCTTTCCGTCTTTATGCAATCATCTCTACGAAGGGCCTATTCTGAAACATCCACCTCTGAACCGACCACCATAGTAGTAGCAATCGAAGATAACGAAGATATCACCACCAAACGTGACAAAAGAAACTCCAGTCCTTTTACGAATAGCCCTTACGCTCAAAGTACAGAACAGTTTAGTGTTAGTGACTCTAATATCAACAACGAGGGTGTTGTGGTTGCTGTACGCGTTTCCTCGTCTGTAGGTAGATCGAAAAAGGGAAGTACTACCCTAGCACCTTCTCCAACGTACTTTTCCTCCGAACAACATCCTAGTTTAGTCGCTAAATCCAGCAAAAGCGAACTGAGTGTCGAAGAATCCGACCCAATAACTAAAGACAGTGAAACAGCTTCTGATTATAGCAGAGGATATCCAGCTAGTGTAAGAGTCATACCAACGTTCGACCAAAATTCATTTATAAACCGAAATAAACCATTCCAACCAACCGTAATTTTCCATGATAATCCGGGAGAAATGAACAGCGCTAGATCAGTCTCGTACAGCTCTATAATCCAAGCCATACCCCAAATTCCAATTGAATCAGAAAAATCAGAGCCTCATGAAAGACGCGAACGAAATTATAACGACGCCAAAAGTCCCTTTATAAATTCTTTCGATAATGATGAAGAGAAACGCAAATTAAATAATACGTGGCACAAAACACCGACAACAGAAAAACCTTGGGATCAGAGAGTCTACACACCTACGACACCACTTCCTGTGGATTTGCCGAAAGTCTACGGCCAACCAGAACAAAACTATGAAGTAGACGAAGCCTTGAGTGTCGTTACTAATGGTAGAGCCCACGGTATCCAACCTACAAAGCCTGAAAAGAAACCCGATGACAATCAGAAGTTTGGTTATGTGGTAGAAGGTAAAAACTACAGAAAATACAGGGTAGAAGAACGGACAGCTGATGGATTTATCGTAGGAGAATACGGAGTCGTTAGCCATGATGATGGATCTTTGAGGGGGGTTAGATACACTGCCGATGGAACTATCAATCCACGTTTAATATCCGAGGCACTTATGAAATTTTTGTCGCTGTGATTAGGCTTATATACTCGTAGATTTTATTGATGCTGAAACTAACTACCAAATTAAACAGCCGCAATGATCACTTAAAATATTGTTTAACCAAATTGTACAGTCTGATGTTAGTATTGACAGTTATTTTATTGCTAAGTACAATGGATTATTTAATAACAATTATTAGTAAAAATTCTGGCGCTCCTAGCAATAAAGTAACGTTTAAAAGCTTCAATACTAATTGACGGACTTGTTAGAAGCTGTAAACCTTCTTGATTGTATTATTGGTCCTTGGCGATGGAAAAATTCGCGTCTAATCTAACTGGTGCTAAAGATACCGACTGTACTGAAACTAATTTAGTTCCTTTTGTTTTGGGGTTTTCTCTGAATGAACTTTTGCCTTGTTCTTGGAAAACTTTTAAAGCCAAACCCTGTTTAATTTAAGGCCACGATTTTAAATTAATCTAGAGGTCGTACTGGACAATGTTATCGAACTGTTCGGGTGCTTTCGAAATAATGCGTACTTTTTAAGATATTTGCTCACGTCCAGATTGTAGGTAATTTGAAATAAATCGAAATTTTTGTATCTAATTTTATATTTAGTTAATAAAATATAAATAATGCAGTTGTCTTTTATTTCTTTTTTTATAGATTTTTAATATCAAAATATTAATAAAAAGTGGTTAAATAATATTTTCTACTTATTCATTTTCTTCTTTTTACTTGTAAATGTACGGCTTTTAGAAGTAAATAGCGATTCTCTCTCCATTCCCCCGTGTGCTTCGTCAATTCTCTTGTCTCATTTCAACTCATTCCTTTTCTTGCTGCTACTTCTCTTATTTCGTAATTTTTTGTTCTTGGTTTTCCTATTCCTATTTTTAATTATCTTTACTAGTAAATGTAAGGCTTGTAGGATTAAGTCGCATTTCTCTCGCCTTTATCTTCTTTTCTGCCTTTCGTTTGCCAAAGAATCTTGTCTCAGTCACTTTCATTTATTTCCTTGACAATTTTTCTATTTGGTTCAATTTTCATCCGTAAGTACTTATATATTCATCATCTATTCTATTATTTGAACATTGCTTTTAACGTTTAACGATTTTCCATCATATGTTTAGTTAGCATTTATTGTGATGTTAACTTTTGTTAGTATTTTATTTAAGTTATCTAAATTATATTCTAAATTTCTTCTTGAATCAGTTAATAGTCATCTTGAACCATGAGCTCTGGTTAATTAAATCAAATTGTGATTCTCCCTCCACTTCACTATGTATTTCGTCAATTCTCTTGTCTCATCCCAACTCATTCCTCTTTCTGCTGCTACTTCTCTTATTTTGTCATTCCTTGTTCATCTTGGTCTTCCTCTTCCTATTTTTCATTTTCATTTTACTAGTTAATGTAAGACTTGTAAGATTAAGCTGCATTACTGTCGCCATTTCTCTATGTCCTTTGTCAATTGTCTTGTCTGTTAATTTGAATTGTTAAATTTTTCAGTAATCTACTTTTAATTTCTTCGTTTTGTTTTTAGCTTTTTTTTGTTGCATCATTTGTTACACGTGAAAACAGAATGAAGTTCCAAACTCATCCGTTTTAAATTTGTTTCTGATGTAAATTATTACTTATTTTTGTACTCTCATTGTATGTATTACACTATCCTGTCGATTTATGAAAGATTTTGAGTTTTTAATAGTTTCTCAAATCACATTCTATGTATTAATTGTACCTTCACTGCTTCTCTTTCTTTTATCATTAATGTGCTTAATTTCCCGGTATACATTATTCCTTTTTAATTTTTACAGTCTATATTTTTGAAAATATGTGTGTATTCTTTTATTATTATTTAATTCATTGCTTTTTCCATTTCTTTAGTTCCTTCCTATCCTATATACATATTTAGTCATATTAGTCAGTGACTCTACTCCCAATTCTGTACGTTTAGTTTACCAACAGCATTTTTTATTTCTTCTTTTTATTATTTACTTTATTCTTTCTTTTCTTGTGCTTCTATTTCATCTTTCATCAACTCTATAAAAAAATTTTTAATACCTCCAATATTTTATCTTCTTATTTTATTGTCATTATTTTTTTCTTCCTTATTATTTATATAATTCATTGGGTAATTATTTTAAAATTCCATAGAACTTTTTATACTTTAACATAAAATAATTTACAAAAAAAGAATTCCTTCGAGCCGGATTTGAACCAGCGACCTATGGATGTCTACAAATTAAAATTCCACTACAGTCCACCGCTCTACCAACTGAGCTATCGAAGGTTGAGAACTAAATTTGTAAATTTGTTATTTGAAGTTACTGAGTAATTGTGTTAATTTTAAAACAATAATAATTAAATAGTATTTATTAATTTAGAGTTAAATATTGTATATATAATCACTTTAAATAACTATGGTTATAGTATAAAAAGTTGTTTTTTATTATCCGGTCAGATTTCAGATTGATTTCGATATTACTAGTTAGGCAATATGTTATACTTTAGTGTATCCGTGGTGTACGATATTTATAATAGGTAATGTAATAAATATAAACAACGATCTGGAGAAATATTTATACAAGGTGAGACATAAGTCATGGGTCAAATTATAAAGGTAAGTTGAGAATGCAAAAATAATATTATAAGTGTAAAAGATAACATTTACAACATTCTTATGCCTTTTGGTATTGTCAGATAAAATTAAAAAAATTGTATTGTGTGTTATATATTTATTAGCGAAGGCAATCAATTTAATGAAGGTGAACCTCTCAGCTCTATTTTTTTGTTTAGTACTATTCATCTTTATTTCAAATTCTTTAAAAACTTGTAAGTATTCACTATATCTGATTTGAAAATTTCTAAGGGTACTGCCAATACAATCCGTATTATGTATTTTATAAATACCTGATTTTTTTAATTCAGGAATTTTGGTTTTTAAATTTGTTAAAAATGAACCTACATTATTCTTTAAAAAATATTACTGAAGATGTTGGTCGAGATATAATTTTTGATATTTTATTTGAAATATTTCCAAAAGGTCATAGCTTTGTATCATTTAATTTCTTTAAGTTGTTTTAGAAATATAAAGTAGTCTGGCAAATATTTTTATGGATAATTTGGGACCAAAAATTCAGTTCAATATTTTTTTTTTGAGAAGCTTGGAGTTTTAAGAGATAAGTATAGTTTATCTTTTATGTTTATAGTGGAGAGATTTCACAAAGTAAGGGAGAAACAATCATTATGAAAAATAATATTATTTTACTTAACAATAGTGGATCTAGCATCACCCCTTTCTGAGCTACGGGTTGTTGAAATAAACTATATTTTTGTTAACACATCAGCTATTTTTCTAGATAAAGGCCTGAAAATTAATGCTGGGTTATTTTGTTATAACGATATTCAAGAATATGGTATTAGATTTAATTTAAATATTTATTTTAGAAAATCTTATATTTTTTGTATAAAAAGTCATATTACGTAATTTTCCCGCTGTATAGTCATATATGATTTTCGATCAACTGTGTGATAACACGTTAAATACGACAATGCCAAGTAAACGATAAATCAGTATAATATTTTTCTTTTTAACTTGCCACACAAAAAAATCACAGGGATTTAAGTCTGGAGACCTAGGAGGCCAACTCCAAAGAAGATACATATATACATACAATAATATCTTCATACCCTAAGGTGTTAAGGTGTTGTCCCCAGTTATGAATAAAATTTTACCCAATCTTGCTTTTTTCTTGCCATTGCCGCTATCTCCTGCCAATTTAATCCGCGATCCCTCGGGATTTCTGCTACCGCCGTATCCCATGTTTTCCTTGATCTTTCCTTAGGCTGTCTACCCAAAGTTCTTGTTTGTTATATCGTCTTTGCTTGCTGCTTATTCTGCATACGTGTTAAGTGCCGAAACCACCTCAGCAGATTTCTTTCCAAGGAAGATGCTCAGATTCTTTAGGCGATGAAAAGACGATTTTTAAAAGTAGAGTAGCAGTTACAAATGTATCGGAATTTTAAACTTTTCGATTGGTAAATCGTTCCCAATACTGGTAAATTTCGCGTGATTTCACCAGCAACACTATAGGCCTTAAGCGTATCAGAGACTTCGATGTTAGAAATAATAAACTTTAACATTGCTTAAATGACAACTGACCTATATATGGATTAATCATCAATTTTACAACTTTTTTTAAATTAATTGTTCAGATCAAAAGGCAAATTGAATAATAATAATAATAATAATAATAATAATAATAATTTCCTAAAATAAATTTCACAACTTTCTCCTAAAAACTAAAAATATTTTTAGCAAATAGTCGAAAATCATTATCAAAAAAAACGAATGATATACCAAATCCCTAAAAACTATAACTTTGTGTGTTGAAGGAGCTACGACCTTACTTTTAATTCCAAAATTTAATTATTATTGTCAAAATTATAATTATTCCAAAAATATTTTCACCTCACTATACGTGATCTGTTCACAATGTATTTGTTGGATAGGTCTATGCGTGTTACAAAACATACTCAGGTAAATAGTTTTTATCGGATTTTCAAATCAAAATTTTGGCTCTATGCGTCAAATAAAGGACGACAAAATGGCAAACAATTCCAGATGTAAGATACTGAAATAAAAAAAGATTTATCTATCGGCCCGTTTCTATTGTCACCCACAAGCTTACGATAACTTTACTCCCATCCACCCGAATGTTTAAATACATATCCTTTTAGTTTTTTTTTTTTGTAAATTTTAACACTCTTAAATGCACGACAAATTATAATTATATGAAACTAATACAATGTTATCCATTCATAATAATTTTAAAGAAAAATTATAATTATGCATATGAGAAACCGTTTGGAAATCGATTTCAGCCATGCATTTTTGAAGATAAAATACTAATTGTAAAGGGTGTTCTTTTACAGCTATAGAACTTTAAAATTTTACTAAGGCAGGTTCAGCAGACCTTTTCCACCTGGTATTAGAAATGGTAATCAGAGGAAATTAAACAAAAAGGGAAAGAAATATATTCAATAACTACCACCAATATCTGGGAAATGCAGACGATGTAACAAAACTTCAAAAAGGTAATAAAAAGAATAGTTTTTCCTCTATTCTTTCGGCATTCAAATAAACCAAGAAACAACCTAAATTTATGATTATGGGAAAAACTGATCAAAATGAACAGTTATCCTTAATAGTTCAATCAACAAGAGTAAAACAATTTTGACGAAGTTAATGAATTTATACATACAGAGAGGGCCACAGAAAACAGTCCACCCCGGTATTTAGCAATATTCATTAGATTTTAAGGAAATGCTGAAACACGTCGATTTTTGTTCTAAGGGGGACATATTTTTACGATACAGACATCTGCCATTTGTCAACTCCCTCCCTTCCACTTTGCCAACCCCTTAATTTTAAATAGGGAATATTCCATGTGTGGCACATCATTAAAAAGACATTTACATGGAGTATTCAGGCATATGATCAACCACGATTTATTTTCGATATTTACACCGTTTTTGCACAAAAAAGTCTTAAATAATTTAAAGTGTAAAAATGAAACGCAACGCCTATGTTTTGATAATGTTTTAATTGTTTCTTTCACATCAAAAGTAACTAAAAACAAATTTTGCAAAAAATTAGTAATTTGATACTAAGACAGTTTGTTTAATATTGCTGTCAGTTTATCAATTTAGGTGTTTTTTTAATACTTCCAAAATAGTATATTCGCGTTGAGATTATTTACATATTTTTTGAAAAGGGGAAGTGTGCAAGAAGAACAGTGAATTTATTTAATCAGCTTCATAAAGACAAGCAACTTCATCACTCATACGTATTAAAGCTAGTGAGAAAAGTTCGTCAAACAGGGTCAGAAGCTAATAAAAAAAATAACTACGAAAATCGTGAAATAGTGCGTATATAATAGAAAGAACTTTAAAATGAAATAAATACACAAAAATCGTGGTAGTGGTTATTGCCAAATTTGAAAGGTGCCACTACAGCCTAAATACGAGTATAATTTCCAATTTTCATTACACTTTCAAGCAAATGATAAGTATATCAGCAATTACGTCACTAATATTAGCTTCCATCATCTCTGTGTTATCGTCCTAGACTAGTAATAAGACGAAAATAATCCAAAGGTGTTAGATCAAATAATGTTAGAGCCCAATTGACAGGTCCATTACACGAAATCGAATATTTTGTTCAAAAATTGATTGTCGGGTAAGATGTTTGGTTCGTTTGGTTGTTTTATTGCAACCACAGCTCTTCCACGTTAATTTCATTGATTTGTGGAACGAAAAATTTAGTAACCATGGTTCTATACCGATTTAATTTACTGTAACATTCTGGCCAGCATCATTTTTGAAGAAATATGGGATAATAGCGTCCCAACAATGGTTTATGGGTTTCCAAATGCGGCAATTTTGCTAGTTGATTTTACTAGAGCCCCATCGCTGAACAAAATTTTGTGATTAAAATGAGGAACAAGAGTAAACTCGTTTTCAGTGCATTCGCCGAAATTACGACGAAAACAATGGTCATGCTTCTTCAATTCTTGCACGAGCTAGATCTTGTAAGCTCTCAAATTAAGATTCTTTGGTAAAATTTTCTTTAAAGTGGAAGAACGTAGCTGTAATTGCTTTTAACGATGGCGAATAGACTCATTGGACTCCTTTATACTACTCTCCGCTGCAGCGCTAGAGAAAGGCAAATAATAATAAAAAAGAAGATACCCTAGTAACTGGCAAAAGAAATAATAATAATTATACGAATTTATTATACATATTACAATAATGTATACATGTATAAATGACGAAGTCCGGCCAATGGC
Organism: Hermaeophaga mercurialis; assembly: GCA_951812935.1. Taxonomy (NCBI): domain Eukaryota; kingdom Metazoa; phylum Arthropoda; class Insecta; order Coleoptera; family Chrysomelidae; genus Hermaeophaga; species Hermaeophaga mercurialis. Next base: position 18,352,744 of record OX638365.1, read on the forward strand.
CGTTCATACTTTAACAAAAATAAAATAGAAATAAAGATATAACTTAAATAGATTTGGGTTCATGCCTTTCTAATTAAAATAAATTGATTTTACAAGAACATGAACATTTTCAAGTTATACTTTTAAGATCATATGTCAGATAGTTATTACCAAATTACCAAATAAAGAATTGCTCCATATTTAAAACCATAATTTTAACTTAATATGCAACTGTGTGTCGAAATATTGGACATATTTTTATAGATCTTTAAAAAAGTTAAATTGTTTCAGTTAAATCATCGGTTCCCTCAAATATAATCCTGCGAAATGGCTACAACTCCTGCAGATGTATGGGTAGTTACTGAATGTTTTAGATTACCTCTCGTGTTTTTAGTTATAAAAAATGTTTTTTTGTAGTAGTAATTTGAACCTTAATACAAGCAAAATATAGGTGAACGTTATTCTTTGATTAAAAAACAAATTTTAAGTTCAGTCGAAGTTTTTACTATTAATAGGAAAAGAGATCGCATAAAATATACGAGTTTTATTTCTTCAGATGTGTGTATTACCTATGTATGAAGTTGTAAAAATTCTACTGTATTAAACTTTGTTTTGTTTAAACATTTTTGATTTGTATTAACCCGTTAGGCAGTGTTAATCTCTTATCGTTCAGTCTAGTCCGAATTTTATATTTTCATATGATATTGTGTTCTGTTTTTGTGATCTTGTAAGACGAAATTTCTTGAATTAGGTACCTCTTAGACATTGTCGTTAGAAACGGGCTGATGTCTATTCACAATTCTTTAAGCGAAGAGCACCGCCCCGGAAGCGTCGTCAAAAGCTCAAAATAGATCTTAACCTGCAAATCCACTAAACAACTTTTCATTCATCAGGAGGCAGCTAAAAGTTCAAAGTTTTGTTCTTACGCCGTTCGAGGGGCGGTCTACACCTGAGAGCCTTTTTAAAATCATGTGAACGGCCGCATCGAAATTCGATAGGGATTTTTCTCTCTTTTATTTAAATAGGAAGGTTGGTAGTTACGAAATGAAAAGTGAAGTCGTTAAATTCCGTTTCGGTGTCATGTGGCATCGTTTCCGGCTTTAAGATGATAACAAGTTGTCACTTTAAGTTATGGTTGTACAATGAAATTTTAATATTTATATTGAAAATGTTTTTATTTAACTCACTGAATGTTTATACAAATATAAGGTAGAAAGAGAGAGAGAGAAAGGAAGAGGGATAGATCGTTTGTTTAAGAAAAAATTAATAGAACAACAGTATAAGCTTAATTTAAAAATAGCAAAATGCTGTAAATTGTTAAAAAGTAGAAATGACACAAGTTTGATATAATTTCTATTCTTATTCCAATTTATATCACATTTGATTAAATATTAAAAAAATATATTAACTTTTTATTAAAAATATTTACATTTAGATGAAGAAGGATCTCTTTTAAATTAAAAAATTAAAAAATTATTTATTATTTAAATTGAGACGACTAATTTCGACTATTACGAGTCATCTACAGGTCTGTGTTAACTGAGCAGAAATAACAAAATTGAATTGCGCCATAACAATTAATATTTCTCATAGTTCTTTCAACACAAAGGTTCTTTCTAAAAAAGAGCATAGTAAGACAAAAAGGTACAAAGCTCTTCCTGTGGCCAAACAAAAAGACGAGGATAGGGGCGTTGACGGCGCAAAACAGTCAATAAGAGCTGCCAGAGTGTCTACAAGAAAAAGGGGCCTGCCCATCGTGGGACAATTCCTATACCATGATGGGTACAAGGTACTTCATATATGGATAGACAGATAATGCTGGTAGTCAAGATATTATCGAGTTTTGAGAAATTTTGTTGACATCGCTTACCTGTTGTGAAAAGGATTGTGTATAGAGTGAAACATACGAAAATTTCCATAATTCTATCAAAGACTATTTAGAGATATACGATTAATTTATATTGTAAAGGAATTTTTTTGGTATATATTTTGAGAAAATAGGTGTAGGGTCCTATTAATAAATTAAGAGATATGAAAAAAGGTTTCAAATTACAAGTAGTTATTATCATTGAATCGTTTTCAGAACTTAACAAATTCAGATTTTTTGTCAAAAGGCCGAATATTTCCGAACTAACATTAGGTTTATAGGTTTAAAATTATTAAATCGAAAGTAGCTTATCTGTATAATTTGTGTAGTTAGTTCAGATGATATCTTAATCTTAACCTCATTCGGACATACCACATATTACCTAAACACTTTTCCAATTTTTCTCCAAGTTATTCCTCTTATTTATTTTTTCCATTTTTACCTTTTCTATTGATCATATGTATCTTTTTATTATGGTTTTAGGTTACCAAATATCGTTTTTGGTTTGATTAAAAGTGTTCTCTTATTTTTCTATCAAAACTTGTCCCTAAAATCTTTCTTTTGTCATTTTAATTTCCATATTCACTTCTTTCTCTGGAATATTCTACATACGGATTAAACATTTGTTCGTAAAGAGATCCAAATAATCTTGGATGAATATAAATTAGAGAGCTGTTAATGTTTCGCATAGACTTCAAGTAAGCCTATGACAGAATAGATACGACCTAGCATCAGGGAATGAACCAAATGTGAATATTTATTATATTGACTGGAATCAGAAAACAGGGGGTAAAATCAACTTTTTGTCGATGAGACTTTTCACTCTAGTACTGAAAAAGAAGGAATAAAATATAAATCTAAATATTTGATGGTATGATAGACACAGAAATTATTGGCAGCAAAAGGCAGAATGACATTCCCTGATAGCACCAAATATTTTTTAATTATTTTATTTATACAGGGTATTTCATTAGGAAAGGACTTAAGTTTAACTGTAGATGGACGTCACTTTGGTGGTTTCAAATAACCTATATTTAATGGGTCTTCCACCCTTTATAACTGAGATATATGGGGGTGTTATCAGTTTGACCTATTTTTTTCAGAGCTAATAACTTCCGAATTACTTTGTATATTATTTTGATCTTTGATACCATTACCTGGAAAATCTACCAAAGTATTACCAAAAATAAACTACGGGGCCGGTTTAACAAAACTTTAAAAAATCGTTTTTCCAAAAAGCAACATCCTGTGTATCAATTTTTTTTAAATTGCTTTTTATAATTCGAAAAAGCAGAAAATATTGAATCTACTTATGTATTTCATATTTTTCCGCAGACAACTATACTACCAAAATTTTACATTCAAAGTATAATTTATGAGCGTTTTGTGTGTTAGGAAATGGTGCGGGAGAGATTTTTGTTAATTTTTTGGTTGAAATAAAATTTACTTAACTTATCTAGGGAAGCATCTCAAAAATTGCATTGAGTTTATATTTTTACAAATATAGATCACTGGAAAATGAGGTTACAAGGCAGTGCTTTGTTTAGTACATAATCATTCAATATGCTTCAAATGTTTCTAACGTCCTGTACAAGGAGATTTGGAATTGTATGCACTTGCTACACATTTGTAGATAACAAGAGCAGTTTAGAAGATATACATTTCTGCTTCCAAAGGCTATAGAAATACTTATTTCCACCCTACGCCATGGGGTATATAAAATATGTATACTCAAAGTTATTTGGAACCACCAAAGTGATGTCCATCTACAGGTAAACTTAGGCCTTTTCTCAATGAAACACTCTATATAACAGAAATATAATGTTTTTTAAATAAATGTTAGTCAAAATAAATGTTGATTAAATATTTTGGAAGAGTAAACAAAAAATGAAAATTGTTATCATATAAAATGTAAACATTTAATGTTCTTCAATTTTTTTGTTTTTAGAAATTTTTTTCACTCATAAGATTTTTGATTTGAAACCTAGCTTTATTAGAATTTGTCTCTTTAAAATCGGGATTAATTCAAATTTCGATATCAAAGACTTCAAAAAGTCGTTATTTTCAACGAGAACACGAGATTTTTTAAAGATATTTGGTTTAAAATCGAGATTTATTTAATATAAATTTATCTTTTTAGAATTAAAATGTCGACATAAAATTCTTGAAAAAAGACACGAAATTTATTGTTTTAAATTCGGTAATAACTGGAATATCATTTTTTAAGTCGACAACTGAAAAAACAACAATAATTGATAGTTTTGTTTGAAAAACGAGATTCATTAAAATATAGGGCTTAAAGTAGAGATTATTAGTAACCATAACCAAGAATAGAACAGAAAATGTATCGAGAGTTCAAAAATTGATCTTCCTATGCTTATTCGTAGTGAATAAAATATAATAGATAATAATATCATGATGTAGGCCTCCAATTTTAAAATATATTTTCAACATTTGGAATAGCACAATTATATTAAACAATGGATCAATTTTTTATATTTATGCAACTTTAAAAATTTATCTGTTTTGGAGTTCAAAATAAGACAAATAATTTTTCACTTGCAAAATGTTAAATTAAACTCTTAAATTGATCAAAATTTACATTTACATACTAACTAGTCCGATATTTAAAGGGTTTTAGACTAGAGGAAAACGCTAAATAGGGCTTGCTAATAGCAAAGTTGAAACTATTTCCTAGCTCGCAAAATTTCACAATAATTAAGAAATAATATAGTCTCCCTCTTCAGAAATGGACACAGGAAACATACAACAAGAATGTCCTATTATTGAGTGCGTAGGTCGCAACAAAGCAGGTATAATAATACATCGTGATACAGGTCATTCAATAGTGGGCAATTTGTTTGACATAAAAATGACAAATCGCTGGCCTAAAGATCCATTATAGAAACGACCTGAAATAACTTGACGATTTTCGTCAATGGAAATATTTACTCGGTTTTTAGTAAATCATGAATGGGGCCACATTCAAAGGTTGTGAGTTGGAAATAATTGAAAATGATTTGTCATCGAGGTACTCGCAGATGGAATTTATTTATTTTTGACATTCTTAGAGGAATTGTAGCAGGGCTTTTAACTTTTTAAAAGAAGTATTTAACTCGACAAATTTGATTTCATTCATAGAATTCCAATTTTGTTATACACGGAGGCACAATAAACAGTCGCTCAATATACCATTTCATTTTCTAAGATTTATATAAAATGCCAATTTCTTTTATTATAGTTATTTCCTCATACATACAAATAATAGAAAAATCACATCCGTATTGAATTGACAATTACAGATTTCAAGCAAGCCTTTGACTCGCTGAACATAAATGAACTCATGAAATTGAGAATAGAAAGCAAATTACGTAAATTATACCGATGATATTGACGAATACAAAAATAAGATTAAAAACAAAAAAAAAGAGAATCGGAAAAGAAATTAATAAGAGAAAAGAGACGAGGATTAATATCAACCATATATTTTAATGGGGCGTTAGAATATACCATCGGAAAAAAAATGAATATTACAAATTAAAAAAGCATAAACCATGGCATATATCCAAGAAAATCTTAACGAAGGCAAAAATGAATCAAAAAATTCACCAAGAAAACAATGATGATGATAATTGAAGGAATAATAGAGGGTAAATTTAAATGAAAATAGATGGCATACATTAAAAGAATTAGGTAGATTCAGGTAGTAGCAATGATGGAAATAAGAAGACAGAGAATAAAGAAAAAATAGTGAACACAACGAAGTATACCAGCAAAATAAAGTAAAATACTGGTAAACAAAAAAAATGGGGTTGCAATAATCGTAAGTCAAAAGTAATAACTAATAATGCAATATAAAAAATAATTAAAACCATACTTAGACCTATAAAAACAGAAACGAATATAGACTAATAAAGGAATAGGAGAGAGAAGACATGCTTAAGCCAATACCTACAAAGAAAAAGAAATAAATATTTACGGCATGTGTGAAAAACGGGTAATAACTACAATTTGTATTATGCCAGAGTGGTAACTTGTCGGAAAAATAAGAAGAAAAATTGAAAGCTGCCGACCAATATCTATTTCCATAGAAGAAGTAAACTAACCTAAGTTAAACAGAGCAGTGGTACGTAATTGGCAAGGAAACACTAGTGATAGGAAAAAAATTATAAACAAAATTATAGAGCTATCACACAACTCTAACTATACATTTTAACTTAATATAATCATAGAAAATAAACACTATAACGAACAATATCCCTTCTAAATTAAGATTCTGTGAGATATTGAATTGTAAGAGGTCCAGATCGAGAAGCACTCACAATATAACTGATTAAATAATACTTATAAATAAGTTAACATACTTCATTATAATTTTCAAAAATCTTATTATATTACATAAAAAATATATTGTGACGTGTGATAAATGAAAATAAGACAAAGTACATGGCATGGAAGCGTGAGGAGTTTGGGTTAAAAGGCGAACTAAAAATAACAACCAGGAAGTTTCAGGAAGTAGAACGATTTACGTATCTAGATACAGAATGTATAAGAAAACTTGACTCAACAACCGAAATACAGAAGAGAGTAGTTGTCAAAAATCACTGTAGACAAGAACTAAGAAAAATAATATATAGTAAGAATGTATCGAGAAAACTCAAACTCAGGTCATACAAGACCATATCGTAAGATTGATTGGAACATATGGAAGTGAAACCTGGACATTAGGAGTAAAGGAAAAAAATATACTGGGAAAGGATTATATTCAGGAAAGAAGAATATAGATATTATGTATATACTGCCACTTTTTCTTCTTCAATTTTACTATATTCACTTGGAGATTTTCACTTGGAACAATTTCTGGATCACCTTCTGTAGGAGCTTGTACTGATGGAAGCCATACTTCCGTTGGCTCCACTTTCTTCAGTTCTACTCCCGCTGCTGTCGTGTGTACAGATGACCAAAAAAGATAAACTTCTTCTTGGTACTTTATTAAGTTATTTCGAAGCCTTCTTCGTCTAATTTCTTTTAAAGTTTAAACTCAGTTCCTAGTTCTTCATCTGTATACAAAGTATCTGTAATACATAGAAGTCTTAGACACACATTTTTATGTATTTGCACTCTCATAATTTAACAATTTATTTAACCACACTGGATAGGTAAAATCAGCTTGAAGTTGAAGTTGAAGTGGACTAGAAATCTAGTCTAATAGACATTGTTGAACAAAATTTGTTTATTTTGTGCTCGACTGTATTTAGAATGTAAAATATTTTTTCATATTCTTGATAATCATAATAAAGAATGGTAATCTAATATCAAGGGACTTTCTTGGTTTCATGGCACATGTGTATAGGGGGTTGCCACATTTGAGTCAAATCAATGATTCTCCTGATGCGTCCATTTTTAACCTAGTTATTTCACAAACATCAACGATTATTTCCGACACTATATAAAATACTGAAATAAATTCACTTGCGTAGAAATTTTTTATCAACAGCTATCAAAATGTGTCTTGGTCTCTAAAACCAAACCACTATTAAAATAAAACGGTGACGTTTTAGCCTTTTTCTAAAACTACTTAGAACTCTACTGATTTTTTGCTTGTTTCCTACTTTCAAAGCTTTACAGATAAATTTGTTCGATAAGAAACGTCAGCCCTTTATGCCTGTAAACAAAAAGAGAACCAGTCTTGTCAAAATACCTTCCTTTTTTTATACAGAAGCATCGAAGCATTCTCGTCCCTTCTATTACGCAATCATTAAGATCGAACAAAGTAGGAGAAGTAGTTTAACTTCTCAATTCTTGTCAATTAATCCATCGTAGGTCAGGTAAAAGTCAGAAAAAGGCACCGAATTCGAAGCGAAGGGAGGCATCCCGAGGCACACCTGGATGCGCCAATTTCAAAGGGATTGACCTAACTCCTGTTATCCTTATTTGTTGGTCGGGCGGACATACACAAAGTGAAATGATGGCCGACTTAGAAGGGATCAAGGGGGAACAGGGACCGATGTAATATCGGTTTGGATGCATATGTTTATTGTTGAAATGTTGCAGTGGCGTGTCTACCGAAATTCACAAAAAGGTAGATATAACGTATTTCTAGATTTGGGACTAGTTTGTCATCATACTACATATAGTTGTCCCAGTATAAATATGAGATCATTTTCTAAGTTCGTGTTGTAGGTAATACATACATTTTATTTGTGGCTTGATTATGCTTGTGTTTTTATCTTTGATAAAGTCAATAACTCAATAATACATAACAAAATTTTGCAATGAAAAAATAAATTTATTGAACAAAAATATATATTTTTTGGGAAGCTGACCCCTTAACTAAATAATCATGAGTTTAGTTTCACAAAGACATTATTTTCAGTTCGTTAAAATTCGCAATCAGTTCTTGACTCACTCATTTAAATACATGCCTGAGTACAAATCACCCCTTTTCTGTGCTTTACTTTAATTTTGGTTCTAAAAAGGGCCGTATTATCAGTAGGTCTAAAGCTTGTGACTATCGCTACAAACAATCAATTTTTAAAAAGGGATTCGGCTTAAATGCATGATTACTGAGGATCTTCTTTTCGGTTAGGTGCGTGTTAGGAATGGGGTTCGTCGAAAATAATCCCGTATTTAGTCACAAAGGCATTAACGCAGAAATATGGTGCTGCTTTCAGACTGTACGTATCGATACGGTAAATTTTACAAAAATAATTTAAGCTAGTTGAGTTATATAAAAAGAATTAAATGTAGTTTTATAATAAATTAAGCTAATTTACAAAAGTGTCATGTTATATGTCTTTGGTATTTAATTCTCTTTTCCTTACTATATATGTAGTTTCAATGAACAATTAAATCTGTTTAGTTCAACTATTTTAGATTGCTTTTTAGGCTAAATATATAATATTAACCAAATTCTTTAGAATATTTATAATATAGTATTATATTCGACATATGATAACTGTCATTTCTCATGTCTTATTTGATGATGCCAATAGAAAATGAAGATTGTTTTTGGTTGGAATATTTATAATAAGAAATCAAGCATTAGCGTAAAATTTCTGTCAATAGAATAAAAAAAACACTAGAGCCTAGTCCTCACTGATGACATAACAATAGTCACGCGAAAATTAGGAGAAATGAAAAAGGTACCAAAACGACTTTTATAGAAAATAAAAAGAAAGTCTAACTGTAAACAAGATAAAAAACATTCTCAGAATGGCACCAGAAGAAGAGAAAGCTGATAAAAAAGTAAGACTTAAGAATTAAGATCCATGAGTTGCTGACAAACAAAAACATCTGTAGAAACTCGAAAATCAGAATATATAAAATATAGAGGAAAATTAAAATTTGGTCAAAATGTGACATGACATGACTGGGACATGTGAAGAAGCAGTCTGGAAATATAATAACTAAGCAGATAGAAGTACAAATGAAGTAAAAAAAAGGGGACCTAAAAGAAGATAGTCAGAAAAGGTGTAAAGTGACTTTAAGAAGCAGGGAATTCTAAATTGGAGAGAGGTGAACAATCGACAAGAATGGAGAAAAATATCCAAAAAACCAAGGGCGCAACCATATTAAATTTTATTTTTATTTTTATGGAAGAATCTACTCTTAAATTTTTTTACATGAATCCAATCTACATCTTAATATTTATATATTTAGAACCCGTTGCGTTCATTCTTTATATGGATTTTAACAATTAGTCGCTACGATTCTCTGGATTTGTCCAGTAGCTACCTGGATTTAGTTTTATCCGGGGATATAATTGCTTCCTTAGTTTGCCTGTAGCCTCTGCTCTCTTCCCTCGCCTTACTCAACGTCCTTTGTGCTCACTCACTTATATAAGTTAGGGATCCAGCTGATGAGCTAGCTCGTTCATTATGGAGGACACATATACTAGGATTTATAAGATAGTATTAACCTTACAAACATAACCGAATTTCATCACGCATGATAGAGTATGCCTTCACGATTTAATTATGGCAGTTAGAGCCAAGATGTCATTAACAATGGACGACGATGATGTGTTAGTGTTAATTGGCCTAATATTTGCTATAAACAATAGAAAAAAAAGGAAATATTGCAATGAGTGGTGTAATGGGTGGTTGTTGAAAAGAAAGCTGTTCTCTCACGTAAATTTGATAAAGAAATTGCAACAGAAGATCTCAAAAATTATTTACGAATCGATGAAGTTACTTTTAGTATTGATCACTCCCCTAATTCAGAAACAAGATACTGTTATGAGAAAAGCCATATCAGCGTATAAGAGAATAACAGTAACGTTAAGATTTCTTGTAACAGGCAGTACTTATGAGTGTCTTAAATTTTCTATTTTCTACCGTAACATCCTCAGGCTTTAGGTCGAATAATTCTAGAAACATGAGAATTGTGTATGCATGTATGAGCGACTACCACCCACGGTCAATTTTACCAGCGGGCAAGCTTAACCAAACGGCAAGGAATATAAATTTTGATATTTGTCAGGTCGCATATATAGGTAAGAGTAACTGTACAGTTTTATCACCTACGGCGGCCTTCCACACTAGGGTTTACATGATTTGGTTATAACCTTACGAACATAAACTACAGGCACATACCCCTGTGACCCGCTGCCCAGAATAGTAAAACTTTCCTATTGACCTTTAGCCTTTCTAGAACTTTTGAGCATTCGTATATCAGACAAATCCTCATTTTAGTACAGCAAACTGCTTTGAAAACCTTCTTCCTGTCGGTGTACATTATGGCAAACACATCTGATTGAGAAGCCGTAAAATGCTCACCGACAGCATAACTCTGTTGCACTTCGATGTTCTCTATCAGTATGCCTGCTTCTAACCTCTCGTCTGCTCTAGAGCCATTCGTTTAAATATTCAGGCTCTCAGAGAAAGTCTGAACATGACCACTCTCATCACTATGAGGCTCAACATAATTCAAATAGGCAAGGGCGATGGTCTTCTTTAGAACATCCATGTTATGGAAGGGTTATCCTTATTACTACTGTTATAAGTTTATTACCCTTTTAGCGTTCACCAATATGCAAAGCACCCATCTGAGTTTCACGGAGGAGCATCAACAATCCACAAATGCATAGACCAGGGCTACTGTATTATCTCTTAAGGCTTTTTCCAGCTTATGTGCATGGAGGGCAGTTTTTATCGACCTATATGAATGATGACCTTTACAGTCACTCGCCACAGGCAAAGTTGTGGTGGAATCCTCACATCTGGAAAGCGGGTGTCCAGAAGAAGCTCAAGGGGCACTCCTTCGATAATGTCCAGGTCCCGTCCTTCCTTTTAAGACTGCCTATGAGGGTATTAGTACCTTCACAATTCAGTATTGTTATCAGTCTTGTCGCCTCTAGTCGCCAATTTACTTCGCCGTAAAACCAATGAAAGCTGGCCCTTTTACTACATCCTAATTCCTTGATGCACTCATTTTTGTCAGCTTGCCGATTCCTCTTGAATCCCTTATGGAAAACTCGCCTGCTGTCTCTTCTTAGAAAATCGAGTTTTTTACGCTCCACCAACGAGCCCTTTTACTAGGTTCTATTTTGAGGGGGCAATAATTTTTGCCAAAGCTGGATGTTGTGAGTTATTCAACCACTCCTTCTTTATCTTACCTTGATGCTATCTCCTTATTGGGTCGAGTTTAGAACTTACGAGTTTTCGGGATTACGCATCATATTCGGGGATTTAATCTGAATTTATACACTGTGTTCGCTTTAAAACTTACCACCCACTGTAATTTAAATAACACAAAATATTTCAGAATTCGCCGGGATACGTCGATTTTTATTTTAGGGGGAACATTTTTGACAGTCAAGTGGTGTTGATATGTTTGTCCCCCTAAACCCCAGCAACCCCTATTTTAAAATCTTAAATAGAACTACACCTTGTTATACATCGTTTGAAAGCCCTTTTCAAGGCAAATACATTAGTGCATCATTTTTAGAAATTGGTTGAAATTTTTCAAAACTATTAAAAAGAAAAATTAATTGGAATAACTAGCTAATAAGCCTTTGTTATTTTAGTAAGTGTTCAAAATGTTCACCATTTATTTCCATACTGTATACATTTTATTTTATATACAAAATAATGTAATCAACTACTCACGCTTTTGAGTGAGTGATTCAAAATCTGTAGATATTATCAGTATTTAGTTAATATTTCTTAATATGATTATTTGATAATATTAACTTTTTAGAAATTTAAATTGTTTTTTTTTTAAAAAGAGGAATACTTTAATCAGTCACACCATATACAATGAAAAAAAATGATATATTTATCTATTTCTCTATTTTAGATTTGTGTCAATGATTTATGGTATTGTTTTAATCTTCGTAAAATTAGCAGAAAAAAAATATTAATTTAATACAATAAAAAACAATGTATTTCATAAGTTTAAAAATTGATGAATTTTCATTTACTTATTAATAGCATAATACTAAATATTAATACGATATGAGATTGACACTGGCATAATAATTATATTATACTTTATAGCCCAGGTATTTATTAAAATAAAAGAATATTAATTTCCTTTCATCATCGACACCAAAATAAAAGTATTGTTCTGAATCTCAAATCTTCTAACACTCAAAATAGAAAATTAACACCATTTGACCTTCCCTCAAGTACGCCTCAGTTTCTTCGGTGTAGTCTTACACGGCCATTGAAAGTACCTTCTTTATACTTGCCTTTATAGCAATCTGTGATTTTATACTCTATTAACAAATATTCACAAAAGGCTATGGGACCATTTAAAGGTCTTTCAAAAAACCTTCTTCTTTTCAATGGGGGCGTATTTTCTTCGTGTCAGAAGAGATTTATCAAAAACCAACTGACCAACCTAATAAAATTTATAATGGTACAGATATTAAATATTTTGAAAATAAATTAAAGCGTAATAAAAGTTGTGGACAATATAAAATTCTTATTAATTACTATAAAAATCGCCCCCTTTTTATCCTTCTGTATAAATCGCATGTAGGTAAATGATGATAAGATCTGGATTATATCAATTATTTATAGGGGTGTTCGCCGCGAAGGGCCAATTGACAATACTAAAAACAGAAGATTGAGTGGACAACTGTTGAGGTTTAGAAGTAAGTGGACAGGGCCGGATTTCAATTACTGGAGTCAATTCAACAAGATCAATTAATGAAGGCGACAGAAATATATATATATATATATATATATATATATATTTTACCGTTTTAATTTATCTATTATATTTTATATTGAGTAATAATAGAGTTTACGATAAATTGCGACACCTAAAATCTACTCTCGCCAATAAAATTGAAAAACACGTTAGTGCTTTAATTTAAAGGGCAATTTGTTTAATCAAAGATTTTGAATCCTTTTGGAAAACAAATATATTGTTATATCAATATTTTATCATCTCAAAATATAGAGTTGGACAAATTATTTATTTGGTCCCTAGGTACCGGCAGAAGGTCGATGTTTCCTCAGAAATAAATTTAACCCAAAATATAAACTACTAAGGCAAAAAAATTATCTTCGTTGCTAATTTACTTCAATCTCGATATTTATTCGTTGAAAATTCAAATCAAAAAGAAACTTGCTTGATAATACCGCTAGAATAAACTAACTCAACCTTTAATGTTAGGTTCTGGTTAGTATAATAAAAGCTAGCCAAAACAATGAAATATGAAATAATACTCATAACTAAACAAATTATTAAAATGATTCCATAAAAATATCAACGAGGACCCTAAAAAAACTAATCTTGTGATATTGTCCCTGCTTTTACTTCTCATTTTGGATTTTTCTCCCAGTGGAAGATACTGTAACTCGATGGATCGGTGGTAAGGTTATAACGTCACAACACGTCATTTATTTTTATCCATTCTTTTTAAAATATAAAATATGATATGAAGCCGCAAAGAAAGCTGGATACTCTAATAACACGTGTCAGCTTATTCTCCTAGGATCCTTTCGAACAAGTTCTGTTAGGTTTTTGCAAATAAACAACCATTAATTATGTTCATTCTGAAATAAATGATAATAACAAATAATGCCGTTTCATGAAGGGCTAAAGCAAATAAACATCTTTACATGCCTAGGCTCTATTTTAAACAGCAACTGGGATTTGAGTAAAGACATCAAAATTCGTATAAAGAAAGCTAGTACAGTATTTTTTCGAATGAAGAAAATATTATGCAGTTGAAACATCAATATAGAGCTGAATCTGAATATGAATAACCAATTGAGTGTTGGAGGTTTTACTTTCAGGTAAGTTACTTGAGACACTTTATTTTTTTATATGTATATATTATAAACGAATTAACTCACAATAAAATTTAATAAAAAACAATTTGAGTCCATTTAGTCGCAAAAGAGTTATTTGATAGAGTAATCTATAATTTTGCTATTTAATTTTGGGCACCAATTCTAAGTGAGTCGGGCCTGTACAAATAATCTTCCTTCATTGTCCAGAGATAAGCAAAGCAAGATAGCATTTTGTTTGCGGTAGCAGCCTCTTTGTCATCGCAAATCACTTTGATCTTGAACTATTCAAATGTGATTTGGGCATTTGCTATTTCGAGCTAGCCTTGCTTGCAAAAATCAATGCTTATTTATAATAAGTAGCAGAACCACCTTATAAACTAGTAATTAAACAATTAGGAGAATGAACTAAATTTTAATTGAGTAATTTAAAGCTATTCAGAAACGGTATGTTGAAGAAAAAGGCCTTTCGTTAGCTCCATCAATTAAGCGAACCTGTTATGAGTACCTCGATCGCATTTATTCGGGTACTATGACTTATTATCCTTACGATTCCTACAAGAAGTCTCACGTAGTCATGTCAGATTATTTCACATCCTGTCTCAAGTAGTCCTGCTTACCCTATTCAAGAAAGTAAATAGCGATCCAAATCTTGGTGTAGATTTACTAGGGCCTTACAAAGACGTACATGATATTTTGTCAAGGGAATTATCTGATAAATTTAAATAAAATGAATAAATTGTAATTATTCGGTAAAAATTTAGAAAAAAATATTATATTTTGAAGCTTAACCAAATTATTTTTGCTGTAGTTCTCACACCTCATGTCACCACACAACAGATCCATCTGAATCATAACTAGTATGTTACCTTTAATTCCCACGATGTTTTCGATAATAAAGTAAAAACAAATGTTACTCATGCTAAATACTCCAAGAGCAACATCCCTTTCCCTATTTAGATCACTCTGTATCGGAACTTCGTGCCATATGGTCCACGGTCACCAGCGTGAGACCATTGTAATGTACCATGTTGTCACTGTTTTCCAATTGGAGGGTGTATCGATATTTAGTAGACACTCGATTAGGTATTATCATGAAACTTGTTAATATAATAATTAGTTAACAATCTGTTGATGATATCCCGTGTCCAATACGTGGGAATTTTTATAAATAGGGAGGATTCATTACGTGAGGATACTGAGGGGTGTAATTGATGAGGGAACAGGTTTTGTGCTGTGAAACAAATTAAAAAAAAAAGGAGTGATGTAGATATTTTTATCAGTACTTTCGCAAAATTAGAATATTGTAACCTATATTTTGGATATGATGGTGAAAGTCTATATTTTAGTGTTATTGTAAATGGGGACTTTTATATGATTTTAGTACTGTTAATTCTCTTGAAGACAATGGGAGTTTGACTAAACTAATTTTTATAAAAGTTTTTTGCTTAAATGAATAATAATTAAATCTTTGTACAGTTAGAATTGCAAAATGTTGTTATAGAGAGCATATTGTTTTCAAAAACAGTATTTTGAAGTTGTTTTCCAAAAAAATTTCTAAATAATTGATTTTTTAGATCAATGATCACATGATCACAGGGTGTCCTAGAAAATAATGCACATATTTATGGATGAAGTATAAAAGTGTGAGATGTTGCCACGTATAAATTTTCGACTAAATGTTCAAAAAAAATTTTTTGAGTTAATTAATGTTTGTTAGAAAAAAATTATTGGAATATTTTGTAGCAAATGACAGTTTCTACAAGCCATTTAATAAAATGCATTATTTGGGAGGACACCCTGTATGTCCAGAAATTGAGTTTTACAATAAAAAGTCTTTAATTTATTGATTTAGGAATGTTTTATAATAAGCAGATTAACTTTTGAGTATTTTATGAAACTTGAAGAAAAAAATGTAGAAAACTTAGATATTATTGTGAATTTTATCAATTTATGATAAAGAAACGAAGTAACAAATCTAAATAACGCAAATACATAAAAAAACATGGAGTGGAGTTTTTCATAATTTTGTTGCTAATTAAAAGTATTTAACTTTAACTAGGTTGAAGCGGCATTTTAAACAGTTGGCAGCCTGGACATTTGCTTATGTTATACATGTAATGTTAGCATTCAATTTTATTCCGTTTGAGTTAGAAAAAAATGATCAAAATCATATTGTTGATTTTTCAATACAAAGTCAAAATGTTCATATCTTTTTTTATAAAAAATGACCTATTATTAAAAAATATTACTCAAAAAATTCGTTCTGGTTTGGTTTCAATATTGACAGTCAAATGTGATAATTGTTTTAACATTAACAAGAGCAGCTACAAATGAGAAGTACTTAAATGAAACGGGAAAAGAACATTTAAATATTAATACAGAATACAAAGGAACATTTATGTTTTTGCGGTACCAGAAGACAAAAAATATTAATTTTAAAGCCCCCAAATTTTGTATACATAGGAGTGGTAATAGAAGACAGAAGAATTGGAGCCAAAGGAACCCAAAAGTACGGAGGCTGATAAAATTAAAAATTAAAATTATACATACAATTAAAATGTATATATTTATATATAGTATAGTAAAGATATTTAAAAATAAAAATCTGTAAAAGTGTAACAATATCTCTAGTAACGTATGCGGTGAAACATTTGCATTAAAAAAGACTAACGAAACAATGATGGCGAGATAAGAGAAAAATATATTAAGGTTAATCTCCGAATCAAAAACACAGAGTAAAGTTGAAAAAGAAGGACCAACAAACAATGCCAAAAGTAGTACTGTAGAGTGAGGGAAAAAGAGGAAGAGGGGCCAAGAAAGAGATATGGTGTAAATGTGTTGTGGGAGGTGTAAAAGATGGTAATATCAGGAATTGGAGAGAAAAGGCTGTTAAAAGAAAAGAATGGAACATTTAAAACCAGTAAAAAAAAAGCAGAAATTTGCTTAAGTAAAAAAATAAGATTAGCTAGTCACATAGTGATTTAGTAAAAAATCAAGGACATTTTTGTTATTATTTACCCTACATAGTAAAAAATTATATTTTTAACTATCAAATATCCATATGTATCTAACCTCTATCTGTAATAGGCTAGTTAGTCTATTGATAGAGTTTAATAAATAATAAAAATTAAAGATTGTAAATATTCTCACGCAACCTGAAGATTTAAGAAAATAAAAGGTATCAAAAAGAATAAAAAATAACCTATCCCTTTGAAAGTTATTGTTTTATAGCACAAGTCTAGACAGTTTTGCCTTTTTAAAACCCTCAGCGTCTGTATCAAGAATTTTATTTATTACCTTATTTTGGGGGTTTCCAATATTTGTCAATTTTTATTAGATATACGGCTTCCGGATTAAGTACTGCTTTAGTACCTTAAATCCTATAAAGATGGAAGTAGGCTGAATTAATTAAAAGAATGCAAGTCTCTAC
The DNA here is from genome assembly GCA_951812935.1 of Hermaeophaga mercurialis. Classification (NCBI taxonomy): domain Eukaryota; kingdom Metazoa; phylum Arthropoda; class Insecta; order Coleoptera; family Chrysomelidae; genus Hermaeophaga; species Hermaeophaga mercurialis. Next base: position 18,370,274 of record OX638365.1, read on the forward strand.
TTGTTGTTAAATCACCTGATATAACGAAAACTACTAATTTTTAATAACACGGAAACTAATATTGAAATGTTATACAAATGTTGATGTTGATTTTACAAAAACAATTTATTTTTGGAAATATTTAACGCAGTTATCACATTTTCGTTGCAATTTTGTCTTTAGTGAAAAAATAAAGTTTTTCCAAAAAATGAAAATAGACACAAATTGAGAATTTGGAAAAAACCATATAAAACTTTTTGTAGGAACCATCAGTACCTGGTCTATTAAGTATATACTTAATTCAATACAATAATCTTTCAATTAGGTTTTATTATGAATTTTAATTATGTATGTTCAGTGTCTAATCGATAGAAATACATTTTTGACATCATCCTGATTTGTAAATGTGTTATCACTTACAAGGTGTTGCTTCGCGCAGTGTGGTCTTGCTTTATTGTATCTCAGAATCATGCCTTCGGTTCAAAATCCCTAGATGTTTATGAAAAAATTAATTTATTGGGGCCATTTGTCTACAATAAAAATCTGAATTGACAGTTGGTCCAGGTTCCAACACTTCAAAATGAACTATTCCGCGAATATTTCACCAAACACACGAAAGCGTCTTTTTTAGATGTAAATTCAGCTTAGCAGTGGTTTTTTGCCATTCATTGGAATCACTACCTTTAAAGAACAATTTTTCATCTCGAGTAATCAATAGAATATGCGGAATTCAAACACCTGCTCTGCTTATTTTCCCCATCTGCTTCAAATATTTTGCATGGTGGGCCAAAGACTGTTTGACAATTTCTTGATGGTCTCATGTATAGTTGCCATTATCACTGTCTAAAGATTTTAATCTTCTTGATCAGCAAATGTCCAAAATTACCGGATCTGAACTTGGAAGACCACCATTGGTTTTATGAATATTTAAGGCACTTGGATAAACATCACAAATTTTTTGGTAGCAACTATTACATTACTATCCTCCGAAACTCAACTAGCATACATGCAAGTGTACCTATTCTGGTACATAAAGTTTCAGGTCCTCCTCAGTATTTTAAGATTAAGTTGAAAAAACTTGTCAAATAAGGAATAAAATAAATTGTACATGGCGATCTATTTACAAAAACGTAAGAAACAGAGTCGAACAAACTAAGAAAAAGGTGCATATTTAAGAAACAACTCAATGTATGTAGAATATATGAAAATCAATAGATAACATTTTTTATCTTTTGGAAACAAAGAGAGCCCTAACAGATTAAAATTTTTAAAATCTATATATACAAAAATAGTCCTGTATTTATTTTTTATCATATATCTATACTAGAGGGTGGGTTATACATACATATGTACAAAATATGCGGTATGGAATGCAGTTATTAATATTTCCTAATAAACTTTATATTCCCGCAGTCATTGAGTCTCCCCTCCTGCTTTCCCCACCATGGTATCCTTAATATGTTGATATGCCCTTTATTAAAAATATTTTGATATCAGCCTTTATGCACCTTGTGTAGGGAAAGGAGGAACGATCGCTGTGTTATTAACAACAGCATGTTTGTGGATGAAAATTGAGAGGAACGAATATTTTGAATACCAATTTCTTATTAAGTTAATTTGATATTTTTTTTTCGATATATTATAACACAAAATTATTCGAGAAAAAGATATTATTATTATAAAATACGTAGATTGGAAAGTACAAAGGTTTTTAGGATAATGAATATAATTTGTAATAATAGTATGATCAAGCGAAATCTTATAGACCCATTTAACCACTAACATCAACATTCTCTGAAAAACGATACTCAAAATCAGTGAAGGAAAATGGGGTTCGCTCTGCATTTTTCTGTAACGTAGCTCGATTATTTAATAAAGTCTGGCAAAAAGGATAAAGTTAGAACAGAATCTAAAATGTATTGTACAACTTTTATAATCCTGTACAGCAAAAAGAATTTTTCAGAATATAATAAGCAAAAGAAGTTCTTTGGCCTGAAACAAACTAAGCAGTAGTGGTTTTGCCTCATCTAGATTCTTTTTTTTTTACTTATAACATACCAAAGATGAGTAAGAGCAAAACCGCAATGCATTACTAGTAGAAATTGGCGAGGATTAAAACTAAATAAATAAAATGAACAAAGGAATTTTTATTAAGGAATAAAAATCGAAAAGATAAGTTATCAATCACTAAAGCATACATCGTAAAAACAATGCAGAAAAACTTAATAATGAACAAAAAAGAGAACTTAGATAAAAGCGCAAGTTATTTTGAAAGGTTACTGAATAAACGTAAATAGATAATGATAATGACGAGAATTAAGAAGATTCTAATGATAGAGAAGCCGAAGATGTGCACGAAATAAAAGAAACAAATTTAGATAAAACTACAGAAATAACCAAAAGAAAAATAATAAAAGCCCGTGTGAAATCCAAATTCACAAGGAACTTATAAAAGATAGTGGACAAAAATTGCAGAGTTAGTAAAACAATGTTGGAGGCAATAAAAAGTGCTATTAGAAGAAAACCAATATGGATTCAGGACTAGCAGATCACCAGTGGACTAAATTTTCAAATATTCAGGACAAATCTGTAGATAGTTGACCTTTAACGAGTAACTATTTTCGTCCATATACCTTTAATATTGTTCAATTTTACTATAGAAATAAATCTAAATGCGATAATGAGAGAGAAATAAATAAAAAAAAGATTTCGATGAAAGTGTAAATTGTTTAATTGATGGACAAATAGAAACTTAATGAACTTTAATAGTTCCAATTTTGAAACACGATGTGTTTTGTACAGCCGAATGAATTTCAATTTTTAATTCCTCACTACAAAATCAAGGAGTCAAATTAAAAACAGAGCTATTTCAACCTATTTCAAAAATTGCACACGTTTTTTATTATCTACCAAAATCATGAAGGAACTTGACATAATCAATTACATTCCATTACAATAAATCTTATTTACACACCTAGATCAGTTTTTTAATACTTTTAATATCTCGAAAAGGCTCACAGTTCGAACAAATAAAAAGTAAAGGATGGTTTCACAAAATTGTCACTAATGTAATAAAATAACTTAGAATACATATACATATTTAATAAGAATAACTGGTAAATAAATCGATTTGATAATTTAAATCCTACAAGTGCATAAAACGAGAAAATGAAAAATCTTTTAGTTGAAATTATGTACTATTTAAATCTTTCCATATATCAATCCCCCTCTAAGAAGACCAGAAAAATCTTGAATTAACTTAATGCCATTCAAAATTTTACCTACTTGATGTATTTACTATCAAAATAATCTTTTCACGATACCTATTATCTTGTAATTTATTATCATTTAACGAATTTAGTGGATTTTGAAGTTATAAATTTCTACAAAAAGGATTACATAGGGCAGAGCATAGTGGGTTCGGCATGGTTTTTGTGGGTCTACAATTAAAATTTACACATAAAAGTTTACTAGCTTATTATACTAAAATATAGTTTAGTTTTAAAATTCTCACAAATTTTGTACAGTGTGTCCCACATAAATTAGAAACACCACCATAGTATTTGAAGTTATTAACCGATTTCAATTTTTTTTATTAAAAAGAAAATTTGATATGGTGATAAAGCGTCAAACAGTTATTCCAATAAGGCACAATACGATAGTTTTTCATAGTCAAAAATCCAGAAAAATCTAGTACGCCACTGAATTTAGATTGCACACAAATAGATGTGGTCCAACTTTTATTAAAATATGTTTATTAATAAAAAAGTTATGGATATTTAAATTTTCAGAATATTTTCAGGTAATAGTTTACAAAATTCCCACTTAAAATGAACTTTTTTGTTAATAGACATATTTTAATAAACGACACTTACCTCTATTGGTTGTGATCTAAATCCAGTGACATACTCGTTTTCTTTTGGTAAAAAATTGGTGGTTAATATTTTACATGGACTCTGGAAATCTACCATCCCAAAACCTTTTGATAACTCGATTTTGCCATTTTTCTTTAACCTTAGTTTTATTTATAATTCCTTAATGTAACAGTTGAAATCAATAATAAAGTCGATTTTATAGTTGTTAGCTTTTACTGTTACGCAATTTCTTTTCACTTACTTACTCTGAGAAATGTAAGTAATTAAAAATAGTTTTATGAAGAGAAAATATGTTTTTTCTTATTCAGAACTATTCTTATACTATCATTTGTCAAATTTGCTGGTACAATTATTAAAAATGTTAAATTAATGTTTATCTTATTCCTATGTTTAAAAAAATCATTTAATCAGTATTAGAGAATAAATCACTCCAAACACACTAATTTATTTTTAAATCAAATTGCATGTAGCATTTGTACCTAAGTACTTACCCCTCATTGCTTACCAACTAATCAGTTTCCAAAAACATTGGTTAATTTATATATTACATATTTTTTGGTCACTCACCAGATTCTTCTTATGTAATATTTATTTATTTTATGTCCACCTATCTAAGTTACTATTGTTTTATGTAAAAACAGGCCGATGGATTTCAGATTATTTGTATATCTACAAATACTCTAAACCAAAATTATGAACTTTGGGATAGGTTTTTAGTATCACCCAGTAGAGCTACCAAAAAATGTATATAAATAATTATTACTTGTGTTACAAAATGATTGCATATCAAAATATTCCACAAATATCCTTTTTCTCATTGTTAATACAAATAACATTTTTTGAGTTTTATATAATTAAACAAAAATATGGATACATGACTTCTTTCTCTTTAAATATTTACAAAATTTATGAATAAAATTAAAATACTATTATCTAGAACCTACCTACTATCTCTATAATATTAAAATTATCCTTCAGGTAATAACAAGTTATTTTTGAATGTTTCCTTGTTAATCCTATTCCAAAATTTATGATGTATAATTATTTCTAAAAGATCACAGATAATCGGTGTCTGAGAAAGTGAAGGATCTCGCACGGTTTACGTGGTACTGACTTTGACACTTTTAGGTTTAAGTCATTATTTTAAAGTTAATTATAAAATTTTGATCAAATCATCAATTTTTTCAGCATTTGATATTTAAAAATAATAAGAAAATTCAGTATGTTAATTAGGTTAGAAAATAATGAAAAAGTAAACTATCTAAATGCCTTTTAATAAGTGTGAAGTGGAAAGAAAGTTAAACTGACATGCTTCTTTTAGTTTCTGGTCATATTTCTCTTGAGCGTGTTCATTCAAATTAACATTTTGCCATTTTTAGCAGTGCTTCTTTCTTTCTATTTCCTCTATCTGTAATTTTCTGTGTATTCTCTTTTTCTAGGGTTTGGTTGGAATACCTGTTTGATGATTTTGCCCTCTTATATCATTCCTATAAATAAGTCCATACCAACGAAAATATTGTTTTATTTTTTAAAATGATTTACTTTTAATCGATCTCTAATAGTTACATTTATCATTCTGTTTGTTCTTGTTTTCTACTCTTCACGGGCAATTTTCTTCAAGACATCGCTTGGTATAAGGTTAAATTAAACCTCAATCGAATCTTTATTATTTTTTTATCTCCAACTTCTAGAACGAATATAAACTACTCATGAAGATGTAAAGTTGGAAAAAAGTTCAGTCGTTGTGATTCTCCATATTTCTGTCGATATTTTTCGATCTGGGTTGAGTTTACATTCAGCTTTGTAGTTTGTCGTTTTTTCGCACCCCTTTTTTGTATTTCTTCTATCTATGATTTTTTTTACGTGCTCTCTTTTTCCAGCTTTTGCTGTGAGTACCTGTTTGACTAATTTGTCATCTAATATGCTTTTCACGCGTCCATGCCAACGGAAAATGTTCTATATTTTCTAATGTTTCTCATTCTGTCTCTCCTCGTCCTGTTGTGAACTTTTATGCATCTTATTCTTTCTTTATTGTTATTTTATCTTCAACTGAGACTCTTCATTGACCGAAAAATTAGTTCCCTATGCTTTTACCTATTTTTACAAACAAACGTAAGCTTTGTGAAAAAAGTATTCAAAGCGAACTTCGAAAACAAATAACAAAAACAAGTTTTTTCTTAAGACAGAAAGAAGAGTAACAGATTTAAAACGTAAATAAATTTCATGTCATAAACCTGACAACCAATCATTATGAAGGCAATATTCTTCTTTTTCTAAAAGTATTATTTAGTTCAAAAGGTGATCTAAGATAATTTAACTTTCCAGGTTTAGTTGTTCATTTAATACTGTATATTGAAGATATTTTAGGTGTTTCTTTATTTTATATTCCTCCAAAAAATCAAGTTCTTCTCTTTTGTCACGTATCTTAGATTATTTTTTTATTTTAATTGGAATGATGACTATGACTCATTTATAAAAAATTAAAATGTATTCTCATTTTAACTGTCTAAAACTAAATATCCAAAGATATTTAAATGTTTCATTTATTTAGTTAAATAAGGAGAAATATATTACCAAACAAAAATCAAGTATAAACTACTAATTACAAAAATCGTGGGTTAAAATTAGTCAAAATATCTATAATGCCAGATATAAAGCATTGTTAAATTCTTTTCATGATATTTATGTGTTAAAAAAACTAATATATTTTGTTAATAATGTAACTCATGCGAAAATCCAAACTATTGAATAAAGTAATTCATTACCAACCTATTGAATAATAGGGTCAATAAACGTTTCCTTTACCGAAACCCGTGCAAGGTGTGAAATGTGCGGGGTCCTTCACTAATTCACTTCAAATGCACCGGATCGGCGGTAGGTAATATTTTCTAATGACGGTGACTATTTAAAAACTATAAACATGGTAATAGGATTACGTGAAAGGTATTAAAGTGAGTAATTTTCATTCATAAACAACTTGGTCCCATTGATATCCTGCTTAATTTTATGGTTAGTAGTATTTTAATTTTTGGTAAATAAGATTTTGTTTTGATGGGCTGGTTTTACCCAGAGAGGTACGGTTTCTACATTTTTCATTATGAAAAACTGATCAGAAATATATATTTGTAGATGAAAAATACTTTCTATAAATACCAGATATTTTAGAACAGAAGATTTGTACTTTTTTATTTAACTTGCATGTATACTTTGCAATTTGATTTGATAAAAGTGTTCATAATGAACAAGAACATAATAAAAATATACCCAATGATACAAACTTGTTGGTCTGCCAAATAATGTGTGTATAGAACAAATCAATTTGTTAATCTTGTAAATCTCAAATAAAATGTTTGTGGTAGATCTGCGTTTTTTTTTTAATTAGCAAAATCATAATAACAGTTACCTTTTACTTTGAAAATAAAGAAACTTAATGATAGATACGTATCAAAACTTTTTCTCGTAATATTTAGAACAGGCATGTTTAAAATCATTATATTAAAACATTTCAAATAAACTGTCATGTTTTATTTAAAATAGTGGAAAAGTTGATTTTCATATAATGATCTTAAACAGACCTAGTCCGAGTGTTTTACGCAGTTTTTTTACAACAAAAAATCCGATTTAATATTTTAAATAAAAAATATTAGAAGATTTTTATACAAATCGCTTTTTCTCGCATAATTGAGATTAAATATTTAGAAATGCTGATATTTATCTTTTCAATTTTGTTAAGTTTTTTTATTTGTAGATGGGCTTTTGTTTTAGATTCATTTTAAATCAGTATTTGAAAACATTTGTCTCTATAACTATTTTTTTATTTAAAAAAATTGAAGAAGGGAAGGTCAAGTATGGTCGAAACTTTTACGCCAATTACACTCTGATCATTTTAAAAATGGACCTGTCCGAATGTTTTACTTATTTTTTGCAAAGTAAATAAAATAATGGACGTTTAATAATTGAAACTCGTTTTTTATACAGTGCATTTTTTCTCGTATATTTCAGTAAACTATTGAACTGTTTCTCTTCATCTTATTAATTTTATTAATGGTAGATGTCATTTTGTTTTAAAATATGATACATTTGTGAAAAAAGTATTTCACAATATTTAAATATATATATTTCGATCGATAGTTTGACTTTTGCAAAAATTTTAACAACAAAATATCAACTATATTAACTATTTTTATACAACGCGTGTTTTCTTGTATAACTCAGAATCTGTAAATTTTTGGAATTCATTTTCGTCATTTATTAAGTTTCTTGATGACTTAATTAATTTCTCATCTAAAAATATTGAAGAAGGATGATGTACGGGTCGAAACTTTTATGCCCGCCTTATCTATTTGTCCGAGTATTTTACTTAATTTTTACATTTTACATTTTAACAACAAAAACATCAAATATGCTTATACTGATTTAAATAAGAAATAAATAAAATAAATAAATAAGAAATCAGTATTTAATATTTGAAATGCTTCTTTTTCTCCTATAACTCAGAATCTTTTCAATTTTGTTTTTTAATGGTAGATGGACTTTTCTTTTAATTATGATGTATTTTTGAAGTATTAAAACCTTTGTGCCACGTCACTATAGTAATTTTAAAAATCGATCGTTTCGGGCGTTTTACTGTTTTTGCGATATGTCAAAAACTTAAACATCAAATATACGTGCAATGTTTTAAATAAAAAAGAATGTAATGACTATTTTTCATGTAATGCACTTTTTCTCGCATAACTCAGAATCCGTAAACTTTTGGAACTGCTCTTAAACTTTTCAATTTTTTTAACTGATTGTAGATTGACTTTTGTTTTTAAATATGATACAATTTTGACATTAATATTTTATAACATTTGTATCAAGTGACTAATTTTTCATCTAAAAATATTGAAGAAGGATGAGGGGTCGAAACTTTTATGCCACGCACGCTACGATAATTTTACGAATCGACCTTTTGGAGCGTTTTGCTCATTTTTCTACAATAAACTAGTTACTAGGGGGAGCAAGACTTATTCCAGCGCCCTTCTGTTTTTAGGGCTCTAACCAGGGATATGTTATCACGTAGAATATGTTTAAATAAGTAGTGAATGATCAAAAGGAAACCGAAACCTGATGAAATATTTTTAGTAATTTTATAAAGTCAACAATTTTGGTCAATGGACTAAGAAGTTAATTTTTTAATATGAATATAGTTTTTCACAATATTTTTTTTTTATTTTTATACTATTTTTCATGATTGTTTACTATTTTTTTCTATTTGATCACTTTAAAAAAAATTTTTTTAAAATTTATTTCTATAAAGTTTTTCTGTAAAATTAGGTATTATTTAAATGAAACATCTTTATTATCTCTAAAATCAAAAAGTCATATTGATCTTTGATTTCGATTAGCTTTAATAAGTGATAAAAAACTGTGAATCCCGATTTTTTGAAGTGATTATGTCTATGTTTGATATCTTTTCTACTACTCACGTCAACAGATCTAGTTATAGAAATATTTTATTTGTTGAGATAAAAACATTAAAAAGCATTTTTGTTTCAAACAGTTATTAATTCAAGTGATGAGCAGTTAAAGGTAATTTCTTCAATCTGGATTTGAATATGGTCGTGTACATTCTAAGACGTAAGCAATTTTCCTTTTAATAAAATATTTAAAAAACTAAATCACTTGAAAGTATCCAAAAATATTCGAATATATTTAAGTAAAATTTACATTAAGAGAATAATAATAGAATTATGTGAAAATTTGTATTATTAATCCTTACGTCACCCTATATATAGATGAGAATTTAAAAAAATATGTACATTTTATTTTTTTTGTGTAATTTATTCATACTGTCATAAGTAAAGTGCCCTAATGTTTTTCGTAACAAAAACATTTTATTAACATTAGAACTACAACATTGCGCAGCAAAATTTTTCTCAAGCAAACCCATCTCTCTTCATGCTCAAAACTCGACTTTCGGTCCCTTAAACCCCACCCTAAAGGGCCCCTAAACGTAAGAAGGAGTGGCTTACAATCGCCCTTTACAACTTTCAACCAATCAGAGGGGTTTTTTCGATCTAAGTCAAAAGGGTTTCATTCATGCTGTCACTTTGAATGATTTTGTAAGCTTTAAAGTCTGCCAAAGATCAGGAATGAGTTCAAATAGTCGTTGGTTGCAGAGTTAGAAGTTAGAAGTTTTTTTATTCGGTTGTTTCGGTGGTTTTTGCCCGTGTGAATTTTTGAAAATATTGACGATAAACATGATTAGTTCTAATGTACAGAGTGTTGAAATGATAAACATTGATCAGCATTTGCACATGAAGCCTCAATCACCAAGCTCCTCTAGTAAGTTTTAGTGTAAATTATTCGTTATTTAAAAGAATATTTTTAATTTGGAGAGTTTTCCTTTTTTGGATTAATTGGATATTCTCAGTTAAAATGATGATCTGCCGGATTAAAAGATAGACAATAAGTTTTGATACGTCGAGATAATCACGAGTGAATTCCAAATTTATTATTATTATTTTTATTTATTTCATTAAAACAATGAATGATTTTGAAAACTGAAAATAGTTGAAATGCATATTATTACACATTTTACACCAATTTAAAAAAAATCTTTTAACTATTAAACCGAAAATATAGAAACAATTATTTCTTCATATTTTTAATGAATAAAAAATATTAGTTTGACAATTGAAATGTTTTTAAAATATCGTAACTTTTGATATCAACTCCTTGTTTTAAATTTTGTTACACCAAATAAAAAAACAGGAAATTCTTAAACAATTGGAACCAAAAGCATACAACCCCTGGATACATTGTCATAAATTTAAAATTGCTCAGTACTTCACTTTTTATATCAATTTTGTGTTTAAAATTTTTTTTGTTTATTTCCTCTTTTCAACTTAATATAGATTATTGAGAAAACTTTATTTAATTAAGTAAGTTACGTTGTTTAAAAGTAATAAACATAATAAATAATAAATTTTTTTTATACCAAATTATAAAAAAAGCTAATTTGAAAATACATGTTAAAATAGTTTAAAAACTTCATAGTTGTCACACATTTTTCTTCTAATACAAAATTAATATTAATCAAAAGATTTGCAATATTGAAACTTGAATGTGAAACTATTTCTTATTCATATTATTCCTTTATTCAAATATTTCTTAATATTTTTTATGAAAAATAATGATTAAGTCTTGTAATAGTACAATGCTTCACTTTTGATATAAATTCGTTGTTTTAAATTTTGTTGCAACACATTAAAAAGAAACAAGAACGTTTTGAACTGGTGGAACCGAAAAGATACAACTCCGAAAAATCTAGAGTAGTTCAAATGCATTGTTTCTTACATTTATATTTTTTAAACTCTCGATAGTTGGAAATTAAAACTAGATTTCTTTGTTGAATAAATTTCAACAGTTTCTCAATATTTTTTAATAAAAAAAATACATTTTAAAAATTTCCAAATTGAAACTATAAAAGAAAACCATTAATTTTTTGAGAAAACTTCAAAAGTTAGAACTGTTACATTATTATACATATTATTTTCATATTTATTTGTTAAAAGATCCATATTAAATTTTAATAAATACTATCTAGATAGAATCTTTCATTTACGTTGATATATATTTAATTCAAACTGGTAGTAATTCAGTAAAATTTGTGAAAAAAACAACAAAGTTTAGATTTTGTAACTCTTCTAGCTAGTTCATAAAAATTAGAATATATTTTTATATAATGGGGAAAATTAAAATGAATATCTGCAGTATATCTCTATTACATTACTATCTCTTTTACACATATATAGAACATAAAATTAAAAATTGTATTTTAGAATTCAATGATAATAATTTGTACAATTGTATTAAGTTTTGATAACATTGTATTATAAACTTAATTGTGTATTTTTTATTTTTATACTAAACAATGGCTTTGACTTATAATTTCAACCACTCCCTTCAAAGTGGCCCTACAATAAAATATGCAAAATTGCAACTCATAATTTCTGTTTTGTCACTCAGGATGTCCAAATAGTTTGTTCAATAGAAAGGAGGTGTTTACCATTTCAATTCACCCAACGAAGGGAAGGAACTGCTTGTTCATATTAAAAGACCGGCAAAAAGGACAATTTCCTGGTTTTAACAATGCTTTAATGTTTATATCCTTTACTGGAAATTTAAGAAGGTGTACAGCAGATTCAAACAATGTGATAGAAATATCACAAAGAATTGAACATTTTTAAATACTTTTTGGTTTTTAGTACAAGTAGACGGCTTTAGATTACATTTTATGTTATTTTTACATTAATGACGTTTTAGAATTTAACTTTATTCTCCGAGCTGCAAGTCATCAAAAGCTACAAATATCTTTTTGCTTATTTTTAATTCTAATTTATTCTTAATTCTTTTCAGGTAGGATTTTGGACATACCCTGTAAAGTTTGTGGCGATTTTTCATCGGGTAAACATTACAATATCTTCGCATGCGACGGATGTGCAGGATTCTTCAAACGGTCCATTCGCAGGAACAGACAATACGTATGCAAAGCTAAAGAAGAAGGAAATTGCATTATCGATAAGACGCACAGAAATCAGTGTCGAGCCTGCAGATTACAGAAATGCCAAGAAGCCGGTATGAACAAAGACGGTAAGTAAAATAAATAGATTATAAAAAAACAAAACATGACTTTAAAGTAAGAGCAAAAATAAATGGTACAATTTTCGCATCTGGTTGCACCGCTGCCGTCAAACCACTTGAATTCTTTGAACGATCGTCTTCAGAAGAGACTGTTGCTCCTTGCAATTTCAATAGATCCTTAAGGATATTCGAGTGCACTTAATTCCGAAGTCATTCATAATTAAAGTAGTAGAAAGTCACTAGTATAAACAGGGGGGAGCTGATTCATATATTGACTAATTATTATGGATTATTTCGATTGTTTTCCGAAGTATGTTGGAAATTACAAAGGGGTTAATAATTCAGTTGAAGCAAAAGGGTTTGATGCATATTGAAGTAATAACGCAGAAAACTGAGTTTCATGAGCAAATTTAACAGTAAAACCTTTTTTAAAAACCTAACAACAGTCATTATATTAAATAGGTTTGTTGTTAATAGGAAGTATAATACACCCTAGCCAACATAAAATACGGAGGGTTATAATATTTTAATAACAATAAACCTCTCGGTCTTCTTACTGTAGAATTTCTATTTTATTCTAATTTGTTATCCTTACTATTGACCTTCGAGAACCTCTTCCTTTAAACGGATCTCTATAAACAAACCGTTGTTTTTTCAGCCGTCCAGCACGAGAGAGGGCCACGCAACTCGACTTTGCGAAGACAGCAAATGTCGAATTTTTTCAATGAAGCCCGAGAACGTATGATGGTATCGCCACCTGTCAACGCTTTGAATCTGGCCCTACCCAAACCGTCGACCCCGCCCGTTTTGGATAACCCATTTGGGTTTATGGGCCCTGCCGCCGGGTTTCTGTGTAATTCCATATTGAGTTTTCCAAGGGTGAGTAGCTGGATTTTAGTTATGCATACTTGCTCAAACCATATTACTATTATGTTTTGTTCAAGAAATTCATTTCTATTTTGTTCTCTATCTACTGCTAACGTTTAACTCAATCCTACATCTTTTTTTATACTATTATATATATATTATTCTAATTTTTGTATTAGTTGCAATTGAAAAGGCAAACAAACATTTTGTTTTGTAACAACGTTTTCTAAAATTATTATTTCTGTTTCAGTTTCCTCTACCACAACAGCCAGTCTCGGCTCTATCTCTGCCGAATCCAGCAGCAGTTTGCGAAGCTGCAGCTAGACTACTATTCATGAACGTCCAATGGGCACGATCCGTGCCATCTTTCACCACACTCTCATTCACCGATCAGCTTTTACTTCTCGAGGAAAGTTGGAGGGAGCTCTTCGTACTAGGAGCCGCGCAGTTTCTCCCTTTGGCTTATCTTCCCCATTTGGTACCGAGCTACAGCCATATGCAGAATAGTATCAGTTTTTTGCAAAGCGTTCAAGAGTTCCAAGAGATTTTGGTGAACATCAGACAGTTCCAGGTGGATCCCCAAGAGTATTCATGCTTAAGAACGACTATTTTATTTAAAACTAGCTTCGATAAATGCGGTTCTTCTTCACCGGGAACTCAGGAAAGAGTTTTAAGTGATCCTGTGAAAGTTGCGTCAATTCAGGATGAGACTCAATTAACTTTAAATAAATATATTAGCGTGACTCACCCTGGACAGCCGTTGAGGTTCGGGAAACTGCTTCTTCTGCTTCCAACACTAAGAAAGGTGCCTGGCGAGACTATAGAAGAACTCTTTTTTAGAAAAACGATCGGAAATATTCCTATTGTACGGATTATTTGCGATATGTACAAATCTCAAGCACGTTTATGATTTAGGTTCTGCAATATTGGTACCAAACGTACTTTAGTGAATTTATAGTACAAAATAGCTGAAGAAAATTTAATAATACAAATACGAAGTTTATACGAAAAAATGACTCTAAAGCATACATATGCAAAACTAATATTGGCTAAAGTCAAAAATCTCTGTGATGTAAATACAGTGGGTATATTTGGGCAATGTTTGCCTACCGAAAGCTTTATTGTAAATAGTAGACAATATTTTTATATTTATTAATGGATAGTTAAATTCTGAGAATTGTTTTTATAAGAAAAATGACAATAAATTGTTATATATATGTACAAACATGTGGATTTGTAAATAAAAGTTTTATTAATATTTGAATTTTTATTCGAGACTTGAATTTGGTATTTTGGTTGAATTAAATATCCCTCTCTAAATAATTATTTAAGATTATTTCAACAAATTTAGTACAGTTGGATTTTTACAACGTTATCCGTACATCATAGATTGTATTCAAACGAAATAAGTTAAAATGTTACTTCATAAGTTCTATCGAATATTAGTCTATGAATTGGCTAATACTCAAGCAGATGTACGGGTTGTTAACCTAAAACTGAATATTTTAGCCTAACATTCATTTTTATGCGACCAACATTTATAATTACCGGTTCAATTACTAAGTGATCCAGTATGTCTAACACATTATGGCCAGATTTCAGCATCACACTTAGCTAATGCTTTATTCCGCATTATGAATTTTCATCGATGTATCAATATATTTATAGTAATATGAGTTACAATCTGCTTAAATTATTTCAATAGCATTGAACTCGCAATGATAGGCTGGTATTCGCAATATTCCATGTCCATATTCCCGTACAAGTTAATCTCTGACATGAATATGTACTTTTCTATTTA
Source organism: Hermaeophaga mercurialis (assembly GCA_951812935.1). Classification (NCBI taxonomy): domain Eukaryota; kingdom Metazoa; phylum Arthropoda; class Insecta; order Coleoptera; family Chrysomelidae; genus Hermaeophaga; species Hermaeophaga mercurialis. The sequence continues at coordinate 18,385,424 of OX638365.1, forward strand.
TTTCCGCCAATTTTAGTAGTTCTGGTCGTGTTAAAGTTGTTGATCAAAATTTATGTTACTATTTTACTTATACTTAAATTTCGGTATGGTGGAATTATAGACCAAACCTATTTATCAACCTAAGGAAATAGGTTAACAATTTGTAAAGGTAAAAAGTTATTTAAACAGGTACATCTTGTTAGCGTAATAATGCTGGCGTACAATTAGTTTAAAAGTATCTCTTTTTGTAGTAGTTTCCAGTCAAGACACGTAAAATATAGGTTCATTTTAAAGGAAAAAAAATGGATGAAAGCTGTAAATAGATAGTTACATTCATCAAATTCAATCATACGTATAAGATGTATTGTGGCTTTTATTTTTGACTCTTCAATATTCTTAATTTATATTTAGATATAATAACGTATTTCTTTGATTTAAAAACAAATGTTAAGTACTTCCAAAATATAATCAAAATAAAATAAACCTACTCCACATTATTATGCCACATAGTTTTTTTGTATTTTTACAATAATTCGTTACAAACACTAATAAAAGTGCATTAAACCTACAACAAATCCGTTATCCATACATTTTGTTGATTAAATTGGTTTTTAAAATATTTTAAGTTCTTATTTGAAAATACTGCTTGATTTATCAAAATCCCCATAATCCCATATGATAGAAATCTTTTGAATTTTATAATTATTGCAACATAATTTAACAAATTTTAGTGATATGCTAAAACCTAGGATGTCACTTGCGATTCTAAACTAAATTGTTCAGAGAGATTATTTTCGGTTCCATTAATACAGACTGATAAACTTGTTTCATTTAGTCTCTCTAATTATTATGTATTTTTGCACAGTTTATTGGTTGTAATTCTCAAATAATTACATTTATTTATAATCTAGTAGCCTTTCATAATATTATCGAGAATAAGAATATTATCTTAAAATAATTTCCACAAAATTAATCATATACAGAGTGATTAACTTATATTCCAAAGTTTGATATCTCCGTTTTCTTGAGAAATGAGAAAAAAGTTTTAAATAAAAGTTATAGATAGAGTCAAGCTTCACATTTTAAAATTATATAAGATAATTGAACTTCCCAGATTTAATAGTTTATTCTAAACTTTTTAGGTATTTTTTTATTTCATATTCCTCCAAAAAATCAAGTTTTTCTTTTTTGCCAATTATATATAGTGGTTATCTGGTTGTTTTAATCTAAAAGCTTGTAAGAATTCACAGTACCTTATGTTAAAATTTCTAAGGGTCTGGCCAAGATAGATGGCGTTACAATCCTAAAATTAATAAAATTTCAAAATCGGGTATTTACAAACTAAATTCTACTTAGGTTCTTCTTAAAAATAATTTCAAGCGATAACCCAAATCAGACGCAAATCGAAGAAATAGACTATACTACCCCCTTTTAAAGCCTACAAATCTCTCTAACAGGTACACAGCATAAGCACCATCGAAAAACAAAAAACCGACATTATTGAATTATTCTGTAGTGTTTAGATGCTCGCCACACACAGTGTCGAAGTGCCAAAGGGCACTCAACGGATTTGGCGAGCTCTCGAACTTTTAAATTTATACGGAAATGTGATGCCCGCATTATTTCGGAGTATTCCCATGGAATATGCGTTCGATTTTCGGTTCCCATGATCAGATCAGGTCGGCGCGGCGGTGTAACGAAATTGACAAGACAAAAAGTGGTTGAGAAATGCAGGTACAAGAATTAAATACTGGTTAAGTTGGTTTAAGAGTAAATGGAGTGGGTACTTGGGATAGATAAAGGAAAAGTTTCTTTTTAATTCCCACTTTATTTTCAATCTATAAAAAAATTATAATAAACATTTAAAAAAACCTTTTGGGAACTATTCATCATTAATTTCCTTTAAGTTAATAATTAATTTTGTTTCATTAATTTTAAAAATAATGATTCTTTGTGAGAGTTACTTTTACTGATTTATTATGTCTCAAATTAAATATAGCTATATTTAAGCCATTGATGTTAACAATTTTGTATTTTATCTATTCGAACAAATATTTTTTGCTTAAAACGAATTCATTCATAGGGTAAAACGAGCTCACTAAAAACTCCTTAAAAATCCATTCATTAAAAATGGGAAGTATTAGTAATAACAATAATTTCAGTTTATTTGGATATTTCAAGTGCACTCACCTTCAACAAAAACCATTTGTTTGTATTTCTCGTCAATAAAGGCGTTTACGACAATTTATTTTTGTCCTTTATTTACTCCTCTCTTTATGCTCTAAACTTTCCTTAAGACATTTGTGATCTTATCTTTTTCGTCTTATCATACCGAAATAATTTTATAAAACCTCTTCACAGCATTAATTTATAGGCTCAGCGTATCCTATAGAGGAGAACCTCAGGGTTCCCCACTCAGTCCTCTATTATTTAACATCTCATGCGATTCTCCGCAGAGGAACCCTCAATAAAAATCAGTGGAAAGTTAAATTGAAAAATCGGTAGCTAGTTTCCCAAAATCGTCCTGTATACATACAAAATCCTAATCCTGCCAATTATTGACTAGCACTTCCTCTTATACACCACAATTAACCACAGATTATTTCATTCCGTTACAGCTACCGAAAAACGAACTCACTACCTAACCTTCGATTACCTCGATTCACCAATTTACGAAACACTAATACAACACAAATCTTTCTAGTTTTTAAACGAATGAAAAGTTACTATTATAACACCGGTTTAGAAGCACCTTAAAGATCCTTTGGAGATTCGGAATGAGCCTGATAGCCTTGAGCGAAGAAGAAGTTCACGCAACCTAATCTGCTGATCTCTGAGATCTTCATCGTGATCTTCAGAAGATAATAGTTAAGACCAAAATAAAATAAAATAACATATAATTAAATAATATTGTAAAGCGTATCTTGCTGAAATTGGGGATGTTATTAACTTCAAGTGGGTCACAAAATGCTCCCATTCCTTATTATTAGATACATTATAAATAGGAACTACACTAAAAAGCATAGTGAGCAAGAATTCCATATTTCCGGAAACCTACATACTTAACTGTAGTGAGGTGACTCTTGGCGGTTGAAATAATTATTTATTCTATTAATTTTTAGGAAGTCTTTCAACGACTATGCATTATCAAATAAGTAACACACACTTCTATTCACAGGTAGAGAAATTAGGAATAGAAGACCTAGAAGCATAAAACATTTTCGCCCACTATTTTTTGTTGCAGATTTTATTGATTTAAACTTAGATCCTGTATATTATTTTTTATTGAAGCTTTCAGTGTATTATGTGCACTAATTCTTAATTTCTCTAGTTTTATTGTTATACATTATTGGGAAAAGTTGAATTCGTTAGAGGGTGCTATCACCAATCTTGAAATTAGTAAAACAAATATCCGTAAATACGATTCTTGTGAGTTTCACTACAAAATAGAAAAATATAAACAAATTTACACAATGAAAACTCAAAAACAATTCCAGCATGATATCACAAAAATGATTTGTTTTAACTTATTGAACTGTTTTGATAGGTTCACTTTTTTCACTATAATAAATCGTCAATATTTAACATATTTTTTAATTAACAAACGGTTCTCATGGCGGTTAATATACAATTGACAGCGTTTCAATTTCATTTTGACAGTGTTACATAAGGAATCACGTTTTCAAGATTTGTTTCGTTGGGTTCATATTACAACCGGCTACTGCCACATATTCTAAATCCAACAATTACAGCAACAGCTACTCAATCCTCCAAATTACTTCAGAATGGAAAATTAGTGCTTTTTGTATTATCTGGAGGTTTTTAGGAATGTATTAGTTAGTCCACTCCAACTAACAATTCCATCTGCAAGGCAAGAAAACTATATTAATGAATACTACATCAATTTTACGAAAGGTTAGGTAAATATTTTACATAAAAATTTATTTGGGAATTCCTTCTAAGGTAGCAATTTATAATAGTTATATACGATCTTAAACCTGCCTCAAGATATAAGTGTAGGGCTGTGCCTTTTCTAGATTATATACGACTTTTGCCTATTATTTTTTTTATATCAATTTTGCATCTTCTCATATCATTACTCTCTTCTTCAAACTTTAACTTATGGTTCTGTCTCATATCGGTTGTGATCGACTTTTTTCTTTTCTTTTCTGTACTCATGATTACTAGATTTATTTTACGGTTGCCGTTCTATTGCTTCACTGATTTCCTACTCTACTTTTAGGACTAGTGCGTTCCTGATTCTCTCTTGTTATGCTCACATTTCCATTGTCTGAATTCTGTTGTTTTGTGATCTCAACAACATCCAGCTTAGTGTGGGCAATCTCCCGGATCTAGATAGAACACATAAAACAACCAGTTCCTAGAATTTTTTTACTATACCACCCCCTCTCCCATGGACATTTGGAATTAAATAATTTTTTAAATCGGTGGAATTTAGAAAACACTAACAACTATGAAAGCTTATAAACAAATATATTTTATTTATTTTAATAGCCAGGAACGTTTCAGCTTTAAGAAAATAATGCAAATATTTTACACTCTATGTTAAAAAGACACAACAATAATATATTTAGACAGTTTAATCCTTGAATTAAGAAAATGTACTCTTGAACCATATCGGTTATTATTAAACACTTTGTATGTAAATTTAACATAAGGTCCTCCTAATCTTACGTATCTAGCTCTAAGAATTAAAGTCTACAACAGCACATCGAGATAATGAAAGTAAATAATTTCTCTATAATTGGTTGGTTGGACCAATTATAGACTAAATTTGTTTAAAAAGAAAATCCGGGAAAATAAAATAACAGTGGACGTTTTAAGCAAGTTAATTTATGTATTAGTGATATACAGTACTACGAATATTTAGAACTCCCATCACATTTCTGTATACCATCAAATACAATAAATAGTCATGTAAAGGGGCTGAACTGATGATCTGAAGCAGATCTATTTAAATTCACGTTTTACAAATACGAAATTTCTCAAAAACTGTACGAGCTTATTTGTTGCAAAACAAATCAGAAATTTGGGCAAGGGCCCAGCTCTATAGTGGATACGCCTGTGATGCGATAACTATAGTTAAGCAGTGTCCAGCGCGGTTTGTAGTTGGATGGGTGACCACCAGCGAACACCGTCGTAATATGCCCGTACAGCCTGCAACGACTAGTAGCATATCACAGCTCGCAGGCACTATACCAATGAGCACGAGGTATAGTGGAGATATGCCGTCTTTCGGAGGAGACGTTAAGCTGTCGGTCCCGAGTCCATGGATGTTGGGCTCGTTAAAGATCCCTACCTCGGGTTGGAATACCTGAGGATTCGGCAAAATTTCCGGTTAGGGGTAGCGTGCTCCCGGCGTCGGTGTTTAGCCTCGGTAGCAGAAATAGGCCGAAGTTAAATAAATAAAATAAAAAAAAAATCAGAAATTTAAAATTTAGAGATTTTAATATATCATATTTTTAGACCAGTCTGTAGATTCTTGTCAATTTTTAAAAAGTAGTTATTAATTAACTTTCATACTTCCATAAAAAAATATTTAACAAAATTATAAAGTGGAAATTGCAAAAGCAAAAAAAAGACAAAAAGAACCAATCAAGAACTGAAAGACATCTATAATGAACGACATACAGAGTGGACCACTCAAAACAGTCCACCCTGATATTTGGCAGTATTCATTAGATTTTTAGAAGATGCTGAGACATGTCGATTTTTATTCCAAAGGGGACAGATTTTCACGATACAGACATCTGTCACATGTCAACCCCTCCTTCCACGTCTCTAACACCTTAATTTTAAATAAGGAATGGTATAGCGCATCGTTAGAAAGATATTGCGAAGGGCTAATCAGCCATATGATCATCCATGACTTTTCTTTCGATATTAACTCTATGTTTGTAAAAAAAGCTTAATTTAATTAAAGCCTAATACCTCTTAAAAATTAAAAGCAACGCCTATGTTTGGCTAATATGGAAATAATTTCAATTCATTCTGCAATAGAATAGACCATTTTGAACGTAATAAAAAAATACATGTTAGATTAGTTAGAACCACTGGTAAACGCTACCAAATATCTTAGTAACTACCTAGAAAATCTTGGCAGTTTGTTATTTTTGACGTGATGAAAAAAATGTGACACATTAGTCAAACATAGGCGTGGCGTTTAATTTTTAAGAGGTATTAGGCTTTAATTAAATTAAGCCTTTTTTACAAACATAGAGTTAATATTGAACGAAAAGTCATGGATGAACATATGGCTGATTAGTCCATCGCAATATCGACAAATATCAGGGTGGACTATTTTGAGTGGCCCGCTCTGTATTGTAGGAGTTGTAAAAACCCAACAGTTAAACTAGATGGAATTCTCACTAATTAAAACGATGGGAAAAAATGACAGGGAAACCAATAAGAAGAAAGAAATAGAAATGGATATACCGAAAATGGAGATTATCAGATGGAAAATAAAAAAATGTAGAGAAAAATGACCATACTAGCTATGACTTTAAAAGTGTCGGAAGATAGAAGTTATCCCAGTTTTTTAGATAACCCTTCTTTTTAAGAACTTTTTCATATTTTGTGGGATTTTCTGGTATAATTTTGGAAATTGAGATTACAGGTTTTTTAAGGATTTTGGAAGGAGATTGGTTTTTAATAATAAAGCCTTAATATTACTGAGATTTTTTGGTGATGTTGAGGTTGGGATAAACAATGAGCTCTATTTTTTGAATTAGTAAAAATATTCATTTTTTATTAAGGGAGTAATAGAATTGAAAATTAAGGAGTTGTTGTGAAAGGAATAAACTGCAAATAATTTGAACGGATGTGTCAGTACTACATATACAAACAAATAAATTCGGTTCGGAATCATGACTATGCTGGTTAAACGTGTTTCTATGCAACTATACTTGTGTAATAATAGTAGTTTTATTGATAAAATATATTTTTCCAAAACAGTTTAAATATATTGGCATTTCTAATTTCCTTGAATATATACATACCTACATTGCTACGGTACGAAAATTAATCATGTTTTGGTGTTTTAGTAAAATTTTGCAACACGGCGCTCCTTAAAAACATGCAGCCATTTAGATAATACATGTTTCTAAAGCTATTCGAAAACTTCGAATAACGAATAGATTATAATAATCTACAATTACTTAATCATAAAATTGTAGAAACGAGCTGGATGTATTTAGGTAAAATATAAATAAATATATACAGGTTGAGTATTATCTTATCTTTAACAGCTATGTCACCATTCGACGATGAACCATGACGACGAATCCACGCAAAGTTTACTAAATCAAAGCGAAAACGAAAAAACAATAATCAAAACAGATTGTCAATACGGTCATGTCAGGAACAGACGAGAACCGACCATCAAGATGTTCGGCATTCTGCAATATTTAATCGCTCTATTGGTGCTAGTGACTTTCGTGTACGGAGTCCAGTTTTCCCTCAACAGTAACTCATATCTACATTTTAAGGAAAAAAACTTCTCTCAACGCTATAATCAGTCAAGTGAGTCGATTTCTTATCTGTTGATAATTTAGAAGTTAGGTTATAATTACGGCGATTTTATTGATTTAGCTATTAAATGAGTATTTATATATTAGCAATTTTGGACAATAAACAGTGAAATATTCATAACAATTTTTATGCAGTAAATGGTAATAAATAAATGTTTAATGTCCAATTCATTTAGAAAAAAGACTAGCCTTTATTTAGTATGCTGTGAAATGTTGCGAAATAATACGTTGATAACAAATTTTTATGTGGATACATTTTAATAATATTATTCCTAAAATTTTATCGGCAAATTTTTTGTTGTGACAAAAAGTTTACATAGTGTTTTTATCTTAAACGAACAAGATTGAGTATAGAAAATAAAAAGTTATCTAACAAAAGATTATGTTTTAAACATTTTACGAAAACTTTAAAAAAAATTTCGATAAAATTTTGATTATTTGATTATTGGGTATCTCAAAATTCACGCAAGAAGTAACTTCGATAGTCCGGATTATAACTGGTAAATTGTTTATTAATTATAAAGAATTTACTATAGGATTATGTATGGAACATCTGTCGGAGAAATGGCATCTATTACAAAAATAATCATCCTTACCACAGTTTCAGTTATTCCAAATGAAACATTGATATACATGTACATTAGTATTCTGATTTATTTGAGGCATGACACATTTATCATTTGTTACGTTTTGAAAATTTTCAGTTAAAAAACTAAATAGTTGGAAATAAATAGTAGAAGAAAATATGAAAAACCAATTTCCTTACTTACCAAGCACTACAAAATATTCTTTAAAGCTAAAAAGTATAAAATAATATATTAACTAATTCTAGTCAAAAACTTATAAATTAATAACACTGTTTTACATAAAAAATGTTATGGAATTAAGGGAATTGATATAAATTAATTTGGGGTCACTCAAAACAAAAATGATAAAGAAATTTCTAGTTTCGCTTTAGTTTGTGAATTACAGCCGAGGGTTGTCGTCAAATTTATTTATTTTTCATTGCACTTTAAAGTAAAACTTATTCCAAAACAAATTAAGTCCGTTGTTCCCTGTCGAAATGGGGCAGTAGCAACAGGATTATCCATTATGATTAATCATAAAATCATAATTAAATGTAAAGTTTTACACATAAACCGTTCATAGAGCCAGAAAAAGTTTAAAAGGTTGTTAGAAGCCATTAAAAAAAACAAAAAAAAAAGAGAAACCCGTTTTTTCAATACGGATATTTCGGTCTTTATAAGATCGTCTTCAAACCACAACAATACAATGGATATATTTTAATAGATACATGGGAATGTATTTTTTTTGTTAATTAACAAAGTTAATATAATGACGAAAAATGCAATGGAATATAATAGTAAATAATTTTAAAATCTTACTGAAAAATTAGATTTATTTTGTAACTTCCTGTTACGTTACATATAGTTTAACTACTTTAATATATTTTATGGAAGATTTCTCACTATTTTAAACGATATTTTATTATGGTACAAATGAAGAAACATTAAAAATGTTTGTTGTTAGTTTTATCGTACCTACTAATTGTTGAATACTTTTTTATATATTTTTATTTATTTATTTGTGTTACAGCATGTCTTTATATCGATGACCAAATAAAAGTAAAAGGTACAGGCACAATTAAAAACAAAAAGTAATTTCTGAGGATAACTGCTTCCGGAGCACCGCGTCATTTTATGATCGTGTGTTATACGCGGCTTCTTCAGGAATGGTGGTGTGCACGGTAACTCAACCACTAAACGTAGCCAGAGGCGAAACACAGATGTTGAGAAATATAAATAAAATGACGCGGTTCTTCTTTTTCTATATAGTTTTTTTGCTTCCACTACTATAAGTGAAATTGGGGCTAATGAAAAAATTTGTGAAAACTTCAGATGTAAATGGTTACAATCACGTACCTGGTTAACAAATTCCAAAGCTACGTTTCTTAGACCTCAATTCAGATAACTTTTTAAAGATTATTTTGAAACAGTGATTAGTAGAAAGGAGAAGTCAGCATGACGATATTATAAAAATGTGTCGAATCGTTTTCTGGGAAATTCTAAAACTAAAACGTTAAATACCTTGTAGAAGATCTGCTTAACACGGACAAATAGCTAAAGTACATTATATCACTAAAAATCTTCTTTTTGCATTGGTACTTAATTTTCTTCCCTTTACGTTGTGGTAAAATAAGCGACGAACTTAGTAATTGCTTCCTCCACGATGAAAAAAAAGCTTAAGAGGAAGTAGATTGTTGCCATGTTAGTGAATTTCCGCTGAATGGTGAAAGGAGTTGCTCCTGAAACTGGTTACCACAGACAGTCTAAAGATGTGTTATTAACTATTAACACATATTGTATTTTTAAAATATTAACTATTTTTTTATAAATAAAGAGTAACTGAAGTTCGTAGACTCTAAGGCCACATCTAATGTGTTTCGGCTCTATGTTTAATATTTGAATAATTGTAGGGAATATCAGTTACATATAAGGTGTTGGGAAGATGGGTGTAAAGTTTTAAGAGGAAACTAGCACAGACCACTTAGAACCATTTTAGCTATGGTTGTCTTTTTAAACAAACGGAGGCTGTTTTTCCTGTTCAAATCTTTTTGAAAATATGCTTGGTTATTGCTTTTTCTTTTGATGTTTCATTTACACGGGTATCTTACAAACTATTGAAATAAGGACTTAAAAAAAAATATTTTTGCTCAAAAAATTACTTTTTATGCTCGAAATCACTTAAGCTGACCATTATCATGAATTAGATGTAAACTTTTGGGATTTTTTGAGAAAAACCTTAAAACTTAGATAAAAAAAAGTTAGACTTTGTCTAAGACAACCATAGCTAAAACGATTCTAAATGGTCTATGCTAGCTTTTCCTTATCCTATCTTCCAAAAACTGGTATATAAATAATATTATCGACAAGAAAATTTCATCAATGAGGCATTTTTATTGAAATAATAATAAATTCGTATTGGTCGAATTTGACAAGTGATTATAATAGTTTTCATGCTATAAAGTGTGAAAAGATTCATGCTAATTTGACAAGTATTCGCTATTAGACAAAGCAAAAACGGTTTAAATTTAGTAAACATTCCTTTAGGATACTAACACAAAATTACACAAAATATTATTGCCTCGTTAATCAATACTATATAGTAAATTTTAGTACAGGAAAGCAGAAAATTTCCAAATTATTAATTTGATACTCAATCCTAAAACCTTTTTATTTCATTCATTTTACTGAAACTTGAATATGCAATTAAGTACTCCACTAAACAATATTAGATATTTAAGTAACTGTTTAAAATTACACTAAGCTACTATCAGTCAAAGTCAAAGCAGTTCAAGGTGACTTCAAATTATATCTCTTAGTACTATAATGAACATGGAGATATTCCAAATTACATGTTTTATTACATATTTATCATTTATGTGCCATGAACATTGTTTCAAACAATGAAAGTATATTTCACAGTACTATCTACCTATTATAACCTAAATACAATTGTTGGTAAGCAATAAATATTTTATCAACCTCAGCAGAAAAATGGCTATTTCAGTACCAAAAGCGTTACAGATTATTAAGTCCGGAAAACGTGAGGGCTAAGGTCTAAGGGATGGATATAGTAAAAAGGGAGTAATACTATAGGTGCATCAAAGAAATAAAATAAAATTTAATTTAATATAAACAAAATTATATTTTTTGGTGCATAACCACCAATAGTTTGACGTTAATTTATTTAGTTGTTAGATATTAACTTTGCAAGCATCTTTTGCGATTATCATTGAATCGTTAATATGGAGGAATTACTAGAATTTAATTGACAAAAATGCTCAAAAAAATAAGAAAAATATGTCACCTCATGAATCTGGAAAATATATAAATCGTACCAGCTGTGGCAATCGAAAAAAATACCATGTAATTGTTGAGCATCTATATTTTGGCCTTACTTTTAAGATGGTTTTATTCATTTTTAATAACTATCTTTAATTTTGTCCGGAATTACCATGGGTCATAATAGCATTGGAGGTTATCTCAATTATTAGATTTTCGATTTTGACCAGTTTTTTGCTGACTAAAGCGTGGTATATTTTTTCACTGACGTGTTTTCTTTTCTAAATATGTAGCTTCCTCTTGTTCTTATCAATTTTCATTATCGCTAAATAAAATTGAATGCTAACCTTATACAGGGTGATCAACTTATACTCCGAAGTTTGATATCTCCGCTATCTTGAGAAAGAGGAAAGAATGTTTTAAATAAAAGTTATAGATAGAATCAAGCCACCCTGAGAAATATTTTATGTCTAATTTTATTTATTTTATTGGCGTTCATTTTATGTTTTATTAAATCAAATTTTATTCTCAACACAGAAAAGTGCTAGAATAAATACATTACAATATATGCAATAATAATAATTTTTAAGATAAATAATATATTAATACATTTATTAATACATTAATAAAAATTATTCTAAGCATGTAAGTAAGTTATAATTTCAAATTAAAACTAGTTTAGTATTGCAGATTCAATATGGACGTACGATTGTATCGAAGGAGAATGTACGAGAAAAAATTTGAACAAAAATGAGAAACCAACTAGTTTACAAAGATGTAATATGTTATGTGACAAACCATCTCTGTGGCCAAAACCCAGATCGTTAACTATACAGAACAAAAATCTATCAGCCTGTCGGAAAAATATCCTAATCAAAATAGATACACCAAAGAAAATAGAAGAAGATTTAAAGCAAACTATAGATATTTTCATGGCCAATTTACCATCAATAGAAAGGCCCTGGTTAGAAGACAGCAACTTGGCCACAGTTTTCGTTAATATTAAAGTAACCAGTGAAGAAACCAAAATACAGATAAACACCAACGAGAGCTACAAATTAACTACCAAAAAAACCCAAAACCATGTAGTGGTTAATATCACTGCTCCTACATATTTTGGTGCTAGACACGGTCTAGAAACTTTAAGCCAACTCATAATCCAAGACAGTTATTCCGACACTCTTCAAATTTTCCACGACATAGAAATCGAAGACTCTCCCTCATTCCCCCATAGGGGTTTAATGTTGGATACTGCCAGGAATTTTTTCCCTAAAGAACAATTAATAAAAATCGTAGATGGTATGGCTATGAACAAATTGAACGTGTTTCATTTGCATTTAACAGATGCTGTCAGCTTTCCTATTGTACTACCTAACAACCCATGGATGGCTGAATATGGTGCTTACGGTCCTGATATGACTTATAGTCCAGAAGATATTCAAGGTCAGTACTTTATTATGTAAAATAGATCAACAAAAACTGGTGTCCTAAAAAGTTTAAAGCCCTAACAGGAATGTATAATGTTTTCTATTATAAAAACATCTATTTTCTGATTAGTCTAAGTACCAAGGTGCATTTTTTTACTATTAAGCAATAAATAACCCGGTTCCAAGTTTCATAAATAGTGGATTAATTTGTGGAAATTTTATTTATACTTTATTTAAGCTCCAAGCACCATTTGTATGCATTATAAAAGCAATAATGATTAATGGGCAAAAACATCCCATGTGTCAATTTATTGGCGTATATTGCTTCTTTATATATTTTTTTGTAGATTTAGTAGAATACGCCAGAATAAGAGGAATAAGAGTTATTTTAGAAATTGACGCTCCGAGTCATGCGAATGAAGGTTGGAACCACTGGAACACCGCCACAGAAAAAACAATAATATGTGGAGAACAGGACGTCTTCAATGGTCACCTGAATCCCGATAGCGAAAAAGCACAAAAATTATTAGAAAGCATCTATTCAGATCTATTGGAACTCGGTGCAGATAATGAAACGTTTCATATCGGAGGGGATGAAGTAAATCTTGATTGCTTAAGAAAAACCAAAAGTGCGACTAACTTCAACAATATGTATAATTTTTGGGCTGACATTATGAATAAAATGTTCAAGACTGTTACTCGAGCTTTTAAAAATTCACCTCCTAAGAATCTAGTCATCTGGTCAAGCGGTCTTACCGACAGGTAATATTAAACAAAGCGTTTATCTACAGCACTGAACTAACCAAACAAAAACTGTCTTTATTAGATTCCTCAGCTCCCTTAACTACTCCGAAAACTTGGTAATCCAATACTGGTTTGGAAACATAGATCCAATTCTCGCCAACGGTCACAAAATCATCTTCTCTACTGTAGGTAAATGGTATCTGGATTGCGGATTCGGTTCTTGGAAGCCTAATGAATTCCGTGGAGTCTGCGACCCGTACACACCTTGGCAAACTTTCTACAACTACAGACCTTGGAGAGATTATTTGAGGTACAAGAACCAAGTACTAGGAGGTGAAGCCTGTTTGTGGACAGAACAAGTCAGTGTTGATACAGTTGAAACCAGGATTTGGCCCAGAGCTTCGGCTTTGGCAGAAAGACTATGGAGCGATGTGCCTCTAACGGATACTATGGATGTCTCAACCAGGATGTCGGATCAAACTGAAAGACTGATTAGAAGAGGGTTAAAAGTAGCAGCTGTTTGGCCACGATGGTGTTCTCTAAATCCAGGGAAATGTTAAAGAAAATTTAAGTAATATATTTGTACAAATTTTTGAGAGCAAGATTTGTACGCAATAGAGATTAAGTTTTATTAATAATATTTTTACTGTCTACTTTTTGTGATGTAATATTTTTTAATATTTATGGTAATTAATTCTCTTAAAAGAATATTATATTTTATTTTTAAATTTTATTTTACTGTATTTTGTTAAATTTAAAAAAGGAACTTCTTCTATGTTGAATACTGAATACAGCAAAAGAAAAATTATTATTATTTACTGAGTGCCTACGAAAGTATTGTACAAATTTGTCAACAGGTTTCACGCTAAAATGGACACTAATACTCGAAGTTAATACAAAGATTAAGCGTTTTGTTCGCATACATCAAAACTACCGACTTTTGTTTGCTAAAAATGGACAATGCTCATTAGTGCTGGCTTTTCTGCCTTTACTTACCTGACATTACTCGGACAATGGCCCGATTCCATCTAGTTTTGGAAATCTTTTGCTTTTTGAGGTTCCGATGTCAGATTAAATTTTAACTGTATGGAGGATTTGCTCACAGTTCTGAGAATATGTATTCCTTTGGATCAGTTTTCAATCTAGTGTCGGTTTATATATTCACTGATTTTTTTAAGTTTTTCTTTGTGTACTTATGTTTCATCTGAAACTAAAAATATTTGAATTATTTTTTAACGCATACTGCCTTCTTTGGGTTAACGTGGGTGCAAAAAACAATCTTCAACACCCTGTAAATCCAAAAATTATAAATGTTAAACCCCAAATGTGATACCTTATCGGCCTCAGCTCTTCAAGGCAAATTGAAAAATTGTATGCAGGGTGAGAAAAAAAATGTGATGAAGGTGTCACTTTAACGCAGATCACCCTGTATAATCAATTTTTGTTAAAAAATGTAAAAATTAAGTTTAAAATTCAAGCTGTTTCAAGTTTTCTTGGTAATATTTTTAGTTCAGAAAATATTTAATTTATTCAATTCATTTCATTTGCCTATAGTCTATAACTGAGCGCTAATGTACCAAGTTACTTTATAGTCTAGGATTGCTTTAAAAAAAGCAACATAGTTCTTTTTTGATTTCAAAACTTAATAATAGTGGGCATACCAAAATTCACGCAAGAAATAATTTTGATAGAAAACACAGGTTTGTAATTAACAAATGTAAATTTTTTATTGATTGATATTGGATAAATGACCTTCACAGTTTCGCTAGCATACACGTACTCTTTTGTTACAAGTTCCTCTTGTTAAAATTTTCCATGACCGTTTTGTGTAAATGTGGTTAAATATCGTTGATACAGCAATCAAGTTCCTTCTTCAAGACGTGGGAGTCGTGGACTGTTTGTTTGTTATAAAACTTAAACTTTAAAAACTCCAAAGAAATAAGTTCAATAGCGTTAATTCGCATGATCTGGGCGCCCAATTCTGATCACAAAAAACGGGAAATTATACGACCATTAATTACTCATGCAGTAATTAAATTGTTACTCGGGCTGTATGGCACGTAGAACCGTTGAGATCCATATTTTCCAATTTAGATACAAAAATCTACAATAACATGTAGTGGTAGTGACCAATATTAACTGTTATTGCTTGAAGAAGAATGATCCGATGATGCCTCCAAAATATGCACCAAACAGAGAAACGTTGTGTATTTATTGCTCAGCAATTACTAGTGGTTTTTTTTGAATCCTAATTATGACAATTTAGTCAATAAATCAAGCCATAAAGAATGAAATGAGCCTTATCGCTGAAGATGATATTGTTCGAAAGATCAGATACATAATGTTATCAAATCCTTAATGATGCTTTAAAGCTATCTAATAATTTATACGGTCCTTTTTTGTTGTAAATTCATATGTAGTGATAATATATCAAGCTAAATCACAAGTATCTTAAGAATGAAGTAAAATACATCCCTGGTAACTAAGGCTTAAATATATTTACCCTTGGATCATAATTAATATATAAATATATATGAAATAAGTCGAGAAATTTTTGTCAAAACAAAATCTAATTTGAACTTAAAGATAAAGAAATGTAAATTAAGTTAAACTAATAATAATAATGATTGGTGAAAAAGTTAACAATATTCAGAAAATAGATATGAAATGTATTGATACAGAATATATTACGGTTAATAAATTAATATTTTTTATTAGAGCTGCTGCTAAAAAATTGAAAGTAACGAAAAAAATTTCAAATATATATTCAATATAGAGAATGTTTTACTAAAAAAAGGTATATCGAATAAAACTTTATTTTAATCTTCTTTAATCCATCAGATTTATATAATCCTTGCTTAAAATACTTATTTTTCTATTCAACGTAATAATGAGCTACAAAGTATAAGTGATAATTTCACTCTGACTTTTACAAAGATTCTAAAAGATGCTCATTTTGTCAAGCCATTCAATGGGAATATCTAATGATTACTTTCAATAACAAAACTCCCCTTGTTAGCGGGTGGCAAATAAGGAGATTATTTCGGTTAACAAAAAGTACTTAGAGAACAAGAAGTACAATCTCCAAGAGGATATAGATTCTATGGATTTTGTTATAATAGTAAAAATCATAATTAGCAACTGGTCTTCATCCTTGAGGTATTTGTATGGTTTAAAGAAATGTATATAAGTAAAAAAGAGCAAAATATATCTGTCTTATCTGATTTTTTTTACTTGAGACATTTTTTGGTAATGTTTAAAATAAAATTAAAGGTCAAAATAAAAATAAATTCTTTGTTAACTGTAATATTAATTTATAACAATCGATTTAAAAGGATTGCCAATTTCTAATATTGTAAAACTCCCAACATTTTATTTTCCAATTACACTCTCGATGAATACCGCACGCCGTACTCGATTAAAATGACAAAAGTTCTGTCATAATCGGATGACAAGGGTGGAAAAACTAACAATTAAAATAATAATAATAATATTTAAGACTAGGTCACGTTAAATCCGCAATTGAAGCGGTGTGTCGCTGACAATTGTCTGCCAGTGACAAATGGTAGCAATTCAAGTAGGGATAAGTTTTTATAAAAATAAGAAGGACGGTACATAAAATCGGATTATATGTATGCATATAGATATACAGAGTATTATTAAAAAAAATCATAAGAGTTGTAATGTAAAATTAAACAGAATTATTTATAAGAAGTAAAAGTATCTAATTAATAATTTTATCTAAGATACACTTCGATTATGGAGGTATAATTATTTTCCTTAGAACTGTATCATATGATGGATTTTACATCGTTTCTGTAAAAATAACAAACCGTAATTTTTTAAATACCTGAATCGGTCGCACTGTATTACCATCCATAAGTACAAAAAATACCAAATAAAAGCATTCCAAAAACTCCCACAACCGAATAAAAAAAAATACGTTTTTTTAAATACGTCGAAGACCCAATTGAAAAAGAACAAAATAAGAAAAGTAACAGTACGTTCCGGCTAAAAACCATACAAATTACGTTTATTTACAAAATAAATAGCAACAAATCGCCCTACAAAAGACTCTCCCAGTACATGTAACAGACTGACATATGCACACACAGTTCAATAGCGAGCTTAGGGTGCACAGCTGCGTATCTGTCACCCCATACCAAAAGTAAATTTCACTACACACACTTAGACTCGCTCATAAAACTCGGCTTGTTCCTTACTGTAATTTTATTATGAAAGGGATTCACCGTGATGGGATCAAATAAAATAATGAAGTTTGGTAGAAAGTAACCTGCCTTTTCAACACTGCATTATCCAGCCATATATTATTCGGTATGTCACCAGAACCCCACATTAGAATGTTTGTTTCTTACGATACTTTTTTTTCGTACACTCACGTTCTAAGGGTCAGTGTTCAATTTTGAAAAGCCGCCATCTTCTCGCTCATGACCACAGTGACAAAATGTCTAAATTAAGTGGATGACACAATGAAATCTAGCTTAATACAATTCTAGGAGGGTTGACGGCGAGGCCTTAGGGTTGATTTTTGGATTTAGTTTAATTGATATATTTCCAACGATGGTATCGGGTTTCTAAACGTTTTTTGTGGCAGGTTACAATATTATAATAAAATATAAATAAAAGCATAATAACTAAAAGAGAATAATTTTAAAAAAAAATCTTGTTAAGGAGCTCGTATCGAAAATTTTAAGTCAGTCTTAATTGCTGTTGTCGCCAACATCCCTTGCCCTATTATTTTCTTTTATTTTAACATTTGTAAAATATGGAAACAAAAATATAATTCTGTGGTATATTTACAGATGATTTAAAAAAAACATTGCAAATAACTAATGAGAATTTTAATAATATTTGGTGCTAATCAGAGCAATGCAACCAAACTCAACTAAATTATAATAATAAAATTATCGGTAAATTTCCACACCGCTACTGAGGTATTAATTTAGCGCGATACCATTTTTAAGGGGATGGTACGCTTGTAGCCATATATCCCCAAATAAATCAAATTTACAAATAATAAATCCTATCCTAATCAATAATATATACAAAATGCTAAAAATGTATTACTAGTTTTTTACTAAATAAGTTATTCCAGAATCTAAGAAAATAACTTCAATTAGAAACGGAAATAGGAGAACTGGAACAGCGAAAATAACTTTAACAAGAAACAGGCAAAAATAAGAAATGTTCATCCAGTAAAAAAGAAAAAGATTCAACGAAAATCATGGAAATAGAACAGTCCCTCCAAAAACAGAGAAAATAACCAAACAAAAACAGGCACATATAAAAAAAGAAAAAAGTTAAGTAACTTAAACCAAAAACTGAGTAATATAAGAAAAGTCCCTCCAGAAACAGAAAAAATAATTTCACCCAAAAACAAGGAAATAGAAAAGTTCCTCCACCAATAGAGAAAATATCTTCAATTAAAAAAGGCGACATAGAAGAATCGAGAAACAGAGAACATAACTTCAATTAAAATCAGGTAAATAAAAGAACAACCATTCCAAAGATACAAAAACAAAATAAACCACACAATGTAGAGATAAACAGGAAATTTGGCACCAAAAAATAAATCTCAATGAAAAACAAAATTGCTCAAAATGGGAAATTATAATCAGATCGATAAATAATAAGCGTAGGAGACAATAATACTTATGATGATCAAATCCAAAAACAGAGAATTAGCGAAGTTCCTCCAGAAAAAGAGAAACTAATTTCAAGCAAAAACAAAGAAGTCGCGAAGTTCCTCCAGAAGAAAGAGAAAATAACTTCATCGAAGAGAGGGAAATACAAAAATCCCTCCATAAACAGAAAAAATAATTTTAATCAGAAATAGAAAAGTAGTTTAAACTATTTCAATTAATGGATTGAGAAATATTTGTAACTTTATGAATTAAGATTTCTGAAAGAAAATATATGTGAAACTGTTCATTATAGCACTATCAAACGTTATGCTTTTTTTTTTTAAATACAATATTTCTAATGTCGTCAGTGGCGTAAAAACTAGGGGAGGAAAACTTATCTCAAACCGATATAGTAAAAAATTCTAATATTTTCAGAATAGTTAAATTTAATAAAAAAGAAATCAAAAGACCACCACGAAAATACCCCAGTTTTCTTATTTTTCTGACGAAATTCATATCTTGATAATGACGACGACCCAAAATTCTCGAAATAAAGGAAAAATATTATTTATTTGACATTTATTCTTAAATTGCTTAAAATGTAAATGATTATAATTTTATTGACGTCGTTTTTTATTAAGGTATTCATTTTTTGAAGTAAAAATATATTTATCAATAAAGAAATTAAAAAGTTTGAACGCTCTTACATTAAGGTTTTTCTAGTTTAAAATTTAAGTAAATTAATGAATTTTAGTTACTGTATTAATAAAAGTTACCTTTTTTGTTATAAAATTTTAAAACCATTATAAAGATATTCATATCTTTAAAATTTGTGAAATTTTTATAGAAACTTTCATGAAAAATAATTAATACAAAACCACAATGGATTCGTATTGAATTCAAAAATAAAAGATATTATTTCACTTTGCGGTATCTGCAGAAGAATACTTTTCCGCTTTAATGAATTTTAAAAAGCATGGGTGCGTAAGCTTAATTCTTTCATTTGAGGAACAAACCTTTTAAAAATTGTGGATAATAACCCGCCGGTTAGCTTTGAATGTTATTTGTTATTGTGTAATAGAAGTGGTAAGGTGTATGATGAGTTTAAGGATAGAGTTTACAATGAGGAACATCCTTCCTGTTATTCTTTGTTAAAGCGGCATCATAGTGTACTTATATTCCTTTTATCGTACTTATCGTTAAAATAATAAAATTTATATTTTTCTTGTAATGAAGCAAACTTCCCTTACTTATTCTCTGTTATTTTCTTCCCTTAAACTATTACTCACTTTATACAAAACAAAAAGCTTGATACCAAATTTGTGAGGTAAACCGACAAAAGTTTAACTAAGAATGACTATAAAATAATACTACAAAAACGCAAAAGTTGCTTATCAAACAGGTATCACTCAAATATTTTTTACGATTTTGAGGATTAGCTCAATTCGTTTTTATTACTACAAAATTACTTATTTTTACATTATTGTTATGCTATGGGGGTTAATTATAGGAGGAATATTACTATTATTAAATCATAATCATAAATAGAGCTCATTGAAAAATGTATTATATATACAGGGTGCGTCGCAAATGATGGTCAATTAACTGTTTATGGGAAACTAATTTGAACAGAAATATGAGAATATGATTTTAATATAGTATCAAGTTGTTCTATATAAAAAAATATTTTCAACCCTCAATGACTTCTGAACTAATTACCAACTTGTTAAAAATTCCTTATGGTAAAAATGAACATTTCCCGAAAGTTATTGTTAAAAGAGTCAAAAGGATTTTTTTAAATTTACTGATACCCCTTTTTCATCAGTAGACCCATTCACTATTTCTTTAAAATATTTTAATACGGGTTATTAAATATAACTAACATAAGTTATTTGGACTAAAATATGAGGATTGGACTAAATACGCCTTAAAAAATGTTGCTATTGCAAAAGATATTGGATGTAAAAGATGAAATGTTTTTTTGAAAAGAAATATTATTATTAATATAAATTTGGCACAGTGGCGCCACATAAGCATTTCCCGATGATGAAACTGAGCCGAAACTATTTTTAAACGAAATATTTTAGTGATTTTGATTAAAAAACGTTACGTAACATCATTTATCATAATTATAATATTTACTATTTAATATTAAGTATGCAAAAGTTATGGGAGAAGGTCGCGATCGGATAATAAATAAATATTTTTATTAGAGTCATTAAAAGTTTTAGGATTTTCTTGGTTTAAATATAAAAAGAGATTAAAAAAGACAAGTTTGGGAGCTCAGAAGGTCGAGAGGTGATGGTGCCCCTGCAACTAAATGTGTTTTTTATTTGGAAAAATAAGTTATATTAGTATTAGTTTTTATAGATAAATTGTTTTTGTTTTTCTTTCATATATTCATTGAAACAAATTTACCCGATACGTAACAATATAAAGAACACATACTGAATAAAACAGATTCGTGCTTCCAGACAATCTTTTCGATATGCAGAATTCAAGTTTCTTTAAGCTTTTTGGACAATACAGAACATTAAGTAGCTTAAAATGAAATATAATGTGTTTTCAAAAGCTCGCAGTGTGGACACCAATTGGAAGATAAATGTGGTAAACCTAAAATTTTAAAACTCGCCTCCGTTCTCCTTTAAGTCCTAAGTATGAGCGTGATAATAAGGTTTCCATATTATAGAAGCAAGATTTGATTTAATGAAGCAATAATACAGGATTTTAAGGATCAGGATCTCAGTATAGATCTAAGTGTCGGATCAAACGTACCGCACACGTCCACAAAAGTTTTTGGTCTATGCAGAACTTTACCACCTAAAATATAATCATACTTAAATTAGAAATAAATTATTATTCCCACAACAAACAACGACCTTTGAAGATTTTCTTCAAGTGTGCTGCAATTCTCTTATACAAAAATCTAAACGATTTAAGTCAGGGAATCGAGCAAGCTAGCAAAAAACCTTCCACTGAAACAAAATTATGAGATTCAGCTCCACCTTGTTAATACCAAGCCCGTTCCCTCACATTAACAGGTATTTAATATTTAATTTTTTTTTAATATTTTAATATTTTTCATAATTAAGGTTTTCTTAATAAAATAAAATTTACTAAACATATTTTTTTTGAGTGATGACTTTGACGACCTGTGCCATTAGCCTCGTGTTCTGTGTAGGCATTGTTACTGTTTCCCGGCACCACTTTAGAAACAGCACTATTAATTTGAAGTCAACAGTGAATGCTCGAGTGGGAATCAACCCCCTAAATATATTAATATATTTGATTGTACCAAAAACGTTAAAATGCCAAGATTTTTGAAAACATTAATCAATAATAAGATGTGGGTTAATGTTTCAAGGGAAATGAAATATTTCATACTTATTTTCTGAATTTTGTTGGAATTCAATTAACATCCCTATACAATTCTTTTCTTCCAGTAAGATGATCCGGCCGTACTAAGGTGTGGGGAACCATTTACCTTGATTAAAATACTACTTTAGTCATTCAAATATATTATTGATAAATACTATTTTATCTACAACTATTAATGGAATTTCTTTATCACAGATTCCTAGAATCTATTTTGGATACATCAAGACTATTTATACTTTTTTTTATCACAGTCGGGTATTATTATGATTACAATCTTGTCAATAACAATCGACAAGCAATGTAATTCTAAATTAATCTAACTAGGGTTAAAACTTTAACTAAGTTATACTCATTAGTGTTCCTCAGATTGTATTGATATTTAACACTAATCATGGCGTGTACATTTCACAGTCTCTGCTTTTTAAACTTTCAGTTCCCTAACTTAAAGCGTTTCTTTCTCTTATATCTTTTTTTTTGGGCCAATTTTATCCAGTAGCTGAATGGCCTCAAAATTCACGTGATGATTGAGTTGGTCTTCGTGATATTTGATAAACTTTTTGATTGTCTGGCTAACAGTTTCCAATTCCAAGTTCCGATGGAGATATCTATTTCTGATGTACCAAGGGAATCTATGATGTCTCTTAGGACTTTATTCTGAAATCTAGATTGATTTGCTTGGTACATCCCCAAAGTTGGATACAGTAAGAACAAAAAGGCTTAAAAATATACTTATAGAGCAAAATCTTATTATATAGAGACAAAGTGGAGTTTCTTCCAATCAGCAAATGCATTATTCTATAATTTAGTCCGAGTCTTTATTATTGTTCCCTACTGCTAAGATAGCAGTATCTTCAGCGAATGTGGCAAGAGCATTATTTTCTAATTGAGATATACTCGTATAACATGTGTACCGTAAGTATCGAATTGGCTCTGTAACACTTTCTTGTTGGTATATATATATATATATATATATATATATTTATTATTCAGAAAAAACAACCCAATATGTAACAATATGGAGTCTAAAACTTTATTTACTTCGCGTAAATTAAATCCCCTTTATTATATATACTTAATTAAATATATTTTATACATTTTTTATATACCTCTTAATTACCACAATATCACAACTGAATTATTTATATTTTGCTATGTGTGCAATTTGTGAGTTTTTAGTTTTTATTTCAAAAATTTTTGACTCAGATTTTAGAGTAACAACATACATTCACAAGGGCTAAGTTAGATATTCAATTTATTTATTATTAATCTACAATTTGCTCATTGCAACCTCACTAAAAATATTTCATTTGTCACTCGTTTGAATTAGCTTTAAGGGAAAAAGTGATATATCTCTGGTATTAATTTGAAACATCAAATAAGGCTCATGTCGTAAACTTCGACCACCTGAATAATACTTACTACCTTTGTTGTATGTCAAATGAATAATATACTCAATAGATATTCGTGTATTGTATTACTGAATAGTTGTAGATGATGATGATTTTTTAGTTATTGAGACATAAAATGTTTAAGTTTAGTAAGAAATCAATTTCATATAGTCCGCGTACACACTGTAAATTTTGAAGCTGGCCACACTGTACATTACACCTTTGTTTTCCATATCCTCTCTTAATGTCCGTACAGCTTTAATTCCACCCTATCTGTTAACTCACTAGAGGAGAGAGATGCGCCCCATTATACACCGGAGGATGGAAATGTAAGTGCCAGTTTTAGTTTGAGATTATCTCTACAATATGAGTGATGATTCAATAGATTTATGGACCCTTTTTGACCTCCTGTAAAAAACCTACCCCGAAAGTTTTCGCTATTGAAATAAACTGGGATAATTCTCGCCTCGGGCGTTGCAACTTTTTTTGGACATACAAGCGGGATGTGGTTTGATGTTTTGATTTCTTTAACCGACATTGATCTCTATTTTTAAATAATATTTCCTATGAGAATATACGCTTGTAGAAAATATTTTAGATTTAAGAACAATCAATCTTTCACAAAATATTTCCCTATGGTAGATTAGCAATAAACATATGTATCCCTGCCAAAACTACTTGAATTTCATTTAGCAAAACAAAGCGCGGCCCCGAACCCCCTTTTTCTCAACATTTTAATCTTGAATATTGGCAACAAAGTAAAAACAATGAATTCGAGTGTCAATTCAACTTTGTAACATCGAGTGATTATTTTTTTAAACGGGTACAGGACCATTGTGGTTTGTTGCTTTGTGCAGAGGTAACAAAACGAAAAATTCGAGGGCCGCTGTAATCAGAGCCGGAGCGACCTCTAAAAATTATTTTAGGGCCTACTTATCTTTATTATGAGATTAAAAGAGCTAGTTTTAGATCAAATAAATGAATATAGGAGGACCCCATGGTACTGAACTAGGTCCACTCGACTAGACACAGCATTCCAGTGATATATCAACGTTTGTCGACAATAATGCAATATTGTAGCTACAAAATATGATATATAAGCTATTATAATGCCTCAAAGATATATTTAATAGTTGAACTAAAAAATGACGTGACAAGTTAAAAAATGAAGTGCCAAACTATGTTATGTATCAATTATCGTTTATTTATCAGTTTTTATTATTATGAATACGGCGTTAAAATGTTTCATACATTTCTTTACGCGATGGTACTGTTTCAACTGGTAGGTACAACTGGCAGGTACATTAATTTAATTGATCATGATAAAGGGCCAGTACGTCACTGCTTTGTCGTATTAATCCAGAGCTTTATAGTCAATTGTTTGTGATGGTAATGGTGCTTGTTTCTGGAGTCGTAGGGACAGCTGAGGTCTTCAAGTGGCTAAGTTTGGTTTAAAATAAGTTGATAATTTAGCGGGCAAATTATTTGCATGGGAAAAACCATCTCTTAATGGGTGTACGTACGTATCAATGGTGTAGCAATCTTGATTGCTTTTGTTTAGATAAACTGTTTCAAACCATATGAAATGGGTAGTGGATGTTTTTTAGTTCCATTTGGAGACCTTTCCTGCTCAAATGAGAATTATTTCATCAAAGTATAATCTACTGTTACTGATCTGGTAAGTGTCACCGGAACTATTTATTTAAAATTATCTAAACCCCACTGCCAATTTTGTTTCATTTTTCTACTTCAATTTGTCACAACGCCAATTAACAATTCAAGGTTCCTCAGGGATCTGTTATTAGACCCTTCTTCTACTTAATGTTATTGTCATACATCTACCTAGCCTTGGAGGATTGCGTGTTTTTATTGGCTAATGGTTTTGTAATTTGTATTTTGTTTACATTTAAAAATACCGTTTCTGGTATTCTCGTTCTAAGACTGTACATAGAAATAGAACATTTAATTATTAAAAAAACCATTGTCGATATTATAAATGTATTTATTTACACAGTCAATCTGATGAGCTAATTCTTTATAAAAAAAGAAAATAGTAAAAATGTCTTGAAAAAGTTCTTATAAAAAAATCGAATTAATCCAAATAATATCTTCTTTCTATATTGAATTATTAGCAACTTCTACACGACTTAAAATTAAAAAAAAATTAACCCCGGTATCGGTAATCATCATATATTTCGTTGTCTATTGGTTGGCTTCTTCTTTGCTGATACACATTTTCTGGCCTATAAGCGGGTCGAGGTCTATATACAGGGCGTTGTATGTACTCTGGACTATAATCAGGCTGTGGTCTAGTGATATACCGAGGGTTGGAGTATTGCGGTTCGTAACTAGCATCTTGTACAGATTCACTAAAAAAATATTTAAATTTTAGAATCGTTTCCACTTCTATTCCAATCCATCTAATTTGGGTTGCGATATATACAGTGAGCACATAAACGTTGGAACAAATTCGTTTAAAGATTTATATGTTATGTGGCCAATGAGGAAAAAAAGCTCGGGCAGATACGTTCTTTATGACGTCAACGTCATTTTTTTTGGCAATAGCCCTAAAATGTTACCTTTAAAAAAAAACACTTTTTTTTTCGTATGGACCTCAGATATCATGTTATGTTAAATGTAATCTACAAAAAATTAACAATAATGAAAAAAATTACAAATTATTAAATTAAATTATTCAAATAGCATGCCATTAACCACCTGATAATATGCAAGTCTATTTTAAAATTCTTCAAAACTATTGGTTAAAGTATCAGTGTTAATTAGATTAATTTCGATACTAATTCTGTATTTTAATTCATCAATATTATTGGATCTATTAAGATAAACTTAAGGTATCCTCACAAAAAAAAATCACTTAATTTAATAGTAATTAATAGTTGGTAATTTTTTTCATTATTGTTTAATTTTTTTCAGATTACATATAGATTGCCATAATAAACGTTTTTTTCTTGAACATATTGTTACGTAACATAACGTCATAAATAATATGCCTTCACCAAAAAATGCGCATCGAAAAAAGAAAATCAACGTGCCTGATCTTTTTACCCTCACTGGCTAAATAAAGCTTTAAATGAATTTGTTTCAATCTTTACGTGCTCAATGTATATTGAAATTTGTGAAACTCTAAATGTACCTCATATCTCTCTGATGACTGGTCCTATATAATTTAAAATTAAAAAAATATTTTAAAATGTATTTTTTCATTAAAAAAGGTATTATTATGCGATCTTAGTATTCAGTACTCTTTCAGTTGTAATAGAGCCTCATAAATCGTTGTCACACCCTGTACAATTTTTTCAATAATTTAAAATAGAAAAATATTAGCCAGCAATCATTTAAAGATCTTTTAAAATTGAACTTTTAAAAAAAAATTCAATTTGAATGCGATATTATCATTGTGTAATTTTTTAATTCTAAGAATAACTCATAGGTCGTTGTCACATTAATAATAGCTCTCCATGTATACTTTATCAATACTTTAAAATAAATAAATCTTTGAAGTTCTCTTTAAACACAACTTTTAACATTTGTATACGATGTTATCATTTTTAGTTCTAATAGTGACTCATTTAACTTTGTGTCAAATGCCTCGCCCTGTAAATTTTTTCGATATTTTAAAATATCAAATATTGCCCATAAAAAGTGAGTACTACTTGTAAAATATAATTATTGTTTAAAAAAATGTATTCTGTAATTTTTTAATTCTAATAGTCCTCATTTTCGCCTTATATATTTTTCAATATTTGAATCTACAAGAATATTCCCCAGAAATCGTCTGAATATATTTTAAAATATAATTTTCATTAAAAAAATATAATTTGTATTGAATGTTATCAATGTTATCATTCTGTAATTTTTTAACTCTAATAGAACCTTGTATTTTTTTTCATATTAATGAGCCGACCTTTATACTTTTCCAATATTTAAAAAATATTCCCCAGAACACCTCATGATTTTTTCTATGTTATCGACGTACCCGTAATATTCTGGTTCGGACCTGTACATGGGTGTCGGTGCAGGGGAGGCTCTAGGTCTAGCATTAATCTCGTTTTCATAGTATCTGGAAGATGTTGGTATTCCTTGGGACTGTCTTCTGGGAGAAGGTTCGACTGCACTCGGTGCTCTTCTAGCTCCCGCGTTGTAGTTGATATTCACTTTCAAACCTGTGGGGTCAGTGTATGAAAAACCGCCTTGGATAACCCCGTTAGGACCGCCTCTGGCGGAACTTACTATACCGTCTTCTGTTTTGTACAAATAACCAAAAGTACCTAAAGATAATCAAAATGTTGATTAAAAAGATAGACAACTGGCAAAAGTTTTTTTGCAAATGGCAGCGAAAAAAGCAAAAACTAATAATAATAAGAATTTAGTTTGCAATTTATTTATCCAAATCCAAATTTTGAAAAATTAAATTTAATATATACGTGTACCATCTGGAGTGGGTTCATTTCTTGTATCTTGTAGTATATTAGGGTAAAAATTCCTTGGCCTAGGAGGGGCTTGTGCTGATATTTTTTGGAAGCATATAATGATATAAATAAAAACCTGAAAAAAGTAGAAAATTTTAATTACGTATTGGAAATATTATCAGCTAAATTAATTTTATTTTTATCTATGTCTACAGAAAATATGTTTTTATTATTATGCAACAGAATTTAACGATTATTTTATATAAATAGATATTCAAAGCCTTCGCATTACGGTTCATTTTTTATTTGTAATAAACAGTAATATATACATATTTATATATAATTAAACCAAGTAATAAATTTAAATAATTCTCATAAAATTCCATAAATTTATTTATTATTGGATACAAAAATAAGTTTAATAAAAGTTGTTCCCCATATTTCTTCTAGTGCTTTTTTTAAATCAAACCTGAAATTTACTTTTCTTAAAAACAATTAAGACATTCGTACAAATAAAAAGCTAAATATACAAATTTGAGGTCTAATAAAATGATTTCAAAGAAGATACGTAAATGGAATCCTGCGACACCACCGGACATTAAACCTCTTGATTTATATCAAAGAGAAGTTATAACAGTTATAAAATATATAAGTGAGAAGGTTTATGATGTAAAGAAGAAGAAGAAGAATTAGACTTAGAAAATTCTCTTAGTAGCGAATTTTTGTTCATTTTTATCAAATTAACCAATTCCAAAGCATAAAAACTACAAAATTTATTACAACCATATATGTCTTCCGCTTTGACGTTGTATTTATCACCTTCTTTGGAAGAATAAATTAAATAAATAAAAAATTAAAATATACCTGACGTTAAGTATATATTTTAATATTATTTTAGTAAAAATCCCATTATTAAAACTAACCTCAAAAAAATCGTTCCGTATAAACCATTCTCGGTATGGTAAGCAAGGTAAGCGACTCGAATTTTCATATCGTGTAAATCACACTTTTTTCAAACATTTCTCACCGCAAACGTATACTTGTTGAAATTAATGAAGCAAAGTAATAGTCGTGTAGTTATTTTCTCATTAAACAGCGGGTATACATTTTAATGGTCACCTATTTGAAATATGCAGAACAGTTATTTAAGTATTTGCAATCAAAGAACTAAATAAAATAAGAAAGGTTGAATAGGTACACTTGTTTCTGTAATTCTCTTTCAAGATCACAGAAAATGTTTTGTCTCTATGTTTCCAAGAGGCTGAAAAATATTATTTACTGTTCGTGAAAAATGCCACTTTAGGCACTAATGTTAATATTAATGTAATGTTACTTTAACGTACCTAGCAGCACTCCGTTGGAATAGCGTATGTGCTTTTAGATATCAAGAAAGGCTCAAATGTCGTACTCTATTAGTTGTGTGAACTACGGAATTTTGCTGGAAAATATGTATAAATTTACAGGAAAATACGTATAACTGGTTAAAATATGAGAGATAATTCAAATGAATATTTTTCAAACCCAAAAAATATTATTTTAGGTGAACCGCAGAGAAGCGAGCTAGGATCTAATTTATTTAGTTTATTTAGTATCCAAGACTAATACGAGAATGAAATGACTAATTTTCCAGATAGAATACACTTTGTCCAACGAAATTCCTTTGTAAGGCTCCTATAGGCCCATTTCCTCCAGCTCTTCTAAATAGGCATTTGTGCTAGCAACAACAAATCGAATGCATATTTTTGCCAGCGTGATTTTTCTTTTTGTTTGTAAATAAACTGAAGTCCGAAGAGGCCAAATCTAGGAAGTACAGTACAAACCTAATTCATTCATTTTAGCCATCCTATTAATGGACACATTATCCTAATGGAACAAAACTTTTCCGACAATCCAAGTCTTTTCTTTCAGGAACATCTCGTTCGAGTAGATCCATTATTCAAAAAACTTAAATCTTAATTAATCCAGCGGGCTGTAAAATATAAACCACTGGATACAAACTTATAATATTTCACAAAAAAATTTGTTGAATATGATATTAAATAATCAATAAATCAAAAGTACAGCCCACTATAGATCAGGAAGAAGATTACCCATCCTATCGTCGTTTTGAAAAGTTCTGATTACTTTATTTAATTCTTTATCTGCATATATCTGCATATGCAAGGCATTAAAAAAATGATATTTTTCTTTTATATATGTCTCTCTTATAACGCATTCTAACACCATATTGAATAATATAGTGGAGAACGGATCGCCTTGCCTTACGTCCAGAACATGGATAAGGATTTTAAAAGCTAAATAAAGTAACAGATCGTTTACATACCCAAATATACCAGGTTTCAAAGATTTTGGGGTCTTTTCTGCTTTCCAAAAAAAATAATGATCATCAAATAATTCATCATCAAACAAATCTCCTGGATAAAGTCAACTGGTAAAGCTCGAACGGACTAATAAACTTGATAGACGAAAAAGAAAACTAAATTCTATTTCCTGCGATAAGCTGCTGCCATTTATTCTTTTTTCAGAAGTGCGTCGTCCACTGTGAAGCAAACAAATTGTGTCACTTTAGACAACCAATTTCCAGAAGGACACTTTAGCCAAAAGATAATATCCTCGAACAGCTGGATAGTTAAAGCAATCTTAACTAAATCAAATCTATGTAACTAATCGTTGCAATCTACATCTCCAGATACTAGAAATTTGAACTTATTACCGGAAAAATGGAAAGATTGAATACAAGTATGCATGACATCATATCAATATATTAATTATATTATAATCAATAATGGTTTACCTTTGCTGTTAGCAAGCTAGTTTTATAACATTTATCTAGTAGCCAGATAATATCTACTCATTCCTCATTACAAAAATACATTATTCACCAATTCAAATTTTATACGTAAATAATAAGGAAACTAAACGAATCAAAACTCAAATATTGAGTTACAATCAATTGATAAACATAAGAATAGTGCCTTCTGTCAAATAGAGCAGACAAAAATGTTACTTTTATTCTAAAAAATAGAAATAACTCTAAGTATAGAGAATGCTTAAAACAAAAGTAAAAGTATTTTGCAAGTGTTTTTTAAGATGATATAAAACACAGGGTGTTTCATTTAAAATATCACAGAACATTATAGACATGAGTTTTGGAGTGTATACAAAATTAAAACTATAAAAAATGTGATGATTTGGAACCAAACTAGAATACTACAAAATTATTTTGAATATGAGAGACTAAATCTCAATTGTTATTTTAAATAGTACAGGGTTATTATTTTAAATAATTTAATTTTAAATTGTGGAGTTTGACTCTGCTATAACTTTTGTTTAAATCTTTTTTTCGTAGAGAAATAAATATTTTCAATAGATGGTCAATATAACAAAAAATATTTGACAGTCAGGGATAAAATCTACTTCATATAATTTCTGTTATTCGTCGATGATATTTACGACACAAGCCGTAGGTGAAGACGTGTTTATAAGTTGTATATTTTATTGTTAAAAAAAATTATTATTGAAAAATTGTTTTCAATTTTTAAGTTGAGTTAGTATATGATAAGGCTAAATTTGAGTGAAAAGAATCTCAATACTATACAACAACTCACTCCAAAAAAAAATTATGTCTATCAGCCCCGTATTAGAAAATAAATAACAAAAGTACAGTAAACAAAAATGACAAATTGTTAAAAACCAATTCAAACTAAAAATTAAACTAAAAATAAGAAACACAAAACAGAATAGACCGAAATTACGGGGCATTATTTGTCCTATTGTTGGTTATATATATATTAAGTTAAATTACTATTTACTTAACTTAAATCATTTTTTTTAGTTAAAAAATAGAATTAATAGCATTTATAAAAATATATATACTCTGCAAGAGAATTTGTCAACAATTAGACAGTAAAAAGTATTAAAAAATTTAAATTCCACTTATGGTTACATTACTGTGGCGTCTGATAAAACTCTTTTTTCATATTATTTATGTCTAATTTTCCTTATATAGTTTATAATTTATAAAGGTATTTCAAGAACATAAATCATGTGCAATTATGTACATCATAAAAAAATCTTGTTTTACAACAAACTATTCTCAAGTGATATAAAAGAATTCGTAGTGAAAGAAAAGTGCTCGTTATATTTATTAGTTCAGACTATACTTGAATCAAAAATGAGGTATTTTATAAATAAAAAATTAAAATTGATGTTGTATTTGGATGTTAAAAATGTGGAAATACATTACTATAACTCGGTATATAATAAATAATAATGCTATAATTTGGTAGGTACCTACAAAACTAGACAGTAAAAATTATAAATATATCTTTTGAGATATTTACATGTATAATATATATGTTAATATAAAACCGGTTTTGAAATAAATCCTTAAATTTTTGCTGGTATCAAATGACTTTTCCTAGGTTATAAATAAATCATTAATGTATATTAATAATAATTAATTTAATTAAGTAATTACGACAGTTCAAGATCATTTTAATGTAATAAGGAATTAAAAATAATAATAATAACAAAATAATGTAGAAAACATATGAACTATGATGGCATAACTAACGGATTGAAAGTTCAAAACAAATATAAATAAAATAGATCACGATGAAAGTACGAAGCAAATAATCAAATATATAAAGAAGGAGGCTTAAGAAAAAAGGAAGTCACCAAACGGGAGAACATAATAAAACTAATAATAGAAATCAAATTTTGAACACTGACTTTAATTTATTTAAACAAATTAATGTATTTTTTTTAATGTTAATTATGAAATTTAGAAATCATAAACTTTCTATTTTAAACATTAATAAATGAAAACTATTAAGTATGATATGTTCCTCTATTCAAAATAAACAGGCGCTTTATTTTTGATAAACATATAGAAGTGATGCAATTTGGTGGTAAAAAGTGTGGGATGATTTCCATTTATAAAACGAATGAAATTTATGAAACTTGGCACACTCAGAACGTTGGGAAAGCATCCGATACAATAAAAAGATAACATTGAAAAAAAAAAGGTTTAATAGAAAAAGAAAAAACTAAAAATATAATAGGAAGACACTAAAGAAGTGAAACGCAGCGAAATAAAAAATAATAAAATTGGAAGATATAAAAGAAAATATGCTAAAATGCCGCAAATTTATTAAGAAAAGCATTGCCAATTTTATGCACATTTTATTAAAGTAAAAGCGTATTTATAATATAAAATCAAATTAAATTGTTTTATAAAGTCTCCACATTATCCTCAATTTTTTATAGAAATCTACCAAAATTAAATATTTATTGAAAATAATTGTTCTGATGACAGAAATGTCGAAAAACGATAATTAAGTGTAAAAACATTTCAGGATTTTGAGCGAGGTGAACTTACAAAGAAAAGTGAATTCGCTTTAACCATCTTGAAACTTCACTTGATCGGATATAAAACTTTGCCGGCTTAGAAGCCAATGTGGAGATACAAGAAACCACTATGAAATTATATTAATCAGTGCTTACACTTATATAGGCGCTCCCATTTCAATGTTGACTACCTAGTATCTATCGCAAGAGCAAGAAGAACATTCCTGCATAGGTTTAAATGTACTACTCGATATTTCGATACACGCATACGATTTCTGTTCATTTTAATTGATACATTTATTATATTTATGGCCGCCGTTATAAAGTTAAGTGTTAATGGAATTCGCCGCTTGTTTTTTGCCCCATAAACTATTTTCAAACGACGTATATTAATGACATTTTTTCATGCTTATGTTGGTTACTTATATTGTTTCCCAGTGGCGCCAATAAAAATTACCTTTTAACTTATAACTAGACCATTATATTAATATATTATATAATATTAGTTCTAAATAGCATTTTACATTTGAATGGAAATGGTCCTAAATAACATTAATGTACCCAAAAAATTCCGGCAGGCAGTTGAAAATAAAGTACCCAACTAACAAATTTGTTTTCCCGCGTCTTGAATTTTTTTTGCGCACAAAAATATCTTATTAAAACTTAAGATCAACCATTACTTTTTTTCTTATAATTCTTAAAACTAAGTACTTATCAATACTAAAGTCCATTCACTAATGTCTTCAGTTGTTCTGGTTACTAAGTCTAGAATATAAACAATTCACCGGTACACTATGTTCTGCATGCAGAACATTATACAAGCTCGTATGGTTTGGTCCTCTTCAGTCTTCGGATATGGTGTTGGTTATCCAGCAGCTGAAGAGCTTCTTAGCAAACCTTCTAATTACTTCCTTTATTGTTCTCTATGAGTATCTACATTTCTTACATACCATGAGGCATTTACCATGACACGTAAGAGTTTATTCTGAAAAGTCTATATAATTTCGATAATGCTCTCCATATAACCAAAGCGGTTTATATACCTTATTGTATAGTAGGATTTCATTATGTAAAAATAGATTGGAGTTTCTACCAATAATCCATCTGTACTGTCTGTATTTTAGATCCAATTCTATTTTTTTGCACTTTCTATCTTAATTTTGCATCTAGAGTAGTACCAAAGTATTTTACATTGTTGCTGTATGCAACACTTGTACCATCTATTTCTAGCGATAAGTAGTCTACTATTTTTTTGTTAGTGAAATTTATTTGAATAGATTTGAGCTCATTCAACCTAATTTTGCATTTCTTTGTCCAATCTTTTATTTAATTGAAAGCTATTTGCACTATTCTAGTAGATGTTACTTGATCTTGCGCTGTTGCAAGAATCGCTGTATTATCTGCAAAAGTAGCCAGGGTAATTTGTTCTATTTCTGGAAGCATTTTGGTAAGTTTATATATTAATCCATCATACCACACTTTGTCGTAGGTTTGGGTAAACTAGTTTTTCTTCTAACGCTTGTTCAATTATATTCGTAATACGATGTACTTGATCAATTGTAGAATGTTTCTATTTTTGTTCTTAAGGCAGCTATTTCTTCAAATACTTTTTTAAGCTGAAACTGTAGGTTAGAAATACTATCTTTCTCTGTTTGGACCACCGATAAATGTGGCCTTTGTTTTGTTGGCGTGAGTGCACTTGGGCTTTTTTCAAAATCCATGAATGATCAGGGTTTTACTCAGAGGTAGGATTTCCCTTATTTTGTTCCATTTTTTTTATTTGATTATCAGCAATTACCAATTTAATCTCCAGAGTGATGATGGTTGCGATACCTCTTTACTCATCAGTTTTGAACTTTTCGCGATGGCACGTACCACCGGTATCACTGGCGTTGTTAAAGATACCGCTTTGTTTTTATTTCACTGTAATTGAAGTCAAACACATCTATCCTGTTTGAGTGTCGAATAATTACTGCATCTTGAAATGAGAACAATAATAATTTTTCTGATTTTTTGAACTTATACAACCACTTGTTTGTAATTTCTTGTTTGAAAAGAAGAAGCTGACTGAACTTGCTAAACCCGGGAAATTTTCGTAAAAGCTCATTTAATTATTAAGGCTTATAAGCTACAAATAGAACTTGAATGTACAATTAAATAAGTAAATTCTATATAAACTAGAATAGACAATTGATGTAAATTTTAATTGATACAAGGGAAATAATTTTTAATTTCGCATTTAAATGACAATTGTCATATTTATTTGATTTTTATTTTAGGTATTTATTTTTTTTGTGTTATGTTATAATTAATTTCAGTTATTTTACAATTTTGCCTACTTAGTTTTCTTTTAATTGAATAAATCTGATTTAAATATGAAAAGATGAATTATACTTATCTGAATTTCCACCGTATTACAAAGATTTTTAAATTATCATCACGATACTGTGACATTTTCAAAGATAGGCAAGATTAGGGGTTTTACATTTAATAAAAATAAATAATATAGGTTCATTTTTATTCAATGTAAAACCTAAAATTAATGAATTTTTAAAATAGGGTATTTACAAACTAAATTGTCCGGATTGTAACGCCATCTACGAAGACAGGTTTGATCTTTGTGGAAAAAATGTTTCCTTGAAACTTAAAGATATGGCTGAAAAAATTTAATGACTAATGTCAGAAAAGATAATTAATTAGTCCTTATTTATAGTAGAAACTAATATTTTGATATTTGGTACGCGTAATAACCATTACCTGGAAAATTTAACCAAATATTACCAAAACGAAAATTTTTCCTTTAAAATATTTCTAATTTATGAGCGTTTTGGGGGTTACGAAATGACATCGCAGATTTGTATTAATTTTTTGGTTAAAATAAAATTTACTTAACTTATCTAGAGAAGCATCCTAAAAAAATGAATTGAATTTGCATTTTTACAAATACAGATCATTGGAAAATGTGGCTACAGGGCAGTACTTAGGACATAATAATTTAATATGTTTCGAATGTGATGAACATCTTGTACACGGATATTTGCACTTGCTACACATCTATAGATAAGAAGAGCAGTTTACTAGAAATAAATTTCTGCTTACAAAGGCTATAAAAATACTTATTTTATATACCCCACGTCGTCGGGTGGAAATAAGTATGTTTAAAGTAACCATTGACAAATGTTTTAAATAAGATTCTTCATCAAGGCATGAGAATAGATTGTAAATGTTCAAGTATTGTCACTGGTGGAGCCAGAGCTATGATTCGAACTGAAATTGGATTAGCAGGAATCTTAAAACAAAACAATATCAACTGTCAACATAAATTAAATTGTTCGCCTTATGTGAAAAGTCATATGAATGTTTCAAAAGTGGTTGTTAAAATAACTAATAACATATGAGGGGGCAATTGTGCTTTGAATTACAGAAAGTTTAGTGATTTTTTCCGAAGCACGTATTTTCGCGACAGCAGCTTTTCCAATATGAAATTTATACAGTCAAAATGTAGGTGTTCCTGTCAAACAAACAGGCTTTTTTGACCTATTACCTAACAACCGCAATTTTATTTATAGGCGCTTGGACATACCTGATCTATAGTATGCTGCTAATATTCATTAGGTCCTAACTCTTTACTAAAATCAAAAATTCAGTTATGAGTATGACCATTCTCTCGAGAAGAATGAACCTTGTTGGCAATAAAAAGAATTACTAGAGATGTTTGAACTTCATGAAATATGGAATACCGACAAAAGTAGTTATTTAACTGTACATAAGAAAAGCAAGTACTACAGAAGGAAAGGAAACGCTTGTTTTAACTGACAGTGCTTAGGATGTTTATGTTCCTTTAGATGGTTACAATATGGCTTAGAGTTATTTGAATAATGATATTTACCTAAAAATAAAACTACTTATAAGTCCCTAAGTATAATACGTGTTGATAGGTACATTATGTTTTGTCCTGTCTCTGAAAATAAATACACGGTGTTTGGAAGATGGGTGCAAACTTTAAGGGGAAGATAGCATAGACCATTTAGAACCATTTTAGCTATAATTGTTGAAGTTTGACTAATTTTTAAGGTGTTTGGCGAAATTGGTCTATGCTAGCTACCCCTTAAAGCTTCCCCTTAAAGCTTCGCACCCATCTTCCAAACACCCTGTATATCTTTGCTTTACAATTCCAAAATATCATTTATCTTGATAACATAAAAAATGAAATCCGAATAATAATAGTAATTGAAAATATAAATCATAAACATGTCCGTCCCCTACTTTGTTGTAACTTCACTATTTTTCACTATTTCAATTCATAGTGTATAAATAGCGCCATCTATTTGTAACGGTTGAAATTTTTCCTGAATTTGAATATAGAAAGCAGCTTATTGCTGTGTGTATAAAGTATTGCATATGTACTGTAAAATAATTACTGGCACCCTTTTATCATAAATGATAAAATATTATCATATAATAATAAAAATTAGCATATTATGTGAACAGTAAATTCTGCGTATTTCAACAATATTATCAAATCCAAAAAAATTTAGAACCAATAGAATATTGTAAATATATGTTTTCTTAAAAATACATGTTAAACGCTTGTATTCATTGTTGGAGAAACATATTTTTTTTCGTTTACGTTTTAAAAATAACTTCTTAAAAGGTAAGTTATCTCCTCCAAAGGAGCGACTAAAATTAAATTAATTGTTTCAAAGACAGAATGGTATTGTCAGATACCGAAACCTAGGTAGAGACTTAAATATACCAAAACGCTTTGGAAGACTGTGGAAATTCCAGATAAGTATTATTTATCTTTCCATATTTATTATGAATAATTTCCATAAAATAAGAGTTTAATTTTAGCCGCTCCTTTGGAGGAGAGAACTCACCTTTTTAAGAAGCGGAATATTATTTGCACATACATATTTTTTCGTATTTCCGTGTAGTAAACAAACTTATACGGAATAATCGGAAATGCCTCTAGCAAGACAAGAAGTGTTTACGGATATCTGTGGAAAAAATAACTGCCAAATAACCGAAATCGAGATGACGAAATCAGAATACCTTGCAATTACAAATCAATAATAATAATGCATTATTTTTATATTTAAAATTTATGCATTTTGGAAATTCTATTTCAAATATCTTAGAAAATATTCATATTAAGAAATTACATTTTCTTCGTCCTATATAAGTCGCCGAGAAGACTAACAGAAGTACCTTCCACACCACGTCTTAAGGTGTGTTCCATGGTCGTACCACCCAAGGTTACCCCTTGCTATAAAACGAAATTGACAACTGGAGGGGCACTAGTTAGTTTTACCTCTTTGCTGAGATCCCGGAAAATTCGCACCATGTTGTTTTTTGTGAGTATCCAAAATTACGAAAATTTCCGTTTAAAAATAGTGAAAAATAGTTTTCGAAATTACAATAACTAAGAGAAAGGATTTTTTATAAGTAAAGCGGTTAACCTTTTGATTCTTTGTTTGTAATACAACACGTTATTACCGCATTCCTGATAAAATTAAATTTCTATACAAGGTGTTTAAAACTTTTAATGTTTAGAAAATATAATAGATGTAGTCCTGGTGGCTTTTAATGTATAGAAAATACCAAAAAAATATCATAATAATTCGTTAGATATTAAAAGTTGTTTTCGATAGGGTTTTTTTATACCTGCTATATCCAACTGTCCAGGTATCCAATTTCTACTTTTAGATACTTAATTTACAATTTTGTCCTAAAAATAATTTCTAATATTTTTCAATATAACTAAATATTTTTGTTAATGTCATTTTTTTAATACATAAAATTTTGTCCAATTTTTCCAAAATCTCTTAACGCCTTCTTAAAATTATAAGTATTTAATATCAGTTTTTGTAAAATCGAGTTTTTCAAAAATATTTTTATTTTGTCCAATTTGTTGTCTCTTAGGCAATTTCTCTTGCATTGGCAATTACCGTTCATGGTCAAGGCTACCGCGGCGACCCAAGGACGGCAGCTATCCTAGCCGAAGATCGTTACCTCCAAGCAGACGGTCGATTTGGCGCACAATACCAACAAGAGGACGGTGTAAACTTCAAGGAAACTAGCTCTCCTGATGGTACCCGTCAAGGAAGTTACTCCTACATCGACCCTAACGGACAAAGACACACCATCACTTACACAGCAGGTAAAGACGGATTCATGGCCTCTGGAGACGGCATTCCCCAGGCAATACCAACATCTCTTCCGGTAGCCCCTGTACCTAACTATACACCTCTACCTCAATACAACCCACCTGAGTATTCAAGACCTAGGTACCAGTCCCAACCTCAGCCACAGTACAGACCCCAACCACAACCGCAGTACCAACCACAATCGCAGTACCAACCACAACCGCAGTACCAACCACAACCGCAGTACCAACCACAACCGCAGTACCAACCACAGCCTCAGTATCAGCCTCAACCGCAGTACAGACCACAACAATACGAACCTACCACTCCAAACCCCCATAGATTCTTTCCCCCTGGTAAATTGTCTTTGAACAGATCTCCTGATGGTTATCAGTTCAGTTTTAAAAGTGCTTAGATTTGTTTGTGTGCTGTAGGTATGGCTGTGTTTGTAAAAAAGAATTAGAATATAACATTGATATGTTAAAATGACATTTAGTCAGAAGATGTTAAAAGGCTTTTTTACTATAGATTTGTTAAATCAAGTATCAATTTTAGTTTACTATTTGAATTGTATAATGCGTATTTGCACTTTTTGTGTTAAATTTGTTTTATTACTTATATCATTTGTTTCTATAGTATTTATTTTCCTTTAATTTTTATTGTACCAGAGTGTAATAGACTGATGTGTACTCAATAAAAAATATCAAAACCCATTTTACCTATTATTTTTTTCATAAAAAATATTACAATATTTATGTAATGATTTCCTCATTTTTACAATAAAATTGCAGAATGAATAACATATGTTTCGAAAAATGTTCTAATAATCTAATTAAATGAAAAATCAGTACCTTCTAACATGATAACTAAGTTATGATTAATTTCGTAACTACAATGACAAACTTTTACTATTATTTTATTTTTATTATTATGGCTATTATTAGCAAAATACCAAGTAATATTGTAGAAACACCATATGACATTCACGGTTGAACTATGACGAAACTAGTATAAATCTTGTTTCAACAAAAGCTGACCTTTTATTAAACCTTTAACAAGAGTATAGCTATATTTGCAATATTCTTCGAACTTAATTGGCTTTTAGCGATTTAAAAATTATAGGAAAAATGCTCTCTTAGAAATGTTTCTGTAAGATGTATATTAAAAATTTCGGCGATTTGATTCATTTTTTTTGAATTTTGACAAATTCATTCAAGGATCAATTTTTCCTGCATAGCCCGCTATAGTTAATTCTTAACATTCGTAAAGTGGACCACACCCACGTTTATGATTAGAAATCCGGAAGAAAAATTTTGTTGAACCAAAGTTGTCGTTATGGATTTGTATCA
The DNA here is from genome assembly GCA_951812935.1 of Hermaeophaga mercurialis. Taxonomy (NCBI): domain Eukaryota; kingdom Metazoa; phylum Arthropoda; class Insecta; order Coleoptera; family Chrysomelidae; genus Hermaeophaga; species Hermaeophaga mercurialis. Next base: position 18,426,660 of record OX638365.1, read on the forward strand.
TAGTGTGATGCAAAATACCAGTTTTCCAAGAGCAACTACCAGAGCTGAAGGCCGTTCGTTACATTGCACTTTCATAGGTACCTTCCTTCTAGTTTAGTTTGTTGTAATTATTTACTTCGAGCATAAAGAAAAAGTGCCGTTTTCAATAAAATGACAATGAAAAATATTTTCTTCCGCAAAATATATTAGGTAATTAGAAAAGGAAAAGAAATAAAATTTGGGAATTTTTGTCGGGTCTGATAGAAAGAAAAAATCGGCATTTTTGGACAAACGAAAATCCCGAAGGTTCCGAATTAGACCGTAATAATTTTGTTGCTTTAAATAGTTTTTTGTCAAATAATTTTAATGAGAAACCCTTTATTTAATGTTGTGTCTAAACCGACTAACCAAATTAACCCACTATTTATACAAAGTGATTCACTAACAATTGACTTGGAGAATCCTTAATTCAAAATATGATGATTGAACTGAAACATTTAGATAAAATATTTCTCTTAACTTAGATACAGGGTGTTTTATCTAAAAATTTTAAAATAATTTATATTCACCATTACGAGGACTTCCTATACTTTTTATTCATACTTCGCAAAAAGTTTATGCATGTTACGGACACTTTAAATTATTGTAGAAAGAAAGCAAAAACAGTGTTTTCAGCCAATAAGGACACGTCCACAGTTTTTTGGGATTCCAAAAGTGTTATCTTTATCGATTATTTACAAAAAGGAAAAACTAAAACTGGACAATATTATGCTGTTTTGCTGACACGTTTTGACACCGAGCTTATGAAAAAAAGATAACATTTTTTCAAAAAAGGTGTGTTGTTCCATCATGATAGTGCAACATCTCATTCGTCTGTTGTTGCCACAGCAAAATTAGTAGAATTGCGTTACAATTTGCTGCCTCAAGCACTATATTCGCCAGCTCTGGCACCCGGAGATTTTTTGATATTTACGAATTTAAAAATGCAGAAAATATAGTGACCTAGTCATTTTTTTAAAAATTGTCTTCCTGTCAGTTGAATAAGCGACCCTTTTTCATGTAACGTATTATATATCGATAGGGTCCAAATGTAAACAACAGTTAAAATTGACTTTAATTGAAATGATGGTATTACACAATTCTATTTCCATAATTTTCATTTCTGTACATATGTATCAGATATGTTTCATTTTTCTTATGTTTTACGCATTTTTTAATACTGTTCGTTTTAAACTGAAGTTCCACCTCTTTCGGTTTTGGTCATTGGTCATTTTGACCAATGGCAGTAAAACTCTGATGATGGATTTAAAGATAGAAACTTCAATAAACTGTTAATTTGATCCAAAAAAAAATAATTATGATCTCTTTCTTTATAAAATGATTAGTTATATGTATTATGATAGGAGGAATGCACTGTATATGTCTACCATTTATTTCAATACAGAAAATTGTGGATACAACATGAATTTATTATTTTTTCTTATATTATTTTTAATTAATTAATGCAATAATTTAAGCATTTAATTTCAATTAATCGGATTACTGATGTTATTAACAATAAAAAATGCACTTAAAATTGTTATTTTTCCTCTAAAATTAATATAAAATTAAGTATTTTTCCTTTTGTTAATTTATTAAAGTGAAGTTAACATGAAGAGTACACTTGCCCATGTCAGAAAACTTACAAAACCAAATATTTTTACAAAAAAAGCAATCGGTTTTCGGAATTGGAACAGGTAAGAAAAATTACATAAAAGAATGATGAACAAAATATTAAAATTTCTTGATATTTATTTTTATCATCATCACTTTGTAAAATGCATACATATCTGGGTACTGGGACACACTGAAAAAGCAGAATATATGGTTTTTATTTGATCGACAGAACTACAGTAAGAAAAATATATTTTATTAGAGATTTTTATTTCAATTTTCACTGTTACCTTACGCCAATTATTGTTTATTACGTGTGATTTATTTTTATTGTATAGGTAAGTTAAAAATCTACATAAACTTAATAATATTTGTTTAATCATTATTTTTTAATTTGAATGGGTTCATGTACATATGGGTGTTCATTCATTGATCATGTATCTTTTAAAATTTTTGTATAATACCTTTATTATTCTAGATTTATACAGATTAATTTTCTGATTGAACAACTTAAATGGAGGTAGAAATAGTATACCTTAAATATTTCATTATTCCACCCATCTGGAGGTTGTTTGCCCTTTGTCCCTCATGGTTTTAGGATTTGATTCCACTGAATAGTCTTACCTCTGCCTTCAATCACGTATCTTCCATTATTATTAGAAGTCAGACGTGGAGGATTGTTGGATTGTTGGTTGGCTGACGTCCTATCCGTTTATGTAGTTCCTTTGATCCGGGTCACGTCCCCTTTTGGATAGGGGTTATCTTCACACTTGTTCCTATCCTTAATATCGGTCGTATGACTTGTGCAACTTTCCACTCTAACTGTTTCTCCAACCCATTTTGGGATTCCTTCTTGTTCCAGTTCTTTAACCCTAATTTAATATCCTTCTATCGGTCTTTACTTCCCTTTCTATATCATTAGATTTTGAGTTGATTATCAAACGTCATGTTGCAAGCCCACTTTATGGTCCATTCTAAAACCAGCACTCACATGGTGGTCTCATTTTAGTTCTTGTTTAACAATTTTAATTTTGACTAAGTTTTTTATTACTGTTAATTCAATTGCATTTTAATTTTACTTGTAATATTACTACATACTGCATTCCCTTTTGTTAATTTTATATTTGAAATTTGCTGTATTTTTAAATTATTTTATGACCTGATGATGACTTAAGTCAAACTTAGTTATCAAGTTGATTAAAAATGTGGTAAAGATTTTGAGTTTTCTTCGATTTTATCTTCATTTGTGAAATGAACTGAAATTTTGTGATTAAATCTTAATAAAGCAGATCGACAAAACATTTTAATGAAGACAATCAAACAGAAATTATCATGAAAATAAAAAAGTCAGCAAAGGCTTGGAGAATTTCTGGCCTAGTTTTTTTTGCTCATCAAATATTCAACACTTTTACTTCTATGCCTTCTGTTGTATCATACAACTGTAAATTTTCCTTAATCATTTTAACTATTTTCTGAATATTCCAGGTCATGCTTTTCATTCCCAGATAACGAATCTCAAAAATACGGATTAGCCCCTTTTTGTCCAGAAGGTACTAAAGAATTTATGAGCTACTTTCCGCTCATAGTTGAAGATTTGACAACTGGGCTTAATGCTAGTCAGCATTTCGAAGGTCTAGAAGATGTCGTAAATAGGTTTAAAATATGTTTAGAAAACACCGTGCCACATGGAAAAAGGGTAAGGGGTCTAACCACTATTATTACGTACAAACTGTTAGAGAAAGAAGAAAATCTTGTTGCGAAAAATATAAAAATGGCTAATATTTTGGGCTGGTGTACAGAGTTAGTACGTATATTAAATATGTATTTTATATACTAATTAATTCACATTTCTGTGTTTCAAGCAAAAGCAATATTGACAAATCTATAATACACTTATTTTTGCCTTGAATTTTAGGTAGAGGGCGCGATTCTTATCTACGACGACATAATGGACCATTCTCTTACAAGGAGAAACGGTCTTTGTTGGCACCGCCAAAAAGACATCGGGTTGATCGCCATCGCTGACGCAATAGCCCTTAACACTTCAGCTTTCTTGATTCTAAAGAAATATTTTTCACACCATCCACATTATACTCACATATACGAATTTTTTCACTGGATTATGCTTGTCACCGCTTTTGGGCAAACCATGGATTCGACCAGATATAACGCCTATGACATTTCAATGACTAAATTTAAGGCTATCGCCAAATATAAAACTGGATATTACACCTTTTATTATCCTGTGGTATTAGGGATGTACCTGGCCAAATGCTTTGATCAGGAAATTCTTGATAGAAAGATAGCACCGATTTTGTTTGAAATGGGGGAATTGTTTCAAATAAGGGTATGTCTGTTTTTAAAGTAAAAGCTCTCGTGAAATGAGCTCTTTTGTAGAATGATGTAAATGATTGGTTCGGAAAACTGGAAGAAACTGGCAAATATGGGACTGACATTGAAGAAGGTAGATGCACGTGGTTAGCAGCCAAGGCCTTAGAAAGCTGTTCTTACCATCAAAAAATGTTATTCTATAAAAATTATGGCAAATCTGAGAAGCAGGCTGTTGATGCCATTAGCAATCTGTATAAAGAATTGAAACTGAAAGAGAAATACGACCAATTTGAAGCAATATTTTTCGATTCTTTAAGAAAACAAGCCAAAAACATCCCGAGACAATATTTAGAAGTTGTTTTAGTACTTATAGACAAGTTAGAACGGCAAATATACAAAAGTTTAAATTGACCGTTATATTTTATTATTTTGATAATAAATGCCGATTAAAAGAATCTTTTCTATTATTTAAATTCGACTAAATCAGAACTACCTTCGTTTATTCATAAAACATCAATGTCTTTGGAATTATTTTCTAAAATTCTTATTCTTATTACAGGCCAATGGTCAATGGTCCCTTACCTCATGCAGATTTTTTTAAAGATGAAATGGCAGAACTCCGAGCTCATTATGCAATAATAGCAGAGGATTTGACCGCTGCTATTTCTCAATATAAAGATTTTCCAGGACTTCTAGAGAGATTTCCGGCCATGTTCGACTACATCATGCCAAATGACAATTCTTATTTTCTAACTACTGCGCTAATTCCATTGTATTCATATAAAGCCGTAGAAGAACCTGACAAAATGACAGCTGACAATTTGAAAAAAGCATGTATTATGTCATGGGTATATAGAATGGTAACTTCTACTACGATTTTAGCTAAAAATTATTAATCTACATCTACATTTTTAGTTGGAAGTATCTCAGATAATAGTAGATGACATAATTGACAAATCTGACGTACGGTACAATAAACCTGTTTGGTACAAAAAGGAGGGAGTAGATTTAGCTATCTTAGACAGTCACTACCTAGTGACAGGCGCCTACATGTTGCTTACGAAATATTTAGGGAATCATCCATGTTGTCTGAATATTGTAAACTTATTTATGGAGAATATGTTTATCACTTTCATATCTCAATACATGGATACAGCCAATGTTGGCGTTAAACAATTTTTAAGATTCATACCTTTAAGATTTGACAAGGCTCTTTATATTTTTGAAGGGAGTGTTAGGAGCGCTTTGTTTTTAGCAAATATCAAAGATAAAGAGATTCACCAACTGATGAAAAAGTTTACGATCCCCATGAGTAGATTTTTTCAACTCCAGGTCAGTTTTAGTCATTTACTTACCTAAATAGTCATTACAAACACTGCTTTCATTTTAAAACCAGCCTGTCGAAATAACTTGCAAATTTATATCAAGCGGGACATTTTTTCTAATATATCCTCAACCGTCATACGTCATTACCCTGTCCCCAATCTCGTTAAGTGATACAATTTAAATAGAAAAAGTGGTAAGTACGATACATCATTGAAAAGGTAATTGCATGGGTAATTCAGCAATATGATTGTTCTCTAGTTTACCTACTTTTGATTTTAACACCCTTTTGCGGGAATAAAAATTGTTACGTATTCCAAAGTGTGTCACTTATTAATTTGCAAGCTAATTTTATAAATAATTCACTACCTAGCATAAATTTGTTATTTTAGTTGATGGCGATTAAAATTAAATTGATTTAATCGTTACTTTAATAGCAGCAATCTTGTGCTACGACTATGCTTATTTACTTCAATTTTGTTTTGTTGTTGTAGGCTAAAATCAAAAGTAAAGGAAAAAATAATCGTATCATTGAATTACCTATAAAATAATCTTTTCAATGATGTATCACACTTAGTACTTGTACTATTTAAATTGTATTGGTTAACGTGAAAGGACGAGATTAATCTTTGGCAGTTGAGGATATGTTAGAAAATTATACCCCTTGATATAAAATTTCAAGTATTTTTTGATTTTCTTAAATTTACGTAAAATCAAAAATTATTCGACAGGTTGATTTTGATATGAAACCACTGTATATAGCTATAATTTATATGTATATAATTATATTGTCATAATTCATTAAATTTGAGAAAAAAGATACATAGTCCTTAACTTTAAATCAAAAGTTATGATAAAACATTTTAGATTCTAAATTGCAAAATATAATTATTGCAATGAATTGCATTTGAAGTTAATATCTTTATGATTAAAATATGCCCTTAAAAATGTAAGCCGACATTAACTCTTTTTACCAGTGTAAAAAGCTTTATTTTCATTAAAACTTTTTTAGAATGATTTTAGTGGAGTTTTTGTGAACGAAGATACGTTTCAAAGGGTTTGTCCGGATATAATATCTGGAAGGAACTCGTGGTTAGTGGCGATGGCTTTAAAAATGGCATCTCCTGCACAGAGGAGGGTTATAGAGGAAAATTATGGAAATGGGGATCTAGAGTCGGCCAAAAAGGTCATGGAAATATACAGAGAACTTAAATTGGACGAAGTACACCAAAATCGATCTAGAGAGTTTTCACAGGAGATGTACGAAGTTGTGGAAAGCTTTCCGAAGAGGATACCCAAGAAACCGTTTCATGATATGGTCCAACAATTAGTTTTAAATAAATTGTACTCATAACTTTTTTATCTGCAATTAAAGTATTATCAGCTATTTTTTCCTACCCACTATTACTTTATTTAAATAAGCTATACAGAAATTTGTACTGCTGCGCATCTTACACATTTTAAATAGTGTTTAAACCGTAGTGTCAGCTAAGTTAATCCTCGATACCAATAGAATTGGCAACAGTGTCGTTCTTTTTCCGAAAGTTCAAAAATAGCACATAATATAAATTTGATTGACTTCGATTAAGTTGTTTCTGTGTTTTCAATAAAGCAGAATATTATGATCCGGAGGGGATGGCAGACCCATAATAATAAAATTTCTTATAATAGATCAAAACTGAGCGAACTTTCAATAGAGATTTCTGTACAAATAATAATAAAATAGTGATTGAAAGCAAACCGAAACAGCAGTGCGTATCTATTTTTGGATAAAGCTTTAATTTTTATTCCAAGCGTATCGTCAACATGTTGTTTATGGGTGTATATTATCAAAAAGAGCAGGAAAAAGTACGTAATATAATACATATAACATAGTTTCTATCTGATTTCTTCTTAAATCAACCAACCATCTTAGCCTTCCTTTAGAAAAGGTAAATTAATCATGTTGATTTACACTGTTATTAACCCCTAAATTAATTTTCTGTTTAATGATAGGAACATTTTTATCTTCTCTATAATATATAAAATTTGTGAATTATTTTCTGTGTATTCCAAGAAACAATTTTTAATTTTAGAAATTTAAAACTGCTTGTGAAAAAGCGAGGCAATTGTCTAGATGGTCACCTGATGACGAAAAATTAGAATTGTATTCGCTTTACATGCAGGCTACTGTAGGCAATGTTAATATTGGTAGGTTAAAAATAATACACTTTTAACACTTCATTTACTTAGGTGGGCAATAAAAAATCAATTACGTTTATTTTAAAATAAATTTTCGGAACAAGTTCATCCTCTTGGTTATTTTCATTCCTTTATATGTAATCCTTCCTAGCTTTTTAAGTGGCTAAGGTTTTTATTTTGCCCCATACTTATCTACTTTAGTTTCTGAATGTCTCATTTAAATTTCTTCACATTCTTTGTTCTTTCAATTTCGTCTTTAACCAGATCCTTTTTTTTCATCTATTTTATTATATTATATATTTTATTATATTAATATAAGCTCTTCGCTGTCTCTCCTTGTTCCATACCCTATTTCTGTGTGCTCCTGGGCTTTTTTGCTCCAGTTATCTTTTTTATCTCATAAATCTAGTTTGTATATTTTAATTTGTACTAGTAATTCGTTTTTTGTTCCATGTTCCTGTTTTTGCTGTTCTCTCTACTAGCAATTATTTTCTTTTATCTTTTATTTTCTTTATCAATTTTACTAGTTTTATTTTTTATTTATATTCTTTCATTTTATTTTTGTAGTGCGTTTAATTTAATTATTATATCAAGCATATTTTAATTTTAAAATATTTTGGTAAATAGCCCGTTATTACTTGGAGGCCAATTCAACTTAGTTTAATAGAGTAATGTGGACTAAATTAACATTTTGATACATATGTAACCACTATATATAATTTTATTAGTATTGTTGTGGTGGATCATTTATAATTTTGAGTGTTTTATTTATGCATTATAACAAACTAAAATTTAAATTAAGAGAATTAATAGTATTCAAATAGAGCGAATGGCACTGAATAATATACATGTCAATAAAATGGCGTTATACTATTTTTTTATATTATGAAACTAAACTAATTCATATCTACATTTCAGCAAAACCATCTGATCAAGAAGGAAGAAGGAAATGGGAAGCATGGTATGCTAAAAAAGGAGTAACAGTGAATAAAGCCAAAGAGCAATATGTCGCTAAGGTGAAATATTTATCAGATATTTACCCTTAAAACGTTTTTGTTATTCCTGTAGACTTTTAGGAATAAAAATGAATATAGATACAAAATGTGCATAAATTCAAGATTTTTAAAGATGTGTACTAATGATTGTAGTCACTATTAAAAATGTATTACTAACAAGACTGATGTCCTACTTTACAGCAAAATGAAAATAATTTAAATGTTACTTTAACGTGCAAATTATATTATTTATTAAAAGTTGAAGATTCAGTATAAACTTCAGAATATAAATGGATCATATGATCTAAATGTGAATTCAAAGTACGGGACCCTTTAGATTCTTTAGATATTTTTTTAATGAATATATATCTCCCGTTATTATATTCGCTGAGCTTTCCAATTATTTTTACCTAAAAATCAAGATATTTAAAAAACCTTAAAAAAATTCAATCTGGTTTTATTTACCACATCACCCAGTTCTAATTCTTCCCAAGTGGGTGTAGAATTTTGTAAATTACTTATGGAAGACAATGTTATTCTGGCTGCTTTTATAAAGACGTTTACAGAATTTTGGTCATTGCAGAGTAATTTTTCGTAAGGACTCTTATCAACCATCGTTTTAAGATTTTTCAAATTATTTGAATTTATTATACACTTAATATTACTTGTACCGTCATCAACTGCAACATTAAATTTGTTTAAAAGAACTATATATGATTTATAATTTATTGGGAATCCAGCTTAATAAAAGTTTACTATTTAATTTAAAATAAATCCCAGCTTTCGCTTGGAATTGTTAGCAGAACATGTAAGTGATCTATCATAGAATAATAATTAACAAAAAAGTGATATAAAACATCTTAGCGGAATATATTGTTACCTGTGACTGACAAAAATGATATTGAAAATCGTTAGTTTTGTTCTTTATTGTTATTCTTAAATATTATTGAACAAGTATAAAGAACATTTTAGTGTCCTATTACCATGAATTCGATTTTACCATAACATTTTTTTAACATTATTTTCTAGCATATAAATGTCATAATATTCATAAAGATATAATGTTAGTATTATATTTAATTTAATAAATAGTATTTAAAATATTTTTTGACCATCAGTTAAATGTTACCAGAATTATAATAACAACTTTATAGAACACATCTCACAAAATGGAAGTACTATCATCTTCTTGTTATAAAGTTGTTATTATAATACTCTGTTAATTTTGTAGTTTCCTTGAAATTTTCGCAAGCTTATAATTATTTTAAAGAGTATCCTTTTTTTAAGCTAATAAATTGTAAATCAAATATATATATATATATATATATATATATAAACAGCAGTACCTTGTAAAAAATAATTTTCATCTTTTTGTGACTTCGCAACTACAATGCCACAAATAAATACTCTTCTGAACTGAATACTTTTACATTTAAAAAGACTATGTATTTCTTTTGCATTTAATAAATCTCTAATAAAAAATAAAGCATTTGTTTTGGGATCATCTTCTTTATTATCATCATCTCCTTCTAGAGCATTTTGTACTTTTTTTGACACTGTCCAATCTGAAAATAAGGGTTGTTTATAAAGTATTTGTTTGGACCCTGATGATCCTACTTTTCAAATATTAACTTTATTGTAAAACAAACATACAGACTTCAGAAAAAGATATGCATGTCCATAAATATGTATGACACATTTTTACCTGTTATTGAGGAAATATAAACCACTGTAATAAAAGCGTGCCCACTCAAATTAACCAAAAACCAAATAGAGGGTATTAGGTAGACTAGTGAATGAAAAAATACAAGTATAAAAAATAAAATATGCTTCAAAAAGATTACTTAAAATTAGAGCTTCAGCTGATCTAAGATGGTATAATTGCGATAGACGACTACTAGCACTATTTTCCATATTTTTTACAATTAAAAGTGTACCTAATGTCCAATCTTTCTGTAAATGAAAAAGGTAAATCTAACCTAACAATTTCAAAATGTTGTCATATATATCTTTTATTTGACAAAATTTTCTAAAATTCAATGTCCTTTTGTACTTTATTTATTTGTAGTATTAATTTAAAGGTCTGTGACCCAATCAATTGTCTTAGTCATACAATTATTTTCATAACATGAATTAGATTATGCCATATTTACCTCTTGTTTTATCATAAATACCAGACTCGTCTTCTTTACATGATGCAAATTTAACTGTTCCCTTATCATTTTTAGTTATAATCCATTCTAAAACAAAATTGAAGTCATTAAGAAAAAATATTAAGGTTCAATTTACCTTCTGGAGCTTCTGATATATGTGTAAGTAAGTCTTTCTGCAGATTATTACTGCTGCTCTGAAATTCACACATAAATGCATAAATAATATAAAACAGTCAATGCATACATTTTTAACGATTGTCAGTTTTACAATTTTCAAAAACTTTTTCTTCTTCAACTTAATATTTAAGGCCTCAGCTATCAGAGCTATTCGGTCTTTGCCAAAAAGTTAAACGACAGGACATGTTGGTTGCTGCTTTCACTTAACTGCTAGAACGCGTTATAAAATTTGATCCATGTACAAAACCCTAGGACCTAGGATTTAAAAAGATTAATTTCACTTTGCCTCGATATTCACATACATTATTTTTTTGAAAAATATTTCTCATAGGGTAGGTTTATAAAATTTAATATGTTGCATTTCTCGCATTTTTCTATATGACAGTTAGCTTTGATCTAAACTAAGTATAAATGAATATTGTTAAATGGAGATGTACCCTTATACCTAAAAATATAAAAAACAATGAGTACAAAAACTTCAAAATGATTGGGAAACCATCAGATGCTCGAAAAAAAAATGCAATACATTTTAGATTTATATTGGATCAAAATAAAAAACTCCATCATAAAAATGTAACAATTTATTAAGTAACAATAACAAGTTAATCCAAATAATTATCGTTTCCCAATTGATTTTTTATTAAATTAATATACTTAGAAAAAAACCTTTTAAATATTTCTTTAAGCTATAACACCATATTATAAATAAAATTACCTTTGTTAAAAAGCCTATATCAAATTTGTAAATTAAAATTTAATACAATTTAATTTTAATATTTTTGAAGATATAAAATTGTACCATATACATAAAAAGTTTAAAAGTTATCACAGTATTTGGCTGCTTTTTGTTTCATATTTATTCTTACAAACTTGTTGCATATTTGGAATTAATTTTTTTCTTAATAATAGCATAAAATTTATAAAAATAGTTCTTTTGCTTCTGGTCCATTTCATTTATAATTTACTCTTGTTCTGTGTGAATTTGACGATATCTTTCCACCAAGGTGGACGATTCATGCAGTATTCGTTGTTGTACATTGAATCTTGAAGTCTCTTGTAAACCTAGATATTAAAAATGTTTACAAAAATGAAGATATTTAAGGAAAAAGCATTAAAACTAAAATGTAAAAACCATAGCAAAGAAGTTAAAAACACTGGTAAAATATTAAAAACAGTGTAAAACTTCAAATAATTGTAAGAACGTCAAAAAAACATTGTGGAAACAATACTATGAAACCTTAAAGAACATTACAAAAAGGTGACAAATGAAAACAGTGAAATGCCATAGAAAAAGTGAAGATCAAGAATAAATATTAGAAAAACATTAAAAATCGAAAATGCCTAAAACACTACGTACACATATATACTGCGATAAATATAGAAAACATCGCAAGAATGTTAAAAATTATACTTGGAAACCACAAAAACATACTGGAAAAAACGGCATAGATATTGCAAAAATGATAAACATACTGAAACAACAGAACATTTTAAAACCCCCAAAAAATTCTGGAAAAACAAGAAGCCCAAAATCCTGTAGGCAAAATATTGCAAAGACGTAGTAAAACACCTGAACTTCTTAAAGGACAAAAAGATTATTGCAAGTAAAAGTCAATTTAAATATTCCATACTTCCATACCACCTACTGACCTCCCTTTAAAAGAAATTCTTACCTGGCCATCAGAAGCACCCAAAACTGAGTCCATAAGAAAATCATGCGGCGCAATAACGTCAATTAAAGATACCGCATCATCTTTCAAGTCGGAACAGAGCTTTAATATGGAATCTTGTATTATTTGGGGCGGCAAATTATTTGTGACATATCCCCCTTTGTACAAAGTTCCCACATGGTATTTGTCTATAGACCAAAGTCCATAAAGGGAAAATAATTTTGTCAGAACAGATTTAATAGCGGGATCATCAGACTGGTTAATTGTTGCAAGCATTCGTTGTAAGAAAAAGTGCTAGAAAATAGAATATAAAAAATAATCAAACACATTAAAAATGATAGTACCTGTATAAATGCAATCGCTAAATTTTTTCCATAATATACTTGACTGTCATTTTTGGCGGAAAATATAGATTTTCCGCTTTTCACCAATCCTTCCACTTTTTCGTGTGTACTTTTTAACAAATAAACCACTAACCATTGATAAGCATTTATAATACCTAAAAAAATATTTGACAAAGATCTACATTAATAAAAGTACTTTTTAATTTTATTTATATTTTTTAAAACTTACTTTCTGGGTGGCACATTTCATCGTTCCCTCTAGCAATAAATCGACTATTTTTCAAAATGTTTTGACCATAAGTCAAAAAATCTGTTGATTGCAAAGGACTGGAAATTTTTTTGTTTTCCAATATTTGGGGCCAAAATTTGAGAAGCCAATTTATAGTTTGCTGTATCAAAATATGATTTTCTCCTTCATATGTAAGATTGGGATCATGTTCATTTCTAACATCGCCCAAACCAGAAGCTAAGAAAAGGTACAAATATTTAAAAAAACTGTAATATAAATGTCATAACAGTAAAAATAATTGTAAATTATCCAAAATATTGAAACGTCAACAATAAGCTACCATATATACATACTCACCTTTAAGGTATCCATGTCCACCACAACATTCTCTAGATTCCTGAATAGCTTCTTTCATAATCCATCCAGCCATTGGTTTAGAAGCTGATGAAACTCCATGAATTTCTATGCCCATTTCTGGAGCATCAGGCCTTACATTACCAAGTATACTATCTAAAGAAAATTGAAAGAAAACCTCGGAAATGTACGTATCAAAATTTCTAAGCACATAAGCTGCTGCCAAATATGGTATTAAACGATTTTGCTGCAAACAAATATTTTTTTTTTTTTACTGTAAACCTGATCTTAATTTTTATAACAAAATCAAATTTGATTTGAATTTAAAGATTGGAAAAATCGTTCCAATTTATAAAAAAAATAATCCGACATTAATAAAAAAACTACAAACCAGGCACTATTTTTTATGTTGTTTTGTTTAAGAGTCCTCCATGACACAACGCCATATAATAAAGTACTGAAAACGTAGCATCTTAACAGTCGTAAGAGTAGATATATTTACTGTTTTATTTATTATAGTTCCCAGATACTTGTAATTTCTTACGTTTTCAACGGGTACATAATCTATTTTAAGACTTGAATGGTTATTGAGCGTTTTACTGAATATCATATAATTAGTTTTCTTGACATTCATTTTTATACCGCAATTGTTACATAACGTATTCAGTGTACCAAGCAAATGTTGTAAGTATTATGATATTCTTGCTAACAGAACAGTGTCGCCTGCATAACGAATATTATTAATAATTTTCTCCGTTTACTACTATCCCTTTCCTTTGTTCTGTGAGATCTTCCTGACAATTTTTTCACTGTAAATATTAAACAATAAAGGAGATAATATACATCCTTGTCTTACTCTTCGTTAAATTTCTATTTCTTGTGATAGTTCATCTTCTACTTTGATATTTGCTCTCCTATTCCAATCCAGATTTATAATTATTCAAAGGTTTTTTCCATCAATTCCTTTGTTTTGAAAAATATCTTTGAGTTTATTGTGACGCACCCTGTCAAATGCCTTCTCAAAATCTATGAAACAAGCGTGTATTTCTTGATTTACATCTATAAATTTCTGTGTAAACACATTTAAAGTGAAGAGGGCTTCACTCGTACCCAATCTTTTTCTGAACCCCATGTGTGTTTCACTGATATCAAGTTCCTGTTTTTGGTATATTCGATTATGAATAACTTTCCAGAAATATCTTCAGCGTGGGGCTAATTAATGATATTGTTCGGTGATCAAAACATTCTTTCGTATCGGGTTTCTTAGGTATAATAACAAATGTAGACAAAAGCCAATCTTCAGGTATGACGCCTGATCTTTAAGAGATCTGTAGGGATTTCATCAGGTCAACTTGCTTCTCCATTTTTGACATTTCTTATTGCATATTTTATTTCGTCTGCCAACATTTCCGGTCCGGCATTAACAAACCCTAGAGAAATATTGTTTCTCTCGTCTTCAAATAAATCATTTATGTACTCAGTCCACCTTTGAATTATTTCTTTTATAATAATTTTTCCGTCTTTGTCTTTAAGTAATCCTGTTTGACTTCTTCTCTGAGTACCTCTTATTTCTTTTACTTTCTTGTATATATTGAATGTATCATAGTTTCTTTCGTATTTTTCCATTTCTTCGCATTGTTCCTTAATCCATGTTTCTTTGGCATCTTTGATTTTTCGTTTTACTCTTTGGTCTATTTCTTTATATTTTTCATTTACATTGGCTGTAGCGCGAATTCCATTCTCTAATAAGTTTTTTGGCTTATATTATCATTTCTTAGTTTATTCAGATCTAATGTTTTCTTAATAGGTTTTCTTCTTCTTTGGTCTCGCTTAGATCTTAGAAACCACAGGGTTGTGATCAGAACCTATAACAGCCCTAGGGTAGGTCTTGGTATATTTGACGGCATTACGGTATCTCCTTGTCACCATAATGTAGTTTATATGGCTTCACACCATTTTTTCTGTGATATGTTGAGGTGATGTCCACCTATACAACCTTCGTGGTGGTAGTTTGAAGGTATTTGTTAACACTAAATCTTGGTTCAGACAAAATTGAACTAACGTATCACCCCATTCATTTTAAAGAATACGGTATTTTACCTATCCGTCTCTATTTATATTTGAAATGTACATATACTTTTTTAAAAACAAACAACTGTTGATTTCTGTGGAAAATGTTCACCAGTATAACATGCTGAGTTGGTGAACTTCATATTCCATTTTGCCGTTTGAAAGTGATTTCTAATGCTCCTAACTGCCTGGGTCCAAAATTATTTAATAAGTTACATAATCTTGTTAAAGAAACATCTAGTATTATTATTTCCAAAAGCAGCTCGAAGAACTTTTTATTAGAAAATTGTTTTGATTCATTAAAGAAAGTTTTCTACTATTTTAATTAATTGTTAGAAGTTAGTATTTCTTAGTAAATGTTTACGTTTTTTACTTTTATGTATAATTGACGCATTCCTATACAATTGTAATTGCCCATTGGAAAATAAAGATTATTATTATTATTATTATTATTATTAACAGGCATCAAATGTTGAAGAATATGTCAACTGTCAATTAAAATTCTTGTTTTAGAATTTTTTACTCACATGACTCTGATATTCCAAAATTGGAATCTCCTCTTTATCATTTGGCCCAAACTGTCGTCTTATAGCTGCATATCTAATGGCTATAGTAAGGGCTTTAATCCCTAATGATTCAGACATACAAGAAATATTTACTCTTCCAGCAGACAATGACCCTAAAGCTGCTCCATGCCTCTTGTTGGGGTCTTTTATTGTAGAAACATACTGACCATCCTCAGTAACATCTGCAACGTTGTTCAACAAATTTACTCTGGGAATTTCATAGTTTATGAACCGAACAAAACTAAAATAGCAAAAAAGTTGAACCAAAATGTTTATTAGCTATTAAAAAAATACTAAGGTCAAATATAAAAGCTGATAATGGCAGTGTATTAACAAAATGTTATATTAATTGTATTACCCTATCACAAGGAATATTTACAATAAAAGAAAAAATACGAAATAGTATTAAAAATAAATGCACAGAAATGAAATACAGAAATTGTTTATTTCTTTTTTTTTAATAACTTTTGAAAAAAATACCCTTAAATTCAATTTATACACAGTATACATTAACAATTGATGGGATAGTAATTCATTTCATTTAAAAATGTAGATTCTGTATATGTAGAGTTTGCAAATGACGATAAATATAATAAAAAGTCTGTTGCTTACCCATTATCAACGCCATCTAGACCAATTTTCCCTCCCATATCACCAATTTCAACACCAGGATAAGGTAAAAGAGTATTTGTATCTCTTAGAGGAACAACAAAACCATGGAGTCCATAATTTTGTCCATTTAGGAGCAGTTGGGCATAAATAGTTCCATACATTGCAGTTTGGCCTAAACCTCCAGCCCAACATTTGGCAGCCTCAAAATCTGGGGAATTCAAGATGAACGATTTTTTTTCTTTGTTGTATGTGGCAGTGGTACGCATTCCTCTGGCATTACTGCCATGCCCAATCTCTGTTAGACAATAGCAACCGAAAATCTTTGAATCCTCGGCATCGCAAACATATTTTAGGTGCCTTTCTGTTCCCATATTCTTAACAGAAGCGGAAAACAGAGTGTTTCCTACTGTATGTTTTATATAACTACCTGCATCTAACACAGTAAGGATTCGACATGCTGCAGAAGGCAATTTTAAATTTGTCAGAGTTCTATTGAAGGAAAGTATATCCAAATTACTAATTATAGTTGCTCTTTCAAATGAAATCTTTCTTTGTTCATCCAGTGACTTCGAAGTAACATTTTCGATATTAAAAATCGGAATCTTTTTCAATATATCAATCACTTCATTCTGTCAATAAATAAATTATCAAATTTTTCATAAATGTTTTCTCAAAGTTCCTTACCTCAAATAAAATGACTTCTTCTGTATTTAAAAATACTTTTAACTTTTTCCAGTCAAAAGAAGACTTTTTTCGGTATATATCCAAAGGACCCGACTTGAAACCTTGTATAATATGCATATTATTTAATAATTTTTGCACTAAAAAATTCCAATAGGGAGTATTTGATGGAACTAAAAATTATATCAACATATTGCTTTAATACTTATCACCGTTTTAAACATAAAAAACTGTGACCTTTGACCAACTATGAAATCACTTTAGATAGAGAATAATGTACTTTGAAACTAACTATTGACCTTTATATCATTTAACTTTTATTTTACCATAAAACGATTTTTTAGTTATAAGTAGTATTTCTACGTCATGATCATAGATATATGTTATGATGACATTTTCATTTTACTACTCAGAAATATTGCTATAATAAAAATATTATCTAAAAAGAAGATTTGCAAGAGGTTTAATGAGAAATAAAGTTATGATTTAACATGTTCTAAAAATAAACGACAAGTTTTATAAATTTTATTGTCGAGACGAATAAGACGGATAAATCAAATATAAGTGTTTTAATGTTGTTATTGCAAGTGACCAGTATCCAACGACAGCAAAGGCATATTTATTCCAAACTAATAGACGAGAATTATTGTCCAGCATTGCCAAATTATAATTCCTTTCTTTATGATTTTACTTTTTTATTTTTACCCAAAATGCAAATAAGTTTATTTTTCATTAAAACTATAATCTGAATGATAATATTCTCTAAATAAATAGCATAATAATAATAATAGCAATAAAGACTCAGTTAAGAAACGAATATTAATAACTCTTATATCCAAAATTATATTATAATTATCAATTATGTTATTCAATTATTTTTACAGTATACCTTTAATATTCATATAAATTATATCTGGCAACGGTGAGTGACAAATTAGACGTAAAAAAGAAGAAATTTAATTTAGTTTTAAAGATTTTTACAGTAAGATTAGAATAATGCAGGCCTATTTAAAATCTGGGAAATTGGGTGAAAGTTCCGGTAAAAGCACCTCCAATGCAAAATCACAGAAAAAGGTGAAGTCAGTCCCATGGGTTGAAAAGTACAGGCCAAAGAAAGTATCAGATGTTGTAGAACAAAGTGAAGCTGTAGCTGTACTTGAACAATGTATAACTGGAGCCGACTTACCAAATCTGCTGTTCTACGGTCCACCAGGTACTGGTAAAACAAGTACAATATTAGCAGCCTCAAGACAACTTTTTGGTGATATATATAGAAATAGGATCCTCGAATTGAACGCTTCTGATGAGAGAGGAATACAAATAATAAGGGATAAAGTTAAGAGTTTCGCCCAGTTATCTGCCAGCGGGACAAGACCAGACGGTAAACCATGCCCACCCTTTAAGATTGTGATACTAGATGAAGCTGATTCGATGACCCATGCGGCTCAAGCAGCTTTGAGGAGAACTATGGAGAAAGAAACGAAAACTACGCGGTTTTGTTTAATTTGTAATTATGTATCCAGAATTATAGAACCGCTGACTTCTAGGTGCACGAAATTTAGATTTAAACCTTTGAATGAAAGTATGATTTTTGAAAGGTTGAGCTACATATGCAAGGAAGAGGATGTTTTATGCGATGACGACACTCTAAATACTCTTGTAGAAACTAGTAATGGAGATATGCGAAGAGCCATTACTTGTCTACAAAGTTGCGCTAAATTGAAGGGATCTCAGCAAAAAATCGATATAGACAGTGTGTTAGAAGTAACAGGCTTTGTTCCAAATAAATGGCTAGAAGAATTCTTAAACATTTGTAAAGGATTAACCGATTATACAAACCTGGAAAATTTCATTAATAAATTTATACTTGAAGCGTATGCAGCGTCTCAAATTTTGGATCAACTTAATGAAAAAATAGTGAACAGTGATGAATTTAATAATAAACAAAAGGCTTTCATAGGAGAAAAATTAGGAGAAGTTTCTTACCGTTTACAAGATGGAGGTGCTGAATACATTCAATTACTAGATTTAGGAAATTCAATTATTAAAGCTTATTGTTTACAATAATTTTTGAAGTATTATTGTGAAGGACAGATGAATTTTTTTACAGATTACTTTTATTTCTAATATGTTAAGATAATCAAATACTGTAAAGAAGTTCAAGTTTTTTAATATATATATAATGATATATAATCATTTAAATTTTACTTGTTAATCTGACATATGTTTTTTGTTTTTTCTTAATGAAACTAATTAATTATGCATATATTCCCCATATCAAAACTATACCAATGATTTTTTAAAACGGTATTTGAAAAATGAAAATATTGTTGACTTACTTTTGATACAAGTGGTTCTTTGACTGCTAATTGATCCATACAAAGTTTGTCAAAAGTGAAGCATTGGTTTAATAACTGAAATGTAATTTATAGAACATCTTTTTAATGGTTTTTTAAAAATGTATTTTCTAGTATTTGTGAAAACTAAATAAAAATTAAATTATTAAGTATAATAGATTGATGCGGTATTTTTGGCGAACAGTTTTTAATATACTTTATCAGGACTAATCATTGTACAGAATCTAATTATAATCACTCCATAAAAAAATAAGGACACGTCTCCATAATCAATAATTAAAAAAAAATACTAACAAAAAATTAACACATATTTCACAGTTTAATACCACAAAAGTTTATACAAAAATTTAATTTTTTTTATTATACAATAATTTCCTACTTTTGTTACTAAAATTTTTTCAAATAATTTTTACATCCATGAAAAATTAATTTTGGTATACTAAAACTTGCGTTTATAAACCTGCATCACGTACAGCGCGTCCTAATGGTTAAGAGAGAGCTTATATTATTGACAGGTGGTAGTGTCTTCGAAAGCCTCGATCGTTTTTTCTTTTATAAGATATGTATTCGTTTGGACGGCAAATAATTACAAAAAATCCAAAAAATATCACCTCATAAACAAGTCAATAACTGTTCTGTAAGTTGCAGTTAAATAACTAATATATTCCCAAATTATATGAATATTGAAATGTGGAAAAGTCATAAGGATCGGCTGTCTTCGAGGATTTCTGATAAAATAATACAGGTAATTAATGAGAAGAATGCTAACTTTTCTTCTACATTAAAAGTTGGATATTATCACAATTACTATGTGAAAAACGTCAACTTCCTTTTTTGCCTCCTTTTATGTTACTGTTTTTCAAATAATTTTTACATCCATAAAATATTAAATGTGGAAAAGGTCCTAAGGATCGGCTGTCTGGGAGGATTTCCGATAATATAATACAGGTAATTAATGAGAAGAATGCCAACTTTTCTTCTACATTAAAGGTTGAATGTTATCACCATCACTGTGTCAAAAAAGTCAATTTCCTTTTTTTGCCTATCCTCAGGATTCTTTATGAATTTCGAATTATATCCTATGTTATAAAACTTATTAAGATAATTTTTTCCTTAAAAGCGTAGTTTATTTACATCTAGATCTTCGTCATATTCTCTATTACGAAGCATTTTGGCCGTGTGTTTCTGTGCTTTTTTCTGATTAACAGCAACCTGTTCTTCATGCCGTTTTCTAAGCAAAAATTCCGCGATTGTTGGTATTTTCGGAGGTTGGGTGAATTTATCTATTGAAAATTTTTGTGGTTTAGTCCACCTTCCAGTACTTTGTGATTTGGAAGAAGTGGGATGTGTTGTAATCATCTTAGTTAAGGAAATTTTACGTTCTTCTTCAAGGTGATCGGTAGACAAAGATGCATGCTGAAATCTTCGCAAAGACGCCAATTTCTGTCTCCTACAACTCTGTTCGTCATTGTTTTCGGAAATAAGGTTATTACTAGGTAACACTAGTTCAGTCGACCATCGGGTAGAATTAGCTAAGTTGTAAGAATCATTATCTTCGATAGGGGGTTTTGACTTTTGAGAATTTTTCAAAGAGGATATTAAAGTTAGTTTATACCTCGTGGCTTCATGTTCCTTTCCGTCTGTTAACAACTCTTTGGACTTTTCCTTTGGATATTCTTTATTATAAGTTGTAGCCAATTTTATCAGTTTGTCATCTTTGGCTTTAATGGCCGGGGAGTTAAATTTCTCAGGGGTAGTAGACCATGTAGTTAAAGTTTTCGATAGAGTATATCTCTTTTTCTCATCGGCGATACTCTGCTTCATGAGTTCGGTAATTTCCGATAGGGCTCTGATTTTATTTTTCATGGGCAGACCGTTTTTATTAGCTTCACTTTTCGAAAAAAACTTATAGTTGGTTAATCTTTCTTCAGGCTCTGTCTCATACGATGAACTCTCTTCTGCGTATTCTGATTTCTGTTTAAATTTTTTTGTCAGCGGCTTCAAGATTAGATCGGATCTTTGGCGTAAACGTTGCGAACAATTATCTGTTCTGATTG
Organism: Hermaeophaga mercurialis; assembly: GCA_951812935.1. Classification (NCBI taxonomy): domain Eukaryota; kingdom Metazoa; phylum Arthropoda; class Insecta; order Coleoptera; family Chrysomelidae; genus Hermaeophaga; species Hermaeophaga mercurialis. The sequence goes on from OX638365.1 coordinate 18,448,392, forward strand.
TTCTTCTATCAGAATTCGAGTCTTTTATTGAACGTTTGTTTTGAAGCATTTGTTTTGCGTATTTCTTGTACTTTTTGTCGACGTCTGTGTCGCGAGATTCCTCTTCGTCACAAGAATAGTAAACAGTTGCTTTGTCGTTCATATTTTCTCTTACGCCCGTAATTGCTGTCTTGCTTGTCATCTTTTTGGTTAGATCACGTCGCATATTACTGTTTGAGCTTCTTACACATGTTCCATCACGTTTTGAAGATTTAGGTGACATGAAGTTTCTAGAATCTGAGGTTACGTCGGCTTTGTTTTCTCGTCTTATTTCGTGTTTCTTCAGAGATTTTTTCTCATTACGTCGAAGCAATTTCAAACCTGCAGGAGTTCCAAAGCCGGGTAGATACCCAAGACTGGGCTTTTTTTTTAACGATATAGATTTAACTCTTTTATATAAGTTATTAATATCGTTATCACACACTACACTTCGCTTTGAGGAACTGTGCGATTTTGCGGATTGCTTTCGTGTTCTGCCTGAATAAGTCTTTTTGAAATATTTATCTTTTTCTTCTATGGTTGACAATTCAACCGAGGACACTAACTTTGAAGCAGACGTAGTAATGTCACGTTCAAACTTTCTGAACGTAGACGGTTGTTCGGAGAGCCCTGTAGAAAGCCTCTTAAACATACTGCAACCACTGGAGGAGCGGAAATTACAAACCAACCTTTTCTCTTCTCGTCTTAAAAACTTTTCTACGTAATGTGGACCCAAATTGGCAGCTTCTTCGTTTTCTAGTTTTTGACATTGTAATGAGGATTTGTTTAATTTTAAGATGTTTGTATTTGGCCCATATATCATTCCATTTTCATTCAGCAACGAAAATTTAGATGATATTGGTATTTTTTTGGATAAATTGTGCATTACGTTAAATTTTGAAAAATGTACACAGGCAATTTGAAAATGACCACTGACATTTACATGTCAAATTGAAATGATCTCATATACAATTCACTGGACTAGAGTGCCGTGCTGCGCATTCTTTGATAAATAAAAATAAATCAACAGGACTTTACCGGAAAATTGGGCCAATACTTGTTAAGAAATTACACTTTAAAGTTTAAATTGTCTAAATCTGAAAACTACTTATCAGTAATGTTAATTATTAAATGCAATATTTTATTCTCGCATAAAACTACAGAAAATCGATAGTTTTTATCATATTAGTATCCAAAAAATACATATTAAAAAATGTTCAATTTATTTTTATTACATATTACAAAAAAGCGAGGGGTTCTAGTTTCAGGGGTCCCATTCTCAAATCAAGTGATTTCATTTCGTATACGAAATATTTCGAATCTCGAATCATATCAAGAAAATACAGTTTTCTATTTACCTTATTGGGAAAGTTAATAATGACAAACTATGTTTTAAGTATTGCAAAAATAGAATACCTTTATACTTTTAAAACATTTATAATGTAAAATATATTATGTTAGTTCGATTAGTCCATGTTTTCCAGTCTTTTCTGGTTCCCGGGACAGCATTTAATATGTTGGCAAGTTGAGTCCAATGCTCGAGTGCTTTTTTAACTTATTATCCTACTATTGCGCCAAACGAAATATCCACGATAGAACAAATAATTTTCTATTCTAACATGCATTTCTAGAAATTTTCGACAAGGTGGCTGTTTGTTTTTTTGGAAGTATTACATAGCTCTGAATATTTTAGATTTCAAAGATTTTTAACTCGATTGTAATTTGTAACAATTGGATAGTTTAACAAAGTAGCTAAAAATACATTAAGAAAATACAAGGGTTTCAAAATTATAAAAATATGACTCTAGCATTAAAGAGATTTTTATTATTTAGTCGTATCACGGTAAAAATACAATTTAACTTGAGCACTTCTTCCCTGACCATTTGGCTCATTTAATTGATCGCTAATATTCGGTTGGGTTATTTAAAATGGGTACCCACGTAGTTTTGCGTTAAATTAATTTAATGATTATTTATATTTTTAATTTCAAGCGAGAAAACAATTTCATGAACTCAATTATTTTCGAATTATTGATTGATATAAGACGTCAAAAAATTCGAAGTTCAGATTTGGCAGAAAAATTATTTGTGAAATGTTATTTAGTTCATTTGCCTTACTTCTAGGAGATTTTCAAATTACAATGTGTACCTTTTGGCCAGATTTCCCGTAAATAATTGCCAGCACATCCTACACTAGAAATAATATCAGCGACAGTCGATGATGATATCCCAAGTAAATTCCAAAGAGTGTATCAGGATGTAGCAGCAACACGATTTTCATCAACCAGACACAGACCCCAGATGGTTTTGGAGACACAGGAGTTATTTGGTGAAAGTAATTTATCAAATTTTAGTATGTAGAAGAGTGAAAGAAGAAACTGTCGGTTTAAAACCGGGTTTTAATTTTGTTTCTTTATATTGATTTTACAACGGTTATAAATAATTTGGCGTTAAAATTGTATAAGTTTTTAATTTTTATGTCAAAATTAAGAGATGTCCAATAAGAAATTAATAACAGACTAGAAATATTAAACAAAATTTGAAAATTTTCAGTAATCTCTGGAATGTATATTTTTTGAATATACTATTTGGTTATAAATTGTAGGTCTGTTGAAAAATATTAGTAATGAAGAATTTTCAAAATTCTAGTATAGAATATCAATCAAACAGTAAACAAGACAGTATAGGCACTTACATAAATTAAGTACCTAATTGATAAATTAACGAAATGTGGTTTATAAAGAGGAAGAAAAAAATTGTCATCTTAAGAGATTGAGAATATTTTGCAACAATTTATTATATTACATTTACATAAAAAAAATTCACGGTTTTATTATTGACTTTACAACGGTTACATAGACAAGACAACTAAATTGAATTCGCTCTTAACATTGTATCAGTTTTTCTTTTTGTTTGAACAAAATTAAAAGATGTCGATTACTTATTGACAAGCTTATAACAAAATTGTTTACGTTGTGTTGTAGAAATTTTCAGAGAGCCCAGGATTTCATATTACATAATTGTAAGTTGTAGGCTTGTTGATAACTATTCGCATCGAAAAGTTTTTAAACTTACATAGAAATAGCGAAACGACATTCATAGATTAAATATTTATTAATAAATAATATAATATTGTTTCATAATATTTACAACGCTCTTAAGGTTTTTAGACAATTTTTTTCTTTATCAATTCAAAATTGAAATATTTGTGTTGTAAAATTGTCTTTACTTTATCTTTAAATTTGAAGTTTGTATTTTGCTCTAATGTTATTATAAGTTAGTAAATAAACGAAATACTTTATTCAGAACTTGGCGAGGCATTTAGTTATAAAAACTGCAAATAATGTACAATTGTAAAAGCTTGTAAATAAATTGTATTGAATTTTGATTTTTTTGCACTCTTTTAGGAAATTATTATAAAATCATCTTATCCATTTTTAGGTTGCGAGTCAATAATAAATGTTAAGCGGTTTGTAAGGCTGATTCTAAAAAATAGAAAGTGAAAGCACTTTCTAAGTTTTTTAATATCAAAAATCTAAAACCCACATTTGAAAGAGGATATTTTTCTGATTGTTTTTTGTAAATATAGATGCAAGCAAAGTATACATCTAAAAAAGTCTGCCCAATAAATTTGTTAGGTCTGTTATGATACTTTAATAATTCTTTGTTTGAATACATTTGTTAAATTAGTCATTAGAAAGATTTCAAAGAAATTAAATCACATTAGAATGACTTTCTCGAAGGTATTAGAATTAATTTGATTCGGTATAGGTCACTTCATTGCCAACATTGGATTAATGGTCCAGAAAAGTTAAATAGGAATATCTATTACCTACATGTAAAATAAAATAAAACAATGCACCGATTTAATCAAAACGCCTTTTTAAAAACATATTTTTATAGTAAACGGTAAACAGAGTTTTGGTTTTTCTTTTAATATAGGTATGTATATAAAGGGATGTAACGTAAACGTAAATAAAGCCAGTTGAGTAACTACTTTACTTGTTAATTTTTCAAGTGTTAACGTTTTGTTTGGATACAATGATCCCAGATATTCTAAAACAAATTTGGTGTGCCATGTACAATTATACTTATGATTTGGTAGTTAACGTTTAGTACTCCCTTCATACATCTTTTAAAAAACTCTGAATCTTTTTGTGGTAAAGAGAAAATCAAACTTAATGCTGCTTTGTGGCTATTTATGAGCGAGAATGATTTATTTGTTTTTAACAATCTGTAAAAATTCTTTTATTAAAATTATATCATGTGATAGTGGGTCTTTGTGTTTTCCCACACAAAACGCCCACCATTTTTTATTTGTAACGTCATATTGTCTAAGTGCTGAATTGGAAATGAATGAGATGATGTTAAATTTTTTGGAGAGGGCCGACTTGACAAAACTCCAGCCACCTGGGTAAGCTGTCTCCATTGTAGGTGAGGTTTCCTAAGAGGAGATAATAACATATCTTTATTAGGGTTAAAAGTTAGAGTTGACCCTATTACAATGTTTTTTGAACAGTGGAACCCTCGGTAGAGCTTTCCATAGTGCAACCAACAGTATCTCTTCTGCTTTTTCCACAATTATTTTCATAATTATGTTAGAAATTAAACAGAGTGGAGGGAAAGAGTAGAAGAATAACTTATTCCAACAAACTGTGAAGGCTCCTGGATAAGGTTTCCACGAGAAATAGTTTTTACATTTTACATTTAGTCCGGTAGTGAATAAATCAATTTCTGGTTGGCCCAATGTTTTGCAAAATATGTATATATTGTCTAAGGTATTTATGTATGAGGCATGAACAAAATAAATTTTTGTGTTCGTAGCATTTCCATATCTGTCTAGATAACAGTTTATCAAATTATAAAATAAATATTTAAGATTAATTTTTAGTTCTTGAATTTTTATTGTACTCTAGATAAAATATATTAAATAAAAATTGTTTCCTAAACCCATGAATTATTCTTATATTTTATTTTAAATATTGATAATTTCATATCTAAAAGTTCTAAATTACTTCTACTATTTTGTAGGAATAATTTTGTAATTTTAAATCACCTCTCGTATTAAAATAAATTAAGTTTCGACGTTAAAAAATAATTTAAAATAAAATTTCTAGCTAAAAAATAGTATAATTAAGAGAAGGTTAAAAAAATAGAATAAAATTTGATTAGCGTCATGGAATTTTGTAACGAAAATATTTAGAATAATTACTAATTCTATGAAACTGTGTTGTATCTTAGTATATTTTTATAATACGAAAGTGTCTGCTTAATGTCCAAGCTACAATGTATGGATGTGAATATCATTTTCAAGTACAATGTTTTTCCTCAAGGTTGCCCTTCTTCTTTGTTAATTTTGAAAAATACAACAATTTGTTATTATTAGTACAATGCCAAATGCTAAGATACTAAGTAATGTTTTTATTAGCAGCAGTAAAAAACAAAAAATTGAACATCCTCCGGTAAGTTATTTTTATTTTTTTATTGTTTTAATTTTCATAATCCTATTTTCGTTTCTAATTATTTTCTTTTGATCGTATAAATTACTTTCCTATTAATTACATTAATTTTTGTTTCAGACTCTACCAGGCCTCTACCAGTTCTGCAGTTCCCAACTCGCCGCTGCGGGAGAAATTGAAAATTGTTTCAAATAGAGTCCAATTTTTATTGCAACAAGAAAACAAATTAGTACTAAGGAGGATAAGAGGCAGAAAAAGACCTATTGGATATAGAGTGCAATTTAAATGTCATTCAGATGGACATTAAAAAATTGGGAGGTCATCTGGATGACATATTAATGTAGAAATTAGTTTTAATTTATTTTAGTTTATTATTTAATTTTTTAATTTTAAGGTTTATATTTTATTATTATTATTTATTATTATTATTATTTGCATATTTTTATATACATACTATCACGAAACGAAAATTCAACAATGTGTATAACGGTTTTCGTAATAAAACAAAAGTTTAAGGATCACTAGTTGTTTAAGGATTACAACTTTTCATAAAACTGTCTGTAATAGAGTCCAATTTTTATTGGAACAAGAAGAGGAGTTAAGGAGGCAGAAAAAGTCCCTATTGGACATAGAAGGAAGTTTAAATATCATTCAGATGGACATTAAAAAATTGGGAGGCTATCTGGATGGCATATTAATGTAGAAATTAATTAAAATTAATTTATTTTTCAATTATTTAATTTTAAGGTTTATATTTAATAGAAAAATTATTTAAATAAAAACTATTATTATTTGCTTATTTTTTATATACATAACGAAACGGAAATTCAACAATGTGTATAACGGTTTTCGTAATACCTTTATTAAAACGATCACTAGTTGTTTAAGGGTTACTACTTTCCGTAGATTTTAATTTAATAAAAATGTATTATTGTTTATTTTTTATTTACATAATTACTATCTCGTTGCATCGTGCCTTATTAAAACTTAAATTTAGTTGTTGTCTTTGTTTAAAGATTATGAACGGTTCACATAAAAATTGAAAAATAAGTAAATACATACTTCTAATTTTCATTATCTTGAATTTAGCCTGAAACTGGTTTGTTGTTTAACATTTCAAATTTTTCATGACCCTGACCCTGACCTTAGCCTTGGCATTGGCCTTTGGAAAACCGGTTTGTGTGCTGGAATCCCCCTTGTTTACCTACTTGCAGGACTATTTAAAATCTGGAAAATTGGGTGAACGTTTCGGTAAAAGCACCTCCAATTCAAAATCACAGAAAAAGGTGAAGTCAGTCCCATGGGTTGAAAAGTACAGGCCAAAGAAAGTATCAGTTGTTGTAGAACAAAGTGAAGCTGTAACTGTACTTGAACAATGTATAACTGGAGCGGACTTACCAAATCTGCTGTGCACCAGGTACCGGTAAAATAAATACAATATTAGCAGCCTCAAGACAAATTTTTGGTGATATATATATAGAAATAGGATCCTCGAATTGAACGCTTCTGATACATATCATAAGGTATAAAGATAAGAGTTTAGCCCAGTTTTCTCCAAGCGGGACAAGACCAGACGGTAAACCATTCCCAGCCTTTAAGATTGTAATACTAGATGAAGCTGATTCTATAACCCATGCGGCTCAAGCTGCTTTGAGGAGAAACGAAAACTACGCGATTTTGTTTAATTTGTAATTATGTATCCAGGATTATAGAACCGCTGATTTCTAGGTGCACGAAACTTAGATTTAAACCTTTGAATGAAAGTATGATTTTTGAAAGGTTGAGCTACATATGCAAGGAAGAGGATGTTTTATGCGATGACGACACTCTAAATACTCTTGTAGAAACTAGTAATGGAGATATGCGAAGAGCCATTACTTGTCTACAAAGTTGCGCTAAATTGAAAGGACTAACTTAATGAAAAAATAGTGAACAGCGATGAATTCAATAATAAAGAAAAGGCTTTCATAGGAGAAAAATTGGGAGAAGTTTCTTATCATTTACAAAATGGAGGTGCTGAATACATTCAATTACTAGATTTAGGAAATTCAATTATTAAAGCTTATTGTTTACAATAATTTTTGAAGTATTATTGTGAAGGACCGATATATTTTTTTACAGATTACTTTTATTTCTAATATGTTAAGATAATCAAATACTGTAAACAAGTTCAAGTTTTTTAATATATATAATGATATATAATCATTTTAATTTTAGTTGTTATGCCGACATATGTTTTTTACGTTTTTTCTTAATGAAACTGTAATCAATTATGCATATATTCCCCATATCAAAACTATACCACTGATTTTTTAAAATGGTATTTGAAAAATGAAAATATTAATTTTGATACAAGTGGTTCTGTGACTGCTAATTGAACCGTACAAAGTTTCGCAAAAGTGAAGCATTGGTTTAATAACTGAAATATAATTTATAGAACATAATATTTTTAATAGTTTTTTAAAAATATATGTGAAAATTAATTAAAAATTAAGTTATAACGTATAATAGACTGATGTTATCGGATGATGACTTGCCGGGTGGGGACGTGAAAGGAACGCCAGGACTTTATCAATTATTTTATTCCGATCCATCGTATGCTCCCGATGATCTCGTAAACTATAAAACCCTATTAGAACATACGGGTGAGCACTTGAATAGTAGAGAATATTTAAAAGGAGATAGCAGTATAAAATGGTACAACATTTTTAACCTTTGGTTAAAACCGCAGAAAAAAGTAGAAAAACTAGCCTCACAAGATTGCGGTATTTTTGGCGAACAGTTTTAAATATATTTTATCACGACTAATCATTGTACAGAATCTAATTATAATCATTCCATAACAAAATAAGGACTCGTCTCCACAATCAATAATTAAAAAAAAATACTAACAAAAAATTAACACATATATTTCACAGTTTAATACCACAAAAGTTTATACAAAAATTTATTTTTTGTATTATACAATAATTTCCTACTTTTGTTACTAAAATTTTTTCAAATAATTTTTACATCCATGAAATATTAATTTTGGTATACTAAAACTTGCGTTTATACCTGCATCACGTACAGCGCGTCCTAACGGTTGAGAGAGAGCTTACATTATTGACAGGTGGAAGTGTCTTCGAAAGCCTCTATCGTTTTTTCTTTTATTAGATACGTATTCGTTTGGACGGCAAATAATAACAAAAAATCCAATAAAGATCACCTCATTAACAAGTCAATAACAGTTCTGTAAGTTGCAGTTAAATAACTAATACATTCCCAAATTATATGAATATTGAAATGTGGAAAAGTCCTAAGGATCGGCTGTCTTGAAGGATTTCTGATAAAATAATACAGGTAATTAATGAGAAGAATGCCAACTTTTCTTCTACATTAAGAGTTGGATATTATCACCATTACTATGTGAAAAACGTCAACTTCCTTTTTTTGCCTGCTTTTATTTTACTGTTTTTCAAATAATTATTACATCCATAAAATATTAAATGTGGAAAAGGTCCTAAGGATCGGCTGTCTGGGAGGATTTCGGATAAAATAATACAGGTAATTAATGAGAAGAATGCCAACTTTTCTTCTACAATAAAGGTTGGATGTTATCACCATCACTGGGTCAAAAACGTCAACTTCCTTTTTTTGCCTATCCTCAAGGTTCTTTATGAATTTCCAATTATATCCTATGTTATAAAACTTACTTCAAAGCAGTCCAGTTCTATATTACTGTCTGTGTTCAAAAAATTAATGAACTTGGATTTACCTAAAATATACGATTGTTACTTATTAAGATATTTTTTTCCTAAAAAGCGTAGTTTATTTACATCTAGATGTTCCTCATATTCTCTACTATGAAGCATTTTGGCCGTGTGTTTCTGTGCTTTTTTCTGATTAACAGCAACCTGTTCTTCATGCCGTTTTCTAAGCAAAAATTCCGCGATTGTAGGTATTTTCGGAGGTTGGGTGAATTTATCTATTGAAAATTTATGTAGTTTAGTCCACCTTCCAGTACTTTGTGATTTGGAAGAACTCGGCTGTGTTGTAATCATCTTAGTTAAGGAAATTTTACGTTCTTCTTCAAGGTGATCGGTAGACAAAGATGCATGCAAATACGCCAATTTCTGTCTCCTACAACTCTGTTCGTCGTTGTTTTCGGAAATAAGGTTATTACTAGGTAACACTAGTTCAGTAGACCATCGGGTAGAATTAGCTAAGTTGTAAGAATAATTATCTTCGATAGAGGGTTTTGACTTTTGAGAATTTTTCAAAGAGGATATTAAAGTTAGTTTATACCTCGTGGCTTCATGTTCCTTTCCGTCTGTTAACAACTCTTTGGACTTTTCCTTTGGATATTCTTTATTATAAGTTGTAGCCAATTTTATCAGTTTGTCATCTTTGGCTTTAATGGCCGGGGAGTTAAATTTCTCAGGGGTACTAGACCATTTAGTTAAAGTTTTCGATAGAGTATATCTCTTTTTCTCATCGGCGATACTCTGCTTCATGAGTTCGGTAATTTCCGATAGGGCTCTGATTTTATTTTTCATGGGCAGACCGTTTTTATTAGCTTCACTTTTCGAAAAAAACTTATAGTTGGTTAATCTTTCTACAGGCTCTGTCTCATATGATGAACTCTCTTCTCCGTATTCTGATTTCTGTTTAAATTTTTTTGCCAGCGGCTTCAAGATTAGAGCGGATCTTTGGCGTAAACGTTGCGAACAATTATCTGTTCTGATTGTTCTTCTATCAGAATTCGAGTCTTTTATTGAACGTTTGTTTTGAAGCATTTGTTTTGCGTGTTTCTTGTACTTTTTGTCGACGTCTCTGTCGCGAGATTCCTCCTCGTCACAAGAATAATAAACTGTTGCTTTGTCGTTCATATTTTCTCTTACGCCCGTAACCGCTGAAAACTAATATCAGTAATTTTAATTATTGAATGCTATATTTTATTCTTGCATAAAACTACAGAAAATCGATAGGTTTTATCATATTAGTATCCAAAAAATTAATATTAAAAAATTTTCAATGAATTTTTATTATATATTATAGAAAAGCGAGGGGTCCCTTTGAAAATGACCACTGACATTTACATGTCAAATTGAAATGATCTCATATACAATTCAATGGACTAGAGTGCCGTGATGCGCATTCTTTGATAAATAAAAATAAATCAACAGGACTTTACCGGAAAATTGGGCCCAATACTTGTTAAGAAATTACACTTTAAAGTTTAAATTGTCTAAATCTGAAAACTACTTATCAGTAATGTTAATTATTAAATGCAATATTTTATTCTCGCATAAAACTACAGAAAATCGATAGTTTTTATCATATTAGTATCCAAAAAATACATATTAAAAAATGTTCAATTTATTTTTATTACATATTACAAAAAAGCGAGGGGTTCTAGTTTCAGGGGTCCCATTCTCAAATCAAGTGATTTCATTTCGTATACGAAATATTTCGAATCTCGAATTATATCAAGAAAATACAGTTTTCTATTTACCTTATTGGGAAAGTTAATAATGACAAACTATGTTTTAAGTATTGCAAAAATAGAATACCTTTATACTTTTAAAACATTTATAATATAAAATATATTATGTTAGTTCGAGTAGTCCATGTTTTCCAGTCTTTTCGAGTGCTTTTTTAAATGTGAATTCAGCATTAAATTTTCCATCTATAATACTTCATGGCTTTGCATAAATTCTACCATTAAGCATTTTTGTTTTGAACTGAAATTTTTGTTTAATACCATTACCTCAACTAAATTAAATCACAAAACAAAATACCAGAACCTAATGTTAATGTCAGTATTTCTTCTTTTTCTGTTAGTTTTTCATTAATTTTAATACCTATTTTCATGTGCATGCGGAAACATTTCGTATACGAGTATCCATATTCGAAATGAAATCGAATAATCTGAGAATAGCAGCCCAGATCAAACGATTTTATTTCGTATACGAAATATTTTGAATGTCGAATCAAATATACGAAATATTTAACTCTTTCTTTGAAGTCTCTTGTGTAGTACCCATACATTAATTGTAGATAAGCCTAGAAAATAGTTGAATAGCCTAATATACCACTTTCTACTTTTCAATAATATTGTCTACCTGCTAATGTCATTAGCTCATGCTATATGCTTAGTATATTTGAAATTAACAATGGACAATATATCTCTATAATTTCTTGGCGTTTTTGATTGTAGCGTTTTACTTCAACATAATTTTTGCATCAAATATAGATATACTAACATATTTACTACGCGAGACACGTAAATATCATCAAATTTTGTTACAAATTTACAAATGTTGGTTTGTGATCTACAATAGCTTTAAAGGGTCGTTCAAATAAGCAATGATGATTGCTCGCAATCTAGCACTACTACTGAAACCTGTTTTTCAATTTGGGCGTAGTTACGTTATGCGTGATTTAAATACATGGACCAATATGCCACTGGATGTCCATTTTGGCTTATATGGCCTAATATCTATATCAGATTTACAGTGCCCTAAGAATTGCACTTTTGTTTTTGCTAATTGTAATTTGTCCCTCTTGAATTTGATTCCTTGTTTATGAGCCATGTATAACAACTGCTTCAATCTATAGTTGTGCTCTTGAAGAGATTTTCCCGTTATTAAAATATCGTCCATATAGGGGATGATCCTATCTAGACCCTCTATAAAAGCGTTGATGTTTTGTTGGAAAATTTCTGGTGCATTTCTCAAACCGTATGAAAACATGTATGTGCCGAAAGGTGTTATGAAAGTACAAAATTCCGCACGTTTTCTATGGAGCGGGATTTGACAAAACGCACATGAAGCGTCTAGAACTGTGAAATACTTCGATTGTCCTATTTTTGCAAAGACAGATTCTATTGTAGTAATTATAATTGTTGCCGAATTATATATTTGTTGAAAGGTTCGGATACATCTTTTTTTTCGGTAATCACCATGGCATTTAGCCATTCAGTGGTCTTTTCTACTTTAGAAATGACACCGTCTTTTTGCAATTTGTCTAACGTCTAACGTCTTTCTAAAAACATTTTCTCTAAGTTGATCTTTTTATAAGGCTTAGATAGATTCAAACAAAACAAAACTTAATATTCGTTTTAAGTAATGAAATTCTGTGTCCTATCAAGCTTAGTAAAAATGGAAATACATTATATGAAAATATTTATTTAGTAATGTACTAATTTGAAATAAAATGTCAATACAATGATAGTTGTTGATTTTTATACAAAAAATTATTACAAACATCTATTTTGGGACTGGAACCCGCTAAACATAATATATTAAACGGTTCTTCTTGATGTGCTATACTGTATATTGTTACAGCTGAAACGTTAATTTCTGAAATAGTTTCTCCACCAAAAGACAATTGGTAAAACAAATGCGATCTACCACCTGCTAAAATCTTATCTTTATAGATGTCAGCTACGTGAATACCTTTATCTTCAATGGAAAACACAGTAGAGCTACTGAGGAAACGATAGTGCCACAAAGATAGCCTTGGTCCTCCCCCACAAAGCTAAAAAAAAATTTTAACTGAACAAACCACATTCATAATCTAAAGAATCAATAATAAAGATCTCATCAAATTAAGTCTTGCTGATTTCAAAAACTATAGTTTTGTTATGGAATACTGATTGTCATAATTTTAAATTATCACAAGACATACAGTTTTGTAAATATTGTAATCAAATTAAATAAAACCTTTGAATTATATACACTACATTTACAATTTTTAGTACTGCGCTTTTGCCTGTTACTGTTAAGATTAAATTCGTGCACATTTCAAGGCATTCCTACAAGAGTAGAGTATAAAAAAATATAGAATATAATGAGTTAGTTTCAATGTCAAAAAACTTTACATCTTATTATGATATTTTGAAGGTATAGAAGTGTGAAGTTTAGGACCATGCATATTAAACACTGTTGAACTTTGCTCAATGAAGACATTTCATCTATAGGTTCAGTTAACAAAAATTAATTAAATCTGCTGACATTTTACATTTAAAACCTTTCCTGTCGATTAGTGATTGGAAAAATTATACTAGTCACTAAAGATTCATACGAATGTTTTAAGCTTACTACATAATCCTCATTAAAACTTGCAGCACCAATCCATTTTCCAAGTTCTGGTCTAGAAACTGCATCATTTAAGTGTGGTTGGATTTTATTTGTTACTTTGTAGGTGCGACAATCCCAGATGTTAATTAATCCATCTTCTCCTCCAGAAATTAAATCTTGTCTTCTAGAAAAGAAATGAAACAAGAATTACCACTGTAAATAAAATAAATATAAACTTACAATCTAGATAAACAATGTATGTAATCTGTATGTTTATTGAGAGTTTTCAATAATTTTCTCGTTTCTACATCGTACACATAAATATTATTATCACCACATCCTACAAAGATATGATTATTCTCCTTGTCGTAACTAATAGCATTGACATCGGCGTTCTCTAAAGAGTCCTTTTTATTGGGAATATCAATAGTCCAATCAGGTTGTAGGCGCTGGGGATTTGTACTTTTGATGGACTTCCAACTATAAGCAAAAATTTCCCCTACTATTCCAACTATCAAGAAATGTGCCGTACTAACTAAACTATTTATCTGAAAATCTTCTTTAGCGATTATTTTATTTCTCGGCGTTAAGTCTTCTTTGCTTAGTATGGCATCAGTTTGAGCAATTTTAGAAATACTAAAAAAAAAACAAAAATTCGTGTAGATTCACACTACAGTTATATTCACACAAAATACTTACTGGAAAACTGATAATTTGCCATAAGTATCTCCTGCTATTAAATAATTTCCGCAGGGGCTAATAACTTGCGACAATACTGTAGAATAAAAATCTTTCGTTAACATTTTCAAATTATTTTACTGCTCTTTATATATTTGTGCTCAAACAAATTAGAATGTAAACTATAACATAACCTTACAAAGTTTTTCTTCTTCTCCCACATTGGATCATGTCCATAAGAACATTTGACATTTGATTGTTACTCTCGCTTGGAGGTGTCAGCGAAGTCGAAAATTCCGGAAAAAAGTGTCCCCCTTTGATCAAACACCGACGGGTCTCTGCGTTTTTTTAAAACGTTGACGTAGTTCCTGATAATGGCTCTGTTTCGTTTTCGTCACACAGTATAAATATATATTGAGAACTAAATACCGGATTTATTCTTACAATTTTTTGAATAATTTTCTAAACAGCATTAGGAAACCAACATTACAGCTCTCTGTGTGGATGGGACTGGGTACTGTATTGGGAGATGGTTCATAATAAAATAGATATACAGGGTGTTGTTTAGTTCTTGCGAAAAAAATCTTTGGAAAACATAAGTGGTCTTTCCTATAAAAGACGTTTCTTATCTCAATCCATAAAGGGATAAATATAATCCTTTAACTACCTGTCATAGCTATGCAGGAGTGTAAACTCTTTAGACGCTGCGAGTAATTATCTCAGAGGTGATTTGTGCCATTTCATTCCGTATTCTCTGGTGCAAATCTTCTAAATGGGCTGGTCTCCCGAAATAAATCTTTGATTTCAAATAGCCCCACATAAAAATTTAGGACTGTTAGATCTAGAGAATGCGGTGGCTATTCCACTGATCATTTGAACATTGTTCTAAATTGTAGAATATTTGTTTTTTTGTTGATTTTTATACGATGGTTTCGTCAAAAATAAAATTTGAGTTTTCCTGAAAAAATTGACTTTTTCTCAATAAAATTGTCATGGAAGATATTAATTTTTTTATATCGTAATCCAAGTTGTAAGTCCTCTATCAAAAACTATAGAAAAAATTTTGATTTACCATTAACAAAAGTAACTATGACGTCACCCAGCAAAAAGACGTTACAACTGAAATTTTGCTTATTACCAATAGTCATTTAAAAAAAAATAAGAATGACCTGTCCGAGGAATTTTCTTAAAAACGTTGCATAATTGAGTTAAAAATAATATTGTAAGTAACAATTTATATAATATTTTGTTCGAAAACGGTTAGTTCCATGGAAAAAACAAAAAGTTACGAAATAATACAGAAATACCGAATAATATTTCTAATTTATAAAATTCAACCTAATAAAAAAATTCCGTCATAAAATAAAAGGGTTGTTAATTTCACCTCCTTAATTATAACATAATAATGGCGAAATACTGAAATATTCCCATATACGTACTTCTTTACCAGTGTAAGTAATATTCAAAATTTGAAGTTTCTACAATGTTCATTTTATTATTTTATAAGTAAGCTTGGCCTTAGCTGGTAATGATTTTATTCTGATCTAGAAAATCTTTTAACTAAAAGTCTACTTAAAAAACTAAATAAACTATCCATGCATTACGTATTTAATATTTATTTTTTAAAGTATATTAGAATACAAATAAATAATAGTGTAAACCATAAATTATATAATAGGCAATTTATTTCAAAATATTGTGCATGCCATTTTCTAAAATAAACATTTATTAACTATAATTTGAATAAAACTACGTAGTATTTCTTAAATAATGGACCATACATCAACTCGTAAAATAAAATAATAAAAATAGTTCGATTGACTTAATATAAACATATACTTCAGATAAATGTTAAAATTAAATAAGAAACACAAGTTAAAGATATTATTTTCGAAAATTTGTAATATGTTGGGAAAAAAATCTCAATATATTAAACTCAAATTTATGTAATACTATTTTTAAGAAGAATGTATTCATTGTAGATTGCATTCCTAAAGATAGCTATAAGTATAATTACAAAAATTTGATTCCAATAAATCTAAACTTACTTTTCTAAAATTCTTATTTTTCGACCTTTAAAACTGTATTGATCTTAATGAATTCCGTATCTCATCTTTAACACCATCTATATTGTTTAATATTAACATTTTACTAAGTTCGGTTTGTTTTAACCCTTGTTTTTTTAATCTCTTGCTATATGGTCCATTAGTTATGGAACATTTTGTTTAAAATACACAATTCATTCGATTTTTTTTTTACATTCCACCCTTTAATATAAAATGGTCCTAAAAATATCTTCTAGACAACCCACATATATTGCCTTTTTAGTAACTTTTATTATTTACTTAACTTTTCAGCATGTTATAAAATTAGGTCAAAGAATTCACAGCTACTAAAAAGCGAAACTCGCTGGTCTTGCTGACCACAAGTTAGAAAATCACAGGATGTTCCTAAAGTGGCGCTAGGAAACAGTATCTAAGCCTATACAAAACCGAGACCAGTGCTATTAGTAAATGAAGCCATTGGCATTCAAATAAAAAATTGGCATCAAGAAAATTCCACGTTCAAAAAAAAAGACTTCGACAAAATTATTAAACCATAAGCAGATTTTAAATCCTGACACGATAATGAATTAATTTTAAATGGAAAAATATGGTTGGACAAATATAACTATATAATATAAATTGTATTGTAAGTCGTATCCTGTATTTTCAGTGTAGTATTTTTTTTAATTACAGGCGGGCTTTGATATTAATACATCCTTCTCCAAGCACTAACGTTTCTGAGTATTTTCAAGGTCTCCTAAGCTCAATATACCGGATGGATACTTCTTAATTGATATATTGCTATCTTCTAAGTCGCTAATAATTTGAAATAACGGGAAATTTGTATATTACCAAGTAAAATTAATTGGTGTTTTTAAATTCAAAATAACAAATATCACTGTGTAATAATTTCTTTATTAGAATACCGACCTGTACTACACTGAGAATTATTTGAAAGTTTCTATTATGTTTAATATAGTATGCAACAAAAAGGTGCCAGTAAGCGACGTTGTGACAGATTTAGTACGCGAATAAATTCAAGTTGATAATTTATACACATAATAACTCTTTTCACTTCACTAATTTCAAGTCATCCACAGTGATATCTATACATTTAAACTAAAAAGGTCCACCCTGTATGGAATCCATTTAGGTGAATACTACATACAGGTTCAGAAAGTACCTAAATGACAATAGGCAAAATTACAAGCAGCGTGCAGCGATGTGTCCCCTCACAACCAAAATAGAGGTACGACCGCGACTGTCAGTAAGTTACTATCGAGTTGACTGGAACGATGTTCCCACCTCGATGTATCCCTACTTCAAGATATTAGTAATACGTTCTTTCTCTTTAACAATGCGTTCTTTATCACTCGCATGGATTGGTGCATGGTTACAAATATTCAGGTCGAATCTGTATACATATTGGATACATAAGACCAATTGAAATTTTGTGAAAAGCAATATATCTGATGTTATCAACTGACGAATTTGGAAATGCAATTAATTTACGACAAATGAAATGTTTGATTTTAGTAAAATGTAAAAAAAGTAATCGAATTGAAATAAGTAGTGGCTCACTTTAAAATGTTTTTTTACCTCTACAAGAAAATAATTTTCAATATCTGGAAAATTATAATAAATATTAATTTTTCTATATAGTGTTGAAACCACATATGGAATAGGATTATTTTTGAGTTATTTTAGAGATTTATGAAAACCGGTGAGATACGGCAACTTTTGAACTCAATTGTACGTTCTCCGTATAAAAATAAAAATATACGAGTGATTCACATAAGCTCAGCACATCATGTAAATTTCATTTCAAGATATTTAATAATAATAACTAGAATTAACCTTTTTCTTATACAATCAAGGGTGGGTATCGTTTGTTCTTGATACAGAGCATATATCTTTCTTCGAATTATATCTATTTCAGGTTCTTTCAACACATTTGGTTTAATTAGCATCGCATCGTTTTTTTCGTTTACGTATTGGTTTACTGACAATATCTTTTATTGTAGATACTGATGTTTTTACACATGTTTCTTCTATTGCAGCAGGTAAACCCAAACCTCGATGTCTTAATTTTTCACAAACGGTTTTCACAATCATTTTCACATCAGGCGACTTTTTACTAATTTACTGAATGCAAGTGGCAGGTCAACGAAATATCTTGAAATTAACTTTACCCTGGTTTTTTACAATGTCATCGTGTTTATCTGATTCGAAAATGTCGAAACTAGGGCCAAAAAAGAATAATTTCCGGCAAGTTCTTATTTTCTGTTTTCATTTAAAGTCGTTGAAGCTCGAGTGTTCCTAGAAGCTTATGGGAAAATGCTCCCACCAATAAATCATGCAGAGAATGGTTTCGAAGCTTCAAAAGTGATAATTTCAGTATCGATGACAAATCTCGTCTAGGTCAGCCAAAGAAGTTCAAAGGCGAGGAATTGCAGCTGCTGATCCTGTCAATCGCAATATGAGCTCGCTCAATAATTGAATGTAGATCGACCAACAATTTCTATATTTGGCAACTTTGGGAAAGGTTTACAAAGAAGGAAGATGGGTGCCATACGAACTGAAAGAAAGAGACATGGAGAGATGAAAAGTCATGTCTAAAATCTTGCTTGACAGACAAAAAATTAGATATTGTGACTGGAGATGAAAAGTAAATCTATTTCGATTATCCAAAACGAAGAAAATCCATTTATGGTCCAGAGAAACCATCCACATCAACAACAAAAAAGAAAATTTATAGCAAAAGAGTAATTCTTTATATATGATGGGACCAGAATGGTGTAGTGTTTCATGAGCTATTAAAACAGAGCTAAACCACTACTGTCAAACTTTATTAACAACAATTAATCCGTTTAAACAATGGATTGAAGAATAAGCAACTGGAATATGTAATCAGACACGATGTTCCAACACGATAACGCTCGCCACATGTTGGACAGATTGTAAAGGCAACCTCTGAAGTACTGGGATATATTACCTCACTCGGTATATTCACCATTTGATTATCACTTGTTCAAATCGATGGCACACGAGATTTCGGATTAATACTTTAACAATTATGAAGAATTAGAGAAATGGGTCAATGAATAGAGAACACATCAACGGCCAGACAGATGTGAAAATATTTAGATTAAATAAAAAAATAAAAAAGTAATTATAGAAAGTATGTATCCATATCCTTTGCCATAGAGATAATCTTTTCTCCACAAAAGTGTTCCATCGTGAAAGACGTGAACTAATCTAGCATAGTGCAATCTCTGAATCAGAATGCAGAATTATACAAGAAAACTCCATTTTCTGCTGGAAAATTTGTTTTTCATACTAATGCTTTGTTATTAAGAAAACAACGAAACAAATTAATTTACACACCCATATGATTATTGATTAGAGAAGATATTCTTGTTGTGGCAAATTTATATCCAAATGCTCTATTTTTGGATACTGGCAACAATTAGAAAGAAAATATTTATGTTAATATAATAGAGTCAACTAAATAACGTCTCAATAAAGATACAGGTTGTTCTATAATGCAGGCTGTCAAGGACTTATATGAATCACTCTTTATATTTCGATTACAATGGGGAAATTGAAATGTCTCAGCATTTTTCAGGTATCTCTATAATAAAAGTACAAATATTTTTATATTATAAGCTATTTTCACGTTATGTATAATTGTTCTAGTGTCTTTTTTTATACTGTTTTCTTGTATTTGCAAAAATGATGATGAATTATATTAAGCTTATCAGTAAGGATAAAAAACTTCATTTTAACATTGTCGTCTTAACAGTAATATAAATCGAGTAGATTTTTTTTTTCTACATGTCTTAAATTTTTTTATTTACAGAAACATTTTAATGTGAGCCGGTATTAAAAAAATAAATTTTTGCAAAAAGTTTTTAAGGTACTTCGATGAAAAATTGGTACAATCATTATCTATACAGAAATAGTTTTGGCAAAACTAATATGTATGTATAAATTTGAACTATTCTACTTTTGTACGAAAATAACTTGAAGATGATTTAATT
The DNA here is from genome assembly GCA_951812935.1 of Hermaeophaga mercurialis. NCBI lineage: Eukaryota > Metazoa > Arthropoda > Insecta > Coleoptera > Chrysomelidae > Hermaeophaga > Hermaeophaga mercurialis. The sequence continues at coordinate 18,468,701 of OX638365.1, forward strand.
TGAAGATCGGCAGGAGTCTATTGAAAAATATGTTTAACTAATGTTGTTGCTAGGTTTTTCACAAGCGAGTCGTTCTGTTGTAACAGCTAAAAAGATAACAAAATACATTGTTTCTAGGTTTTATCTAAAGTCTAAGAGAAGAGTTGTTCGATAAACATTTAGAATTGGATTAAACAGTAAACTAATTCAGATAATTTAAAATTAAACCGTACTAACCTCTCCAGCAATCTTCTCTTAAGATCCGGAGGATAAGTTACGTAAATATACTCGTTATCCTTGTCTGGTGTTAAGTAGTAGTCCTCGGTGTAGATTGGATGACCGTCCACGGTGGCATGAAGGTCGGGCCTTAAGGCATGGGCGGGAGATGGCGTCGACCTGTCGGTAATGCTAGTACTGGTAACGCTGCCGTCATCAGTACTGAAAAAGTTTTTACTTTCAAGGGGTTAGCATCGGTTACTGCTCGACAAAAGGGCATTGATCATATTTTTCCATTTAGAACATTTTAAAAGATATGCACATTGTAAAAATCAGTTATTTTGGTATTCGTATACTATTTAAACAACCCTCGTAAAATTACATTCCAGCTTTTTAATTTTTTTGCAAGTTTATCATGTTTTAAAAACTCAAACCAATAAAATTAGAATTATCAAAATGGAATGAGTCAGAAAATAGCAATTTAAAATAAAATTATTATTAAAATGGACGAGATAACTTTTTATAGTCCATTTTTGTAATAGATTGAGATATTTAAAAACAATATGCAGTAACCGATTTAGAGGAAGTGTAAGTATAAATTGTTACGTAATTAAAAAGAAACTCACTCAAAAAGTACCCAAATGACGTAGTAACAGAGGCAGATCCCTAGAGATGCGACCATTATAACCATACACAAAAGACCCCACGGGAAACTCCTAATATCCGACTGGGAATCTTCCCAGTATCTATCACAAGTAAGGTACCAGCATACAGCTCTATTCAGCTCATCTAGAATTACAGAACACAACGTATACATAAAAGGTTATGTTGATCTTCGAGAATCTTTTAAATTAAAATGTTTACTTTAATACTATGTACTTGTTTGTACAGATTAACTTAATCTAAAATATTTAGAAAAATGTGACATTATTTTTGTATAAAATTCAGATGTGTGTATGAAAAAGAGTTATTGAAATAGGCAACAGATATTCTTTTTTATTATAAGTCTAAATTGTTTAGGAAGGGTGACCTTGTTGTAGAGAAAAAGGAAAAAGAAAAGGGAAATTTGCCATGGTTTAATTTTACTCGGGTGATAGTAATTGGTGTGTATAATTATGTTTGGTTATGTACGATGATATTATTTTTTAATGATTTTTAGAACATCTATTAGAAGTTTCCATAAGAGTTGCAGCTTGTTTGGCTGCCAGGTCAACTTTTGTATTTCCTAATATTCTCGAATGACCTTTGACCCAAATGAAAATAACAGATTGCCCTCTGTTAAAGATTATGCATTTATTTTATTTTATTTATTTATTTATGGATTTATAACAAAAAAGATTTTTGTTTTCAACACCGTATACATTAATTAGAAATCATTAATCCCAACCCGAGAAATAATAATGCTTTAACTAACGAACTAACGAACACAAGAGCTCCTTACCGTACAAAAATTTCTTAAAAAGGTGTCTCTATTGAAAAAATAGATTTTATATTTTGAAAATATATATTAATTAGTATTATTTTTCCCACACCAACGAAAAATAACAACTAAATTAATTACATTATTTTGGTCTACATTAATAGTGTAATACACCTATTACATTTCACGTCAATGTATTTTGACAGTAACTGGTAGTGTATGCGCCTTCAATGTATACTGAAAAATGCAAAAAAATTGAATAATATAAATAAAGAACATGTCATTGCTTTATTTTTAAAACACTTTTAGTGCGAATCTACTAACGGTTCTTTGTTATTGTCAGGGTTCAATTTTTATGGAATTATATTAAAGAATAAGAAGAAGCTTTATAAAATTTTCTTTTCATTGAGCAAACTTGCATATTTCAGAATGGTACTCTAACCGTTCCTAGCAAAACAGTGATAAAAGAACTGTAAAATCCACAACAGAGAAAATTTATTACACTCTCTAGATATATGGTGTGATATTGAAGTTTGGAACCAATATTTTAATTGAATTATGCAACGTGTTTAATAAAATTCCTCGGACAGGTCAATTTTATTTTTTTAAATGACACTATTGACAAGCAAAATTTAAGTTGTAACGACATTAGTTTTTGCGGGGTGACGTCATAGTTAATTTTTTTCAATGGCAACTCCCAATTTTTTCTCTGGTTTTGATAAAGGGACTTACCACTTCAATGACGTATAAAACAATTAATATCTTGCATACCACTTTTGTTGAGAAAAAGTAATTTTTTGCAGGAAAATTAAAATTTAATTTTTGACGAAACAACCATATAAAAATCAGCAAAAAAAAACAAATACTGTACGATTTACAACATTGTTTATTTTAAAAATATGGATGATTTATGTTTTTGTTAATTTTCCAAACTTAATCTTCATACCGTATTATACTTATGCAGGAAATAAAAATTGATTTATTCTATATGGTTCATTTAAATCTGAGCTGACCAATGATCACGGGCAAATAAATAATGAGAACTTTTTAAAATGGTTTTTAACCAAATACTAAAGAAACTGCATGTGCCATCATAAAATATTATGGACAATGTTCTATATCATAGTACAATATTACACAAGGTACCAAATACAACTTGGAGAAAGGTCTAAATTCAGAAGTAAAATTGATTTGTCAACAATCATGTTTCTACCTGATTTTTGAATATTGTTGCATAGTAAATACCAAATACTGATTTATATTGATCGCTATTAATCATTTGCAAACACTTTGTAAATTTATTTTTAATAAAGGCATATTTCATTTATATTTTGACGGAACTGTATGGTTACAAAGTATTAAGTCTACCTCCCTACCATTGAGTTTTCAATCCTCTTGAACTAATTTCTAGTATTTCAAAATAGCAAATAAGTATATTGGTGAAGACAGACAATGGTTTAAATATCTTGTCAGAAGCACTCCGAACTATTACCCCATAAATGTAGACAGATATTATGAAACATAAAAAGACGAAAATTTCCACATGGTATGACAGTGAGGTAGTATTGGATAGAGAAGAAATTTATTCAATTATTATTAATATTAACAGCGGTGACAGTGATTTTGATAATAATTAATCCGATAGTAATTAGAAATGGTGATTAAATATGTGATTTTTAACATCCTGCATCTATATATTTTAAACTCCGATTATTATAATTGGAATTATTGGAATAACATTTCCAAAATATATTTCCTATGTTCATCTAGTATTTTCAGTATGTGGCACCTCTATCGAGTCAATTTAAATACGTCATGAATGAGATGCATCGGGATTTGTTTTATACCAGGTACCTAATTATTTCTTGAAATAAATTCGTTTATTTTAGACTTTTCTAAGTGGAATTTTCTGGAGTGTATACGAGGGGTAACAAAGAATTGATAATTGGTTTACTGGTTTAAAATAAGTGAATAAGTGAATTTTAAACAGTTACCTAACATTTAGATAAACCTGTTTGTTCTTACCTTCGATTTCTTTGAAATCATTGGTGGAAAGCTGTATTAAGAGGCCAGCGATACAGTCCCTGACCAAAATTTCGCATTTGTTTTTGATTTTCTGCAGCTCCTCGGGTTTGCAATTGGCTTTGAGCTTCTGTAATTCGGCGATTCGTTGATGGCGGTTGTCAGGCGCTGGGAGCGCCGAGTCGACCATGTCGTTCTGACACACGTTCTTAGAACTATTCTGGGATTTGTCTTCTTCGTTACTATTGGGCTCTTCTGAATTAGGAAGTATGTGATAAATACGTGAAATCAACTTTAAATGGGAGGAGGAGGAGGAGGAGAAAATTGTAATATCATATCATTTCAAATAAAAAAATAGAGTGGATACAAACAACGATACTTAAAGAAGTAGCTGTTATCACTGACGAAGAAATTGAGGCACGAGAAAGGAATAGAGAAGTTATAATAATGGGGAACTGAAATGGGAGAACAGGAAATGATAAATATAAAGCAATGGAATATATGGGAAACTTTGGAATGAAAGAAGTCTTAACCCTGTAATGCCCCGGACCGCCTCTAGGCAGGGTATACCTTATGCATCAAAAACAATCTATGTAAATTTTTTATCATACAAACGCCCAGCTCTGTTTCTAAGCGACAAGTTAGTCAATGTATAGCTGTAATGTGTGTTGCGGTAATGTGCCTCGCTTGACATCTAAATCAGTTATAGTTTGAAATTGACCAAAGAAACACAGTGTAAACTATTTATCAGCAATAAAGATTTTCAATAAGTAAAATATACCACTTGTGATCAATTTGAATTCAAAAAATTACTGGTGAGTAGGAAAAAGTGTTTTTTATCGAGTAGTGTTGTAAATTTACTTGCTAGAGTAAATTTATTGTGAGCATGCACGAATTTTGGAAGGCCGCCTTTACGCGGACCTAAGCAGTTCTGTGGTTGTTTATTTTTTTTATTTTATATTTTTATTTTTCAGTTATCGTTTTATTATTAGTCATGTCACGGCGGCCGACCGTTTATAAATTGTCTCAGATGTCAGATGAGGAAATTACAGCAATTATAGAGTCTGTTTCTACTGATGATGACACTGGAAGTGAAATGGATTTTGACAGTGATGACGACATTGCTGATCCAGATTACGTTTTTGAGAAAGATTTAGAGACTTGTAAGTACTTGAATCCGAGTGACATTATTATTGATATTTTCAATGCAACTGATATTGAGCCTGAACCAACTAAAGCTTCTCTATCAAAACCATCAACTTCTGCAGGAGCATCCACTTCTGCAGGGGCATCCACTTCTGCAGGGGCATCTACTTCTGCAGGGGCATCCACTTCTGCTGCTTTTGATACTTCTATGACACCTGTTGTTGGTGATCAACAGAGCAAGAAACGCAAAAAAAAAGTAGTAAATGAATTGCAAGAAGAAGAAGGTGGACCAACTGCTTCTAGTTGTGGCCAATTCAGTAACACTATAAAAATAGCCGAAGTAAAAAACAATTCACCAGCATATAAAGAAATGATTTGGAGAAAGAACAATCTTCAACTGCATGTAAATGAAGTTGTGTTTCGTGGTACAAAAGAATTGCCAGTCGAATTGAATGAACTAAAAACACCATACGATTGTTTTCGTTACTTCGTAACGGATGACTTACTTCAGTTTATAGCTGATCAAATGAATTTATATGCTCGCGAAGAAAATATTGAAACTAGGTTTACCACCAACGGAGTAGAGCTTCGTAAATTTATTGGAATATTATTTTTTATGTCTGTTTATCGATACCCAAATGTTCGATCATACTGGGGAAGACATTCGTTTGAAGCAATTAGACAAGTAATGACTCGCAGACGATTCGAAGAAATGAGAAAATGTTTGCATTATAACGACAATGCAGGAGCGGTAGCAAAAGGTTCTCCTGACCATGATAGTCTATATAAATTACGACCTCTCGTGACACACTTCAATGAACGGTTTGGGTCGGTTCTAATGCGTCAACGTCTTGCAGTCGACGAGCAGATGTGTGGCACTAAAATGGGAGGTAACCCAACTCGTCAATATATGCCGAAGAAGCCACACAAATGGGGAACCAAACTATTTGCACTATGCGATGATACTGGCTATTCATATGCATTTGAAATTTATTCTGGCGCTGGCGATAATGTAATTCTTGAAAATACACCAGATCTTGGGGCTTCCTCCAATGTCGTTGTGCGTTTATCAAAAAACATTCCTGACAATGTCAATCATATTGTCTACTTTGACAATTTTTATACGTCTTTGGGCTTGTTGACGTATCTAAGAAGCCGTGGAATTTATAGTGTGGGTACAGTACGTGAAAATCGAGTTCCCAATATCAAAGTGTCGACTGAAGCAGAGCTGTCGCGAAAGAAAGTTGAGCGTGGTTATTCAGAGGAATATGTTGGTACTGCGTATGGAATTGATATTAGCAATGTTTTATGGCGTGACACAAAAACGGTTCGCTTATTGTCGACCTATGTTGGCGTCAAACCATTTAGGTCTCAAAAAATGAATGATCAACCTCAGAAAGCTAAGCGATGGGATCAGAAAACTAAACAGCGGAAAGATATTGATTGTCCATTTATCATAAGTGAATATAACCATCACATGGGTGGAGTTGATGTTATGGATGGACTCCTCGGCCGGTACCACATTAGAATGAAGACCAGGAAATGGACAAATCGACTCTTTTTTCATATGTTGGATATGGCAATGGTCAATGCCTATGTTCTTTACCATCGTTTACGAAGAGAGCGTACTGAACTTCCAATTTTTCGCACAGAAGTAGCCGAATCGCTATGCTCGGTCGGTGTTGCTCAACAGAAACGGTCAGTAGGTCGACCATCCTCCCAATCATCACCAATATTATCAAAACCAAAGAAAGCTTACATTCCAACAGATGATGTCCGATACGATAATGTAGGCCATTGGTGCGCGTTTCATGACCGAACCGGCAAAAAAATGTGCAAATTTCCAGGATGTAAGTCCGAAACACAAGCGTATTGTACCAAATGTAATCTAAACCTCTGCAATTCTCCTTCAAAGACGTGCTTTCTGATGTTTCATCAACGCAAATAATTACGTATTGTAATATATTTTTTCAATATATATTTTTTCATATAAATCTTTGGACTTGAATTTCTGGCGTAACTGCTCAAGTCCGCCTTTGGACTGTTTACGTTTCCCGGGTAACTGCTCAAGTCCGCCTTTAGTCTGTTTACCTATTTTTACCTGTATAAGCTGTAAATTGCAAATAATTGAAATTTTGAGTATACATTCGTCTATCTTGCATTTTTTAAATCCCAATCCTAAAATACTAACTAAAACAAAAATTGGGGCATTACAGGGTTAAAACCAGAATAGATAGAGAGTACTAGAATTTAACATATCAAACCACATAAAATACGTTCTTCAAACATGGAAATGGAACTTACTACTCGTAAGAATCTGAAAATAGGTAACACAAGAACATTGTAGCGTATATAACATATGTAAGTAAACTAGAAGGAAAAGACCTAAAGGAGGCAGAAGCAAGCACAATTAGGTACAGATCATAGTTTACTGTTAGAAGGCTACATTTTAAGAAAACGGTAAAACATTATATGAAGATTAACATTAAAAAGTTGTACAAATTAGACGAATATACCTCGATCAAATTCAAAAAATGTAGGAGGAAGTAAACAAACTGAAAGCTAGACGTAAAATGAACCAAATTTAAAGAAATAGTAAATCAAACTGCAAAGGATGTAAAATAAAATTAACGGAAATATGAAAAGTGGCAAATAGTGAAAAAAATTAAAACAGTATAAAAATGAAGAAAAAAGCTTGGAAGACGTAGGCGAAGATCAGATGATAAAATTTCATATACACTGTTTTCATTTAAAAACGATCCACTCGCAGTAGAAAAGCCAATTTTTAAATTGAGGGGGAGATTTTTTAACATATCCTCTACTGTCATGTGTCATTCCTGTCCTCCTAATCATTTTAACCAATGCAATTTAATTACGGACTGTACTAAGCATGATACATCATTGAAATGATAATTTTATGGGTAATATGATGGTTCTTTGCTTTCTCTTTGATTGTAGCCCCCTCTTCCGCTAACAAAAACTGTTACGTATTCCAACGTGTAAAACTTAATTTGAAAGCTATTACTGAAGAGGGAAATGAAGGCGTACTAGCTAAAGAAAAGATAATAAAAAAATCATACACTGACCGTTATTGCTAGAAGGCTCGGTCATTTGAACTTTTTGACAGTACTTTTTCAAATTCCCATCCGTTTTCTGTGTCTTCTGTAGATGAGGATAATTTCCATTTTTGAAAGTGTACTTAGCTACGTGTCTAGGACTCGACGTTGCCACTGCTTTCTGATAGGAAGAAGCCTCTCGCCAGATTTCAATATCTGTGTTTTCCTGATCTTGGTAGACTGCTTTCAAGTCCTGCGTTTTCAAGACGTCGCATCTCATTATGTCACAATAGTCAGCAAGGCACACTGCATCTTCTGCCTGAGAAGATCACAGTCTGATTTTTAATTATTTAACAAAAAAATTTAGCTAAATTAAACTATAGGATGAGTCTAAATACGAATAATAAATCGGAGGACAGCTCATTGTATGGAAAAGAATTAGTTAACTGATTTTTAGGCTACAAACGCGTTTCGAAATGAAAAACTTTTATCTTTGTTGACAACATAAACTCACCATGTTTATAAATTCTTTGTGTCGATTGTCGAAGTGCATGTCTAAATACTTCTCTTCGAAGAAAGACTTGCCGCATATGCCGCAAGTCCATTGCGATGCGCGGTGTTGCTTTTTGGCAGCTTGCTGTGGTCCAAATATGTCTCTCATCGGATGAAAGGGACATTCTAGGGGTAGAGTTACTTTAAATTTATCTAAAACTGGCAACCACTTGGTGTGGACGATTTTTCTTACAATCCTTGCATTATCTCTTGGGCAGGATATCTTGAAAACAGATGGACCCGGCCATGGTATCAAGGATAGCATGAACAGGAGGATGACCTAGATTAAACCATTTATACAGGGTGGAGCATAGGAACCAAGTGTTTTTAGATTGGGTATTGCGTTGGTATTAGAAAAGGAATCTGTTTCTTATCTCAAAGCATTTCACTTTCAGTTACGACCATGGAACTATGGACATTAGAGCATTAGAGCAACGCATATTTGCGTATAATTGGATTGTTAGTAGTATCGTGTCGGTGATTGTAGTACACCGTGAATTTCGCCGGAGATTTTATATCAATCGAAATTACTCTGTTCTTTCAGTTTTTTAACACTTCTGCAATAAAGCTGGAACATTTCGGCGACTTTTTTGTCTCGGCTCTGTTTTGTCTCCGGATTTTGCAACATACGCGAGTCCTGTCTCTTGTCTCGAAATTGTTTTGTTGCTTTGAAAGTTTTTAAAAAATTGTATTTTTGTCGCAGCTGAAAGTGAAATGATTTGAGTTAAAGAACGGATTGTAACATGCTGCACGCCCCTCCCTTTTCTAATAGTCAATCTAAAAACACTTGGTTCCTATGCCCCACCCTGTACTAATATAAAGCATTTAAAATATCAAACAAAATTTGGGAATTTGTCGAACTATCCGGGTAGAAAATAAAAATATAGCCCAAGATTCTTAGTAACATAATCTGATAACAGCCTATTTTATGTAATTTGATAGTTGAAAATTAATATTAATTTTTTTAGTGTCAAAATTTATTCTTACTTGGATTATAAAGTGTGTTTCAAAAGTTCTCTTCAAAAGGAAAAATCATATACTATATTTCACAAACAAATATATTTGATAAAAAAATTCTACTTCGTTATTATACAGGGAAAATAAAAAATATTAATTCAAAATAAAGATTAAGGTATATTAACTATAGAGGATGTTTCGAAATTCGGGTATGATTGCTCTTATTAAAATTATACATAATTATTAAAACAATATATTTTTCCACTATAAACGAATATCAGAACATTTTTCTTTAAATTTGGGACATAATCGTAAACTTAGTCCCAATATTTGTTACGTCTCTGGTTAAAAATGAATTATTTTAAGATATTTTGAGTCCAAATTTGAATTTGAGTTATTCAACAACTTCAACTTTGGAGTTTTTATTTTTCAATTTTAACATCTTGTATAATGAAAACGGTGGTGCAATACAACCAAAATAGTAATTATTTTATAAGAGCAATCAGTGGTATACGATTGATCCCCGAATTTTTAATCACCCTTTATATTTACAGAGTAAGTTTTATTTTGTGTGATATAGAGACCTTGAGTTTTTATCACATACGTGTCTACATATTTTACTTTTCATCTTAAATCGTTATTTTTTATTCTCTCGATATAGCACCAATATATTTTTTAAATTCATTGGTTGATGGTGGATTTCTAAGTGAAACAGGACTTTTTATCAAGAATATTTTTTTTAAATGTGGGACAGATACATTTTTCTCTCACTTAGCCAGCAGTATATTACGCATTTTCTTTTAATTTGTAATTATTACGTGGTATCTAATTGTAATAGTTACAATTTTGGTAGTCAAATGTATCTAGTTCTTTTCAAAAAGTAGGTAAATTTAAATAAAAAATATATAAACAATAAATACAAGATACCATCATTATTATTTTATGACACTAGATATTTTAATACGTAAATAGCAACAAAAATTGATTTTTAGCGGATTTATTTGGTAGCAAATTACTATTTGTTTTAAATTAATCAATTGAAAATATTAATAAACAAAATTTGGATGTCAAAAATTTCTTTCCAGTTTACATTAAAAAATGTCACCAAAAACTATTTTCATTTAATATTTATAAAATAGAATTGATTAGATATAAAAATAATTGACAGCTAACTATACTTATTAACATTCTAAAAAATAGACACAAAAAAAGATTTTCTAAAGAACGCGAACAACTCCCCATGAATTTGTTCTAAAATATTACTTGCCTGAATATTGAAATAATTCGCCGTCATTCATATTCTTCACTATGACATCTCAAAAATATTAACCTTTTCGGCATTTGGATTTGGATCAGAACCTCAGGCGCAGGACGTCGCAACGCTCGCCAAAGAAAATCAATGGAAAGGGAAGCAAATAGAACTGCACTCCTCGAACAATCCATGGCCAAATAACAAGAATTTAGGGTCCCTAAATTTAAAGTTATATATATTTATAAAGAAGAAGATTCATGTCAAATATCACATATGTTAGATTTCAATACTGTTCAAAGTATTTAAAAAAAAATGTTCAATATATATTAATTTTTTATGGAAACACCAAATACATTTTATTATTTTTATAATGACATTTTGCAACTTTTAGTAAAAAACTCACATAGGCTGTTGTATGTAATACAAAATATTTCTGACGTTAAATTAGTTTATAATAACATTGTGTGATATTTTGATGATATTTTTATACCAAATCTTAAAATTAAAAATAAAAATAAATCTGCCTCAGGTTTTCCCCAAAAGTTCACAATAACGTTAAAAATGAATTTATTCCATACATATGGACCGCCTTGGATAATGTAGAAACTATTAGTATCAATTGGTATTATTAAATATGACTTTTTTACAAACATAGAGTTAATATCGAAAGGAAAGTTATGGATGATCATATGGCTGATTAGAACAATACTTTTCTAATGATGTGCCACACATGTTTTATTCCCTATTTAATATTAAGGGGTTGAAGAAGTGGAAGGAAGGGAGTTGACATATGACATATATCTGTATCGCGAAAATGAGTCCCCTTTGGAATAAAAATGGACGTGTTTCAGCATTTTCTAAAAATCAAATGAATACTGCCAAATATCAAGGTGGACTGTTTTGAGTGCCTTGGTTCTAATTTGCATCCATTTACCGACCCATACGAATTTTTGATTTGGCAACTGTATTGTGTACAATAAATTACTAGAAATTCAATAGACATTTTTATTTTACTTGTTTGCTCCAATAAAATTTGTGTTACTAACATATGATTTTTACCAAAACATACACTATTCAAAGGCTCGGTAAAAATTAACGAAAATGCCAATTAAAAAATTAGTTAGCGTAGCAAACCAGATACATCCCATAACTAATATTTTATAATGAGGCTCAAATTTGAAATGAAATTTAGTTACAATATGCTAGTGAATTAATTATTTAAATTTGTTCAGGTAGTGTTGGTAAATATTCTCTTTTATGAGAAGTAAAATTGCCATATTGTAATTATCAAATTTCCCGTAAATGCAAATCTACGGTCAATGCAGTTATATTTAATTTTAGTTTTAATCGCACAAAAGTAATAGGGCTGATATAGTTCAAAATTTTAGTGCTCTAAAATAGTACGTTCCATTATGGATGAAGTATAATAAGATATACGATCATAAGATTTTTTCTTAGGTCAGCTGTTTTCAAAAAAAAAACATTTCATTAGTATTTATATCTACATACATATATATTTATTATTACCTACAGAAAAGTACTTAAACCCGACAACTCGCACTTCGTTTTAGGAATGTATGCCATCGGTTGTAGAATAATTCGAATATGTCCTCTGTTGAAAAGTTGAACCCTTTAAAATAATAAAATAATCATAGTTGTGCTAGTACGCTGGAGTTGTTTTTGAATTTTCATTGTGTAAATTCGTTTGTACTTACTTTACCTTTACTATTTTATAATGAAAAGCACAACAATCGTAATTACGGATATTTGTTATGTTGATATATGTTGTGTAACTAGTTTGAAGATTGTTGACAGTGCCCTCTAACGAATTATACTTTTTCCAAGAGCGCTAAATTGCCAAATATAATGTTGAATCAAAAATGTTATCCTCAATTTTTGAAAAGAACGGTTGGCTTACGGAAAACATCTTATAGAAGTTTTTTGTTGTTAATAATGCATTCTACGCGTTCCTTTAAGGAGAACTCTATTTTCGCAGACATCCTATATAATATAGGTATAGGTGTTTTGTGTCCTTATTGGTTATTTGGAAAATACTTTTTGAAACCGCTTGTCACTTGGTAAAATAGATCAACAAAAATGACAATTTGTTTTTGAATTGTCATGTTTACATCTTTATTTTGTATATAAAGCAAGCAACAGTATGGAAGATTTCTGCCCGGCAGAAACATGCAATGTTATGGAATTGCTTCCATTTTTTTTAGATATTCCTTTGGGTTCACCACCAGTCGTCGTAAGTAGTTTTGTCGCAATATGAACAATTTCGGAAATTATGCTTCCTTTTTGTATAATATACATGAATCAAATTGCAGGTGCCGCCATCCAGAATATTAACAGAACTGCAAATGCCTATGCAAAAGCGATTTGAGCAGTTGACTAAACCCACAAGAAAAAGAAGGATTGTAACAGAGTATAATACATTTATTAGGAATCCTGATATTGTCGTTTTTCAAAATTATGAAGCTTACCAGATGTATAAAACTACTCTCACATTCGTGAATACAAAACCAGTGAGTGAAAGTGTAGCATATACACAAACTAGCCCACATTATCATTTATTTTTTTGCTGCTTTTATAATTTATTATTACATAGAGAATATTTACCTAATTATAGTGCTTCCAATAGTTCTTTAACCAAGCGTCATAAGTAAGTAAATTACTGGATTTGTACCAAAAACAGTATCTGTTTTGAATTTAAAAGTCACATGACTACTGTTCTCTTCTTTTACATTTAGAAATTACAAAAAAAATGGTACACAGAGATATTTCAAAACTTTTCTTCTATTCTACTCTTTCAGTGGTTGGGTTGTTTGAACTCTTCTTCTATTCTCTCCTATTTTGTACTTTCTGTTTCAATTGCTGTACTATTTTGCCCGTCTTGTGCAATTTCGTTTATTCTACCTTCCAAGTTATTTCTAGGTCTCCCATTTTTTCTCTTTCTGTACCTATTCTGCTACTTGTTTTATTAGCCTTTTGCGTGTTACCAAACCATTTCAATTGTTTTTTCTCTATTACGTATATGGCTTAAGAGTAAACGTCATCACGTGACTTTCCGATTCAAAATGCTTAAGATCGAGTCTCACCCAACAGTCACGTGTCAGTGCGTGATCCAACCGGCAACGTGAAAATGATTGTTTTAGGAGTTTTAAATGGTCATGTTCATACTGCTCTGGCTCATAACAGTTCCGTACAGACAGTGCTCCGTCCGTCACCGTACAGTGATTTTCTGTTTTTCTGCATTTCTATGTTTGATGAACCCATATTTGTTGTTTTTTTACTGCTCGTTCTTCCTCTTCTTCATCCAAAACTAGAACAATCATCAAGAGTTCGTCCTACGAGAACATTGTCATGTTTGGTACTGAAATGCACTGACAAGTCTCAGAACCAACACTGTTATGTATTCATATATGTCACAGTGAAAACATGGCCGGTACAAATAAGAAACCGTTACGGCACTGACACGTCACTATTATGTATGAATGTACCTTTACATCTTCAAAAAATATAAGGACCTGTAAAGACGTTTCCTTTCTCCTGATTTGAGTACATGAAACAAAGAAAGAAACGAATATGATCTCAACCAAAAGTACTTTGGCAACATTGCCTTTGTGCTATACACATCGACTGGAAAACCGCACAGGTCCGGTTCTAATAGAAAGTATATTCAATTTTTTTGTCGCACATATGAATGGATAGGGAAACGTCTAGTATAAGATGGAAATATGTATGCAATGAGTTAAATTTATGGAGAAATAGTGAATTACAATTGATTTAAAGAGAAGGTTTTCAATCATAAAAATGTTACTGGCAAAAAAAATTTAAAAGATACAACAAACATTTGCTGTTTTTTTCTAGTCAAATTTTAATTAACAAAACATGTTTTCATAAATATTAATGAATTAGGTTTTCAAATTCGCGAATATATTGATATTTTTTAAACAAACAAAAAATAGATCAACACTAAGGTATACGCGAAATATGTTGTTTAATTTTTACCAGTATTTAAAATGTATTTTACTGTCACGTAGTTGAAATTTAAAAAAGTTTATTAAAACTTTAAGCTTAAAAAATCTCTATGAAGGGAAAATGTATTTCTTTTTTTGTTTTGATAGTTTTTGCTCATTTTCTCTGGAATTTAAAAGTATTTTAAAAAAGAAGATACGTCCCATCAGTGATGTATCCACAAATTTTCATCTGTATGTTTTTGAATTGCCTATTATCTCAATCCGTTTACGAAATATTTGCAATTTACGATTTTATGCGGTTTCGTTGGCTCTTAATTTCTTTGGTTTGAGGCAGTTCCTAATTTCTTTATTTCTGAGTTGCCTGTTCTTGTCTTAACTGCAATTTTTTTAGATGTATCAATCCTGCTGCTGTTATTTAATTTTCTTGGTTTATTGTCATTGTCCATGTTTCACTTCCGTATGTTATGCTAAGGACTATAGAACTATAAAAGCACAGAAAGTATTACACAAGTTATGTTTAAAATGTTGAGTATGCATCTACCAAAAACTTTTCTTCATGTCTTTTTATTGTACTAAATGTGTGTCAGTTATCAGAAATCGTATACGTTTCTGCCTAATAGACAAATTGTAATTAGTTTTGTTAGATTTTTCACGATTTATAGAGGATGATATAAGAGTTATGTTGTATGTTTTCAAATATTTAGACGCAGAGAAAAGATTTGTTGGATTAACGTTAATATTAAATGTAATAAAAAAGTATTAAAATAAATAAACTACCAATGTGGCGCACGTCATAAAAGCAATCTCCGTATACTTCAAAATGATTGAAATTAAAACTAATTCTATTAATCCCTAAAATTATTTTCAGATATCAAAAAATCTAAAATTGCATCTAGATTTCAAGTCTCCATTTTTTGAAATAGTACGTCCCCCATATGAGTTGGACATGGCAAAAGTGGCACCAGGAATCGCTTACGTAGTCACTATCGTTTTCAAACCAACTGAAATGAAAGATTATGTTGCCAGATTGGTATGCGATACTAACGAAGAAACAATAATAGTTCCTTTATACGGTATTTTGAATTTTTTTATAGAATGTGCCACTTGCAAAAACAAAATGAAAAAAATGGCTGCCCTAATGAACCAAAATAATTAATTATGCCTTTTAGGTATTGGAACTCGCCCCTTATTACAAATAGTTGACGAAATAAAATTAAACCCTACAGCAGTGAGGGTTAGTTCTGAAAAGCCTATTCTCCTACACAACATTGGTACCAGGTTCGGTCATTACAGAGTGTCCATAGAAGAACCATTCAACGTCGAGCCTAAGAAAGAGGTCATTGAATCCAAACAGGCCAACGAATTAAAAGTTTCATGTACCCCTATTTCAACGATAAATCCCAGAAGCCACCTCATTATACATTGTGAAGATATCGTTTTGCAAATTCCTGCTTCCTGTGAAGTAGAAGAAGCAGAAATTGTCCTTCAGAAATGTGCCATCGATTTTTTTGAAGTCTATGTTGGTTAGTATTTTTAAAATTGTCCTTATTTTCAATTTTTGATTGGTTAATATTTATTGATGTTAATTCAGAGGTATTGACATTTGAGATAAATTGGAGTTAAGACTAAACCACGTTTGGTTTTGACAGATCAAATGAAAATGGATGGGTTTTGATGGTTGGTGAAGGTGGTTTGAATATTTTAAATGATTTTACTGGTTCTGTAAACCGACTTTTTGATATAACAAAAGAATGCCTTGGGTATTATTGAAATCGGTTTGCTTAAGGGCTTCTTTTTGGGCTTTACAGTTCTAAATCTCTGTGGTTTCAACATTGAAATGGATGAACTCATATACGAAGGTGTTAACAATTAAATTAAGTTCAGTAGGGTGGTGATGGGAACAGGCATTGAGCTAACTATAAGTATTGGTGGTTTTGACGTAGCGAGGATTGGAAAAATATTAGAATAGAAGTATCAGAATCTTGAGATAGACGAATGGTGAACTGAATATTGGAGTATAGACTATTCATTTGGAGCAGGAAGAAACACAAAATTTTTTTTAGCCAACATGTGACTTTGAGTGAAAGAAAGAGAATACAATTTTTTATTTTCTCCATGTAGATGTTGATGAATACGAGGGAAAAAGGACTGTATACAGGATGAATCATATAAGAACCAACCCAGAGCAGGGACATGTAGAGGAATCTAAAATAGGGTTATTTAACGCAACTTACCTTTATATTAAGTTGCATCACTGAGGAGTTATGGGCCTTGAAAGTGGGAGTTTCAAATTTCGAAAAAAGTCAATAGCTCAGTTATACCTGAACTTGAAAAAAACAAATTTGGTACACGTTGTGAGTGTACTAAGAGTATTAATCGACAGTAAATAGAATTCAATATATAGGGTTACCAATGGTGCACCATTAAAATTTGACAGCATTTTTTAACCCATTAGCAGAAAATTTATTTCTAAAACGGTTTTTACTATTGGTATTTTTTTAAAAACTTTATCGTTTGCAACAAAAATTATCGAAAATTAAAAGTTGGCTATGGAATTAAACATCAAACTTAACGATCGAGAAGAAAGATATTTAATTTTAGTAATTGCTTGCCGAGTGCTTTGAATATGGCTAATAAGTTTTCATTTATCACTGAATTATCAGATGTAATCTACTACACTTATATCCAAAAAGTGTAAGAATTCTTACTGAAAGTTTTGGGTAAATTGACTTTACTGAAGAAGCTTGTACTCGCAGAGGTATTACAAATTTACATAACTTGTCATTAGCATTCCAACGCAAACCCTCATTCAGTAACTCCTCGACATGTCCAACGCGAGTTTAAAATTAATGTTTGGATCGGTGTTATTGGTCGGTATTTAATTGGTTCAGTTATTTTAGCAAAACTTTTTTAAAATCTCTCCAAATCACTCTCCCAGACCTCCTTGACGAGGTGCCACAACAACTCACACTGCAACATTGGTTTAGACATAATGGAGCGTGGCATCATATTAGTATTATTGTTAGAGACTTTTAAACCACCAGGATATAAATAAATGATTTGGAAGAGGAAATAATTTCCCACAAATTTGACCTCCACGATCACCAGACCTGAACAAATGTGTCTTCTCAATTTGGGAAACATTAAATGCACATTAATTAGATACAATCAGCAGTTCCTGGATAGAGCCGACTTTAATTTTTAACGAAGAATAAACTTATAGAAAACGGTGATCATTTTAAACAATTTCTACAATAACTTTTCAGTGCAAATTGTATGTTATTTTGTTGTTTGTTTCAACTTTTTTCCTGATCAAGTTTGAGGTTTAATTTCATAGCCAACTTTTGAATTATCGATGATTTTAAATAACACAGCTTCAATACGTATTTTAAGGTATTCGGGTTTTTGTTGAAAATAACAGGAGTAACAAATATTTTAAAATTACATTCCCAATAAAATAAAGTAATAATTTTTTAGGCTCGCCAAGGGGTTAAAAATTTCTGTCACATTGTTGGCGAATCATCCGTTATTAATACTTTAGAATACTACAATTGAATGAACTATACTAACTATCTACTAATGCTTTTGGTACACTCACAACCAGTTCTAAATTTGATTTTTCTAAGTTCAACTTCTCAGAAGTAATATAGAGGTAAGCTGCGTATTTTAGGTTTCTCTACATGCCCCTGCTCTGTGTCGGTTCTTATTCGAATCACCCATGTAGAATATAAAATAACTATTTGCCATGCATTATATCTTCTCTAAGAATATATGTTGTTTAGGTTCTAATATGTGTAAGGTTTTCTCAATGGAAATGTTGGTAAATAATTCTTCAATCAGCGAAAGCCTTTCGGAACCTTTTGTTTATATTTGTTCATTTTTATTGATGTTTGTTTATATTTATTAGATTACTGATATTTATTGTTAATGTTATTGATATTACTTAAATTTGTTTAATATAAAAGCTGAAAATTTCAAATGTTTTTAAGCTGCTCAGGTATGGGGGAATTTAGTAGTTCTCTGGTAGGTGTACACAACTTTAATATTTCATTTCATGTGCTTATATCTTTCATGATTTGGTTTATTATTAGTGAGGCTGTCAGGATTCAGATAGCGTTGGAACCAAAGATTTTCTGTGTTCCTTCCTGACACAAGAGAGTTACGAATTTAGTCACGTTGTAACGGACCATGGCAATTTGATCCCCTTTTTTATTGGATGAAACTTAAATTAACCTAATTTACTAAAAATTTAGATTCAAAATTGAATATTATAACTAAATAGTTGTTTTTAATTCTTCTGTAGGGCTTCAGAATTATGGTACTACCACGGTGTACAACAAGAGTCCATTTACGGTTGATTTTCGCTGGAAACTTTTAGAAAGTGAAAAGGATGATATTAAAAAGATAAAAAGTCTCATGAAAAACGTGGAAGCTTTAACAGAAATGGAGAAACTGAAATACGCGTCACTTGAATATAATGATGTCATTAATTCCGACGGACATGCGCAGATACTCGATTATAAATTTCGGGAATTCGCTGAAAGTGTAAATGAAGAGTTCAAATTGATGTATACGAATGAAGCTTTTAGCATCATACCATTGGTAAGTGAAATAAAAATATTGAGGATACTGGACTTTGAATTCTAATTTTAGGAAGGCAAAATTTTGCCACACCAATCTTTCGATTTTAACATTATTTTCTCGCCCTCTAAAAACGAGGTTTACTTAAGCTCCGCTTACTTAGACGTAACGGGAAAACATAATCGATTCCGTTTGTATCTTTCTGGAATAGGAAGAGGCCCATCCGTTGTTTTTAACGTAAATAAACTGAATACTGGCACTATTTTTTTGGAGGCTATTCATGAATATCAAGTTGTAGTCAAAAATGAAGGTATGATTGACTTAATTATTTAATAGTTATATTTTAATATGTTCCATATTCGATTACTACTGCTTTAATTTAGGGATAGATGAAAACCAAAACATTTAAAGTTCAAAAAGCAGATTTATTACTTTTCAAAATAAACCCTTTGACAATGTATACAGTCTTTCATTTTTTATCATTTTTTGAATTTAGTTTAGGGCTGTATAGAGAATGTGTCATTAATTCCATCATTTGTGTGGTTAAACAAACAATCGTTCATTACGATGTGTGGAGTTTACATTGTCTTGGTATAGATTGATGCGAGGTCTTCTATTGATTTTTCTTATTTCAGAGAAAACTTCTGGTAAACAAATAGTTATGTACCACTCATCATTCACTGTTTTACGATATTCTAAAGCGATAGTAGCAACATCCTTAGTTTTCGACCCAAATCAAACAATCATTTGACCTTATGTTAAATTATGCGGTATCCATCGAGATATTTTTCTTTTACCTGAAGGATTATGCAAAATATCGTTAATCTTTTTCATATCAATGCCTAAACCAAACAGCATCAATATTTTCTGCCATATTTAAAGTTCCCAGTTAGCAAGAAATATGAATTAAATATTTTTGAAAAATGTTTATTAAATATTTGTTGCAACATATTTTTAAATATTTCTAGAGGCATTAGTTAAATATAAGTTTAATATATTTATGTAATATTTATATTTTCTTTTACGTAATAGTAACAAAATTAATTTAATTTAATTTTTATCATTAGAAAAATTGAAAGTCGGGCATTTATTGAATCACAAATTTAAAGCGAAAATTTAATCGAATTTTACTTCTAAACTTCGACAATAAATTTTCGGTTTTGCTTAAAATCTCGATTTTAAAGTTGTTGATTCAAAAAATCTCATTTTTAAAGAAATATTATTAAAATCTCAGGTTTTTCATCGAAATCTCAAAATCTTGACTTTTTTATTAAAACCCGATTTTTAAATAAAAATGGTCAAATTATAGTATTTTACTTTTTACAAATTATTAAACTATTAAAATGTCGATTTTAAAATGGAAATTTAAAAAAATCTAATTTTAAAGTTCTGATATAAATAATAATTTTGATTTTAAAACAGATTCTTAAAAAAAATGTTTTTTTTCTTTAAGATCTCCATTATGAAGTCGAGATTTTATTTAATTTTATTTCAGAGATGAGACTAATAAATAAAAAAATATTTGTTTTATTTTAAATTTCAATTTTATAAGCTCGATATTTTAATGAATCTTTAATTACTAGCAAAAATACTATTATTTTATAAAATCTCAACTTTAAAAACGATATTTCATTGAGTTCCGATGTTAAAGTAATAAATTTCATGTTTTACTTCGACTTCGACATAGACATTTTAATAAATCTCGATTTGAATTCAAATATCTCATAGATGGGCGAAAGAAATTTCCAAAAACAAAAAAAATGAGAATTTTTACATTCTCATACATTTAAAATTTTCATGTTTTATTTATTCTTTCTTTTCAAAATATTTAAGAAATATTTGTATAATATAAGCTCTTGAATATTTTGTACACTTAAAGAAACTACTACATCCTCCAACACTCTTTTTTCACTTTTCTTTATTTGAAAATAAACAAAATCATTACCCGAAAATGGTCACTATTTAAATTCATATTTTCTTTCCGATTCGTTAATTTAAAACTAAATTGTATTCGAACGGCTCACCATGTTTAACTTCTGTCACTTTGGTTATCCCAATAAATGTCAAATTTTACAAAAAACAGCAGCCCTCGTTTTAATGAGTCACCCTGTATTTTAGGATGTGTGCCAGCTACAGTAGTTTTTCAAAAAAAAGAAACCGAATTTGGAGGTGAAATCAACTGCAAACCTCCTCGTCAATACTTGAAACGAATCGAGTCTTGCAAAACGTTTATAGTGAGCTTCACCTCTGGAATTCAAGGACCTTTTATCGAAAAAGTCCATTTTAAAATCAAGGAGTCCAATGAAATTATATATTTTTTGCTCATGTAAGTATTTTTTTATTTATTTATTCAATTCTTACACCTGGCATTTGAACTTTAAAATATCTCGTATGTATTAACTATTATTTCAATTTTAGAGGCAACGTAGTTTGCCCTTTATTAAAACCGGATGTAGAAAAACTAGATTTCGGAAAAATTGCTTTTGGTTAGTATCTAATTTGTTTTAATTTATTCTGTCAATTTTAAATTCATTTGGTCAAAACTATGATTTTAGGCAGTGAAATTCGAAAGAAAATCGTTCTGACGAATCCGTCACAAGTTCCAATAGATTTTCAGATAAAAATGTCAAAAATAAATTATTCCGAAATGATATACGGTGGGAAAAAAGAGAAAAAAGCTGATTTTACTTACTCCCCAGATGAAGGAGTGGTTGCCCCTTACGGCAATGTTGTTATAGAGGTAACTTTCTTGAAAAATATAACTATAGATTACCTAAAAATCTTCAGAATTCGTCTTGATAAAGCAACCCCTCTACCTACTTAATGACGGTTTTTAATATTGTCAACATTTATCTAAGATAACCTATAAATATAAAAGATAAATTATACTTACCTTGAATTTCTACAGTTTTCCAAAGCTTTTGTGAAAATTATGTGACTTAAGTTCTAATGTACATACTTGATTATAAAAATTCTAACCCATCCGTTACATACAATACATATATACAGTATAATTTTATATTAACACATTTTCTAAGCAATAAATTTTTTCTTTTTTTAAACAAAATTTAATATTATATATTTAGTCGAAAAGGCAATCTAAAATAATCGTTCATTCAGTACCATGTATTGTGGACATTGTAGATTTCTTTATTTCACTCCTCTAAAAAAATCATGTTCCTACTTCTTGTCATATATATGAAGGACCTCCACTATTGTTTCAATTGTTTTGTTAAGCATAGATTAGTGTCTGGCAATTATAGACAGCTTTATAATCCAGAAAATTTAACTTGAAAATATCAGTTTTTTTAATTTAGGAATTTTCGATTTTATATTTAATAAAATGAACCTACATTAATTTTTTACTTTACAAGATTTTTTTTAATTACCTTTATGGCCCTGGCAAAGCCAATTAGCCTGACTTATTTATGAATTTGGGTAAAAATTCACAATCAGCGAATTAATATCTTAGTAATTTTGATTTTAATGAAATTTAATATAATTATATAAATATTTAATGTTATTACTTTAAAAGATATTGTCTACAATTTTTGATATTTTATTTCTAAATCTACAAAACACCTATCTAATAGTTTTGTAAGGTCTCTTTTCCTTATATTTCGGAAATATGAGGTTAATGGCAACCTTTTTCTTTAAAAACTATAATTTATCTTTTATATTTTTTATGGATAGATTCCACAAAGTATGGTACAAACAGTCAATTTAAGATAACCTAACTTAACTTAACCTAAGTACTAACAACGTAGTATATGACACCCTGAACGTGGTCTAAATAGTATAACTATTTACTTTTTGCTACCAGTTTTTAATGTATAAAACATTTACGATTTGTATTTATCAATTTTAGGTAAAATTGCTTACGAATGTAATTGACATCGTTAAAGAAAATCTGATAATTAAAATGCATGGCTCAGATTTGTTTAATAAACAAATACCATGTATGTATACATGTCTAATTCCAACAATAACATGTGAACCTAAGGATATTTACATAACTTTCTGTTTTTTAAATTTTGTCTATAAGAGAATTCTAACTTTTACGAACACCACGAGTCTTACGGGACAATTAACTTACACACCAATAGAGGTAAGTAATAAGAGAGGTAAGAAAGAAGAAGAATATGAAATAATAATAATACTAGATATTCTTCCTATAATTCAGTCCACTAAGAAGTAACTACAAAAAATATTGCTGATTCGTGGAGGGTATGACAATTTTTGCCATGGCACTCGGGGGCGACTTCCATATTATTTTCGGTATTTGTCTTATTTGAAGTCTGAAGTGTACATCAACATTTTTCTTGACTTGCTTTTAGTTTCAATGTACCTTTTATTGTAGCCACCAACGAATATGAAATTAGAATTAACTCCTAATGAAATTTATATTACCCCACATGGAGTATTCGAAGTTGAGTTGACTATTACTACCGACGTATTGGGTTTACATGAGTATCCGTTAATGTAAGTGTCAAAATAAGATACGATACGATTTATTTGTCAGATAAAAATATATTTCTCCCAAAATATATCTAATTGTAAAATTTAGGTTCACTTTGACGGGTCAAGAAAAACCAACCAGATGGTGTATTTTGAAATGTAATGGGCAAGGGCCTGTTGTGTCTTATTTTCCAGATGATATAAATTTCGGAAAGATTCAATTACTCACCAGAAAAGTTAGAAAAATGTCGTTCGTCAACGATTCGCCAATTCATGCCAAAATTTTTCTGTCGACTGTAAGTACAATAAATACTCTTGTTTACGATAAAAAATTTCACCGGAACGGTAAATTCGCCTGTTGGTTTTTAAAACATGCTGCTTTGTTCGCTGACACGACAGTATACTTTAATCTGCCCTCGCGATATGTAATTTTAATAGTGAATTATATATACAGATTCAGCCTGAAAGAACGCGTTATAAAAGAGAGAAAACGTATTGCTAATATCTTGAAGTAGGGGTATACCGAGGTGGGAACATCGTTCCCGTCAGTCGTACCTCTATTTCTCTCGAGAGGGGACACATCGCGGCCCACTCCTTAAAATTTTGTTTATGTCCATTTAGGTACTTTCTGAACATATATATAATAACTGTGTGGATATTTAGACGGAGAGCCTTCCTCTCTTTTGCCTTATTCCTCCAATTCGTTATGCCCTTTTCCTTTAGTTCCACTTCCACTGCATCCCTACTTCTTATTCTAGGTCTTCCTCTCTTTTCTTTTGTTATGTAGGTTCTTCCCATGCTATACTTTTTATTATTTTATAGGCCTCTGTACTCACAATATGTCCAATCCACTGAATTATTCTGGCATTTATTACGTTGTCGATGGTCGCATCTTTGAACAATGAGTATATTTTATCGTTTGTTTTTCTTATTTGTACTTCCTCTGTTTTTCTTCCTCTTACGATTTTTATTTTCCTCTACCACCTTTTTAGAGTTTCTTTTGTGTTCATATTAAGCCCAGATTTCACATTCATAAATCGCTAAAAGTCTTATGATAGTTTTATACAGACGAAATTTGTTACTTCTTGACTGTTGTTTCGATATTATTAAATTGTTTAAGGTACCTACACTTTTGTTGGTCTTTATTGCTAAGTAATAATCTCAGATATAGGAATTAATTTACTTCTTTAAATTCTACGCTTTTATTTTTTACATTTACTCTTAGTTTGTTTCTGTACTATTTTCATTAACTTGGTCTTATCTTCAATATTTTTTAATCCTACTTTTTGTGCTGTTTCTGCTAATTTACTTGTAATTTCTCCTAGTTCTTCCAAGGTTCTTGGTCATATTATATATTTGAGTTCTTTCAAATTACTCCGTTAGTTCTCCGTTGATTTGGATTCTGGTTTATGTTTTTTACAATGTAGCGTGTTGTAAGTATTTTTTTGTCATAAATATTTGATCGGTGGTGCTTTGTTCTATTCTAAATCTAGGGAAATCCCCCTTAAGTTCTTGCAGTTTGTTACTTCTCCTTTTTTTAGAATCGGAATAATGGTGGCTCATTGGCATTTCATCTCTTTTCCAGATGTTTAGTATGAATTCGTAGTTTCTAGTTTTCATTTCGTGTCCCTCTTATTTAATATTTTCGTCATCCACTGTTTGTCGGCTTTTCTCTATCCAGTTTTTATCATGTTCATTTAACATATTTGACAAGTATTCTTTCTACCTTCCCCTAATTTCCTCGTTTTTTGCCACTAGGTTTCTTTTTTTGTCTTTTTATGGTACTCTACTTTTTCCTTTCTTTCTTTACTTCTCATAAAAATTTCTAGTTTCTTTTTAGTTGTAGTATTCTTTTATTTTTTTATCTTCCCTTCTTTATAATCTCTTTTTCTTTGTGTGCATACTTTTTTGGTAATTCTTTTTGTTCTCTATACGCTTCCTTTTCCGTACCCTTATTTCTCAGCATTGTTATTATTCTAAGTTTGATGCTGTTTCTTGTAGGCAACCATCGTCTCATCATAATTTGTTTTTCGGTGTTATTACTGATGTTGTTGACTTGATGATGTCATCTATTTCTTTCTATTCTAGATTAATATTTGTTTATTGCTTATCGTCTCTTTCTTGTATTTTGCGTTTGACCTGTATTTCCTTTGAAGTTCTGGTTTTTATAACTGGCTCGTATATACATATATCCTTTTGAATTTTCTATGCGTTTACATTTCCTCAGTTAGATTTATTTTCAGATATATTCTTACTAGAATTACTAGGAAATGAGCAGAGATATACAGGTCAGAATAGTATCCTCTATAACAAGTTTTGAATAAAGTATCCAGTATCGAATTTTGTTATTTTAACCGAGTAACAGATTATATTTTCTCCACGACCAAAAATTTACTCGATTTGTCACTTATTATTTTAGTTGAATAAAAATTTGTTTGAAAATAAATTATTTACATCTGACAGTGATAATTTTCATGTATCTTGTTGTATTGATGTTGTTTAGAACCATTAAGGACGATTCATTATATAACTTGTTATAGAACAAAAATATATGCATATTTGCCGAAACGGTCAATGGCGAAAATTCTTGTCGTGAAAAAGCAGCCTAACAAAATGGAAATCAAATTATTTCTAGGATTGCCTTAAATGAGATGTTCCTTTAAAGTAAAATAATAATATCTCAAAGAAGTATTTTTGCAAAACTGTATCATTTGACTAATGCACTTTAGAATGATAAATTGTAGTTTTGTTTGTAGATAGAGATCTACAAAATGCGTCAGGAACATTGTAAAGAAATTGAGGTTCATAAATGTTTATTAAATGTTTTAGAATAATAAGGCGGTACTTCAGTTTTCCATAGAGCAATTTGATTTGTCTCCAGAATGTGAAATGAACGTAGATGTGACTTGCTTTTTGACAGAAGATGGGAAATTCGATTGCTCTGTAAGAAATTTGGATTAATATTTATTTGTAATTGATTTATTTTTCTTATTTGATCTTTTTAATTACTCCTTTTCCTTCATTTTTGATTGAATTTGATGTATGTCTTTAATTTTGGCTTTTTTACTGTGAAATAATATGCATTTTTATCAGCTTTAGATTACGAATGTTAATGTCTATTTGTTATTTATTTCCTGCGATCTCTTAGATATTTGTAGATGTCGAAAATGGTGAAAATAACGTGATAAACGTTTGCGGCGAAGGTATCGGTTATCCTATAGAGTGCCTTCCGAAATTGGAACCGGTTTACGATTTGGGATCCCAATTGATTTATCTCAATAACAAATTGCCAGTGTCTATTTCGAATTTGGGTAAGAAATATTATAGGATCTATTGGTCCCGAAAACCAGTTATCAGAAACCTCAAGGAACTTACGGATGAGGCAGAAAGTTCATCGTAAGTCAATTTAACAACTTGTTTTAAAAAAATTAGCTCTCAGCATGATTCCAACTGAAATTTATATTTGAAGTCGACATTGAACGACAACCTCGATCTTGAATTAGAATAAATGTAGTCTTAAGTACGAGCTCTTCCATAATTTTTAGACAAAAACCGGTATTTTCCTTCGAACCACATTATTTAGAGCTCGGAGAAAATTGTACGGAACAAATCGATATTTACGCATGTTCAAGAAGCCCTAGTTACTTCGAGGAGACTTTTTACATGCAAGCTACTATAGATCCAGCTTCAAAAGTAAGTATCTTCAAAATTATTTCAACCCAACTCAGTTTGTTCCCCAAATAACGAACAGATTTTTTCAGCAAGTAATATTAATAATGACAGTTTTATTGAAAGTGAAATTCATAGTTCCGTTAATGTCATTTTCCACGACTCATCTGAATTTTATGGAAATGCATGTTCCCGAAATTGTTGATCCTCTTTGTCCTCTGGACGATGTGGGAATTCCTTTGAAGTCGATTCCGACAGGTAAAAATTAACCGCCAAATTTCACATATTATTATTATTCTTTTAAAGTACTTGATACGGTTCGTATCGTGTTGCTCTTATAAGTGATTTTGTTGTG
Organism: Hermaeophaga mercurialis; assembly: GCA_951812935.1. Taxonomy (NCBI): domain Eukaryota; kingdom Metazoa; phylum Arthropoda; class Insecta; order Coleoptera; family Chrysomelidae; genus Hermaeophaga; species Hermaeophaga mercurialis. The sequence continues at coordinate 18,496,347 of OX638365.1, forward strand.
GAGATACCTGTTTGTTGAACTAAAATTTTTGTACTGCAGAAGATTCGAGTACGGACAGGTATTTTTGTCCAAGTGACTCTTGTAGGTGATGTGAATATGCATCATAGTGGATCAAAGCTATTGTGATAAATGTCAAACGCTGATAACGGGGACTAGGTTGAGTGGTATTTTCTTGAGGCCCAAGATGCTTGTACCTATTTTTATGGCAAACTGTACAGTCTTTTTAATCGATGTGTTCCTAGATTTAGTTCCGCCAAAAAAAGACAATATCCTCAATGGTTTGACTCTAATTCAATCAGGCAAATTAAACGTAAATAATATATTTTTTGACATCATGTACGAAAACCCAAGATTTAGCCTAATATGAAGAAATCAGACAAGTTAGAGCTATCATCAAATGCGATATATAGCACGTCAGAGGTTTGTCAAATCAGCGGAAGATGATATAACAGAAAATCTCAATAAGAAGGCTTATGTCAGGAACAGAAAAGTCACAAGTATTATCTCAAATAAAATGTTTTATGAAGAATTGTCCCTGATGAAACTACGTTAAATATGTATATTAAAGTTTACTGAAAATGAAGTGAGGCTTTAAAACACAAAAAATCGAAGCTTATTAGATGCTGCTCATTTAGCTCATACTCTCTCAGTATTAATTAAAATATGTTTAAAAAGTTGCACATTTCGAACCGCTCTTATTTAACATCTTTATTAATGACATTGTAAATAAGTCAGACGAAGAATGCCTTTTATATTTCGATGACTTAAAACTCTTGCAATATCAACGATATGCGCGGTTGTATTAAACTAGCGAATAATCTGAATCGAATGAAGAGTGCTGCAGTGCAAACCATCTGGAACTGAATGTCAATAAATGTCACGTCATTTTGTCTAAAATCTACATTAATTGTGTATAATTATTCCATTGAAAACATAACGCTTAACAAACCTGATACATTTTGAGAAAATCGTATTTAAAAATTAGATGTATTTATTTTAATATGGTATACTGAGATTAATTTAGATAATCTAGATTTTTTAAATATGATATACAACTCTATCAAGTACTACCTTAGGGCCAAATAGGTCAATGAAATTTGTTTTTTTTACATAAAAAACTGTGGGATAGGCCACTGTTCCTTTAAACAAAACAATAATTTTCCGTTTGATAGTCTATTTACGAATAGTTCAACAATCAAATTTAAAATAGTCATAAAAATAATGTGAAAGTAAAACACAACTAAAATTAATAGATATTTTTAATGTATTTCGAAGTTTAGTCTTCTACTTATTCGTCTTCTGAGTAAACGCGTTCTAGTGGATTTTCTGTCATCTTCAAATTTTGGTAAAAACTATGGTGAATAGGTGGTATGAACGGAGCCAGTTCCAAGAGATCCTTTTTCTTTTTAGTATCAATTTTGTGCCTTAGGGTACAAGATACTCAGTTGATCATCTCTATTTGCAGATTTTCTTTTGGCAATATTAACGAATTCAAATAAAACATCATCGTTGTTCGAGTATTTGTAAAAAATACAAAATGGTTCGAATTTTTATAATGCAGCCACTATAGTTGCAGCCACTCTACTTCGGATTTATTCGCAGATATTTTTCGATTTGTTAAATTAGTGGTCGAATAAAAGTCGTCGGAAGACATTTTAATTAGAGAACCTTTTTCTAGATGGCTCTATCACTTTAATCCAATCATCTGGGATAAAAATATCTTTAAAAACCTTCTTATTTTTCTCTATCAATCCGAAATCTTGGTCACAAGGTAGAAAAGAATGTCCACTGACTAAAAATTTGTGATGAATTTCTTTTACCACGCTTAAATTGGACGACACAATGTAGTTGCATAAAGCTGCCATTTGAAATTTAGGTTTTTAGGAAATCGAACATGCATTAAACCCAATATAGCGATTTTGTGGGTTAGGCCGTTGTTGCGCTGATGGCCTCAAATAGGAATATGCTTCGGTAGTATGGGCACCGTTCCATAGAACAAATATTGGTAGAATTGAGGCGCTAATGCTATATGTTCCACGGATACTGCGACACCCACACACACACCTTTTTACTTTCCAACTCCTCGTACAAATGTTCTGCTAATCTCACTCCTTTACTCGATGCGTTCCAATTACCACAATTATAATTTTGATATATTTAACACTACCGTATACGAAATTAAATTATTAATACTGTTACTCTGTAACTCTGGTTGTAAATGATTATTCTTTTTTTGTAATCATCTGCCCTGTAATTCGTTTATACTGTTAGGTAGTTACTAAATAAATATCAACCTCTCTTTTTTCTTTTAGGGGAAGTAACGATAAAAAACGAAGTAGAAATTCCGTTAAACTTGAGAATGCAAACGACTTCCGACTTTTTCATAAAAAGTGATAACAACGAATTGCTTGACATTTACTTTCACCTGTTGGACGTGAGTAGAGAAATAACCGTCTCTATAGAATTTAAACCATTACATGATGCCAAACGGTATGTCAAAGGGCTGGGAAAACTCACCGTTAATATACCGGAGTATCCCAAAACCGTAAGTAATTATCGCAAACTTTTTGTTCCATTTCAACCTAAATTCCCGCAATAGATAAATGATTAGAATGTGAGCTTTTGATTTAGGTGGTAAGAAGTGTAATAGTGTACAATTTTAGAACGATGTTGTGAAAAAGAGCAATGACGCAATGTCGCAATTTCAATGAAAATATTTCTAATTAATTTACAAATAGTATTTTTAATTTCACATACAAGTTAAGTGATGGTCTATGCAGCAAAGGTATAAAAGAAAAAGGCAAAGAAATTAGTCAAAGGTGCAAAATAATTATACAACATGGAAAGAGGCGGAAAAATATTTCAGAAGTAAGAAAAATAAGCAACTTCAATCATGAAAAATTGCACTTCAATCATCAAACATCACACGATACAACTTCCCTTTGAAACAAAATAAAAAGTTATTCCTCCTTTATTACAGAAAAAGACGACTAGAGTTGAAATATCTGGTCGGTCCAGGCGGATAGACATCCCAAAAATCTCCAAATGGATAATTCAAGAACAACTCAAGCCAAAGTTTGCTTCTCCTTCAAATGTCCGTCTCATGATAAAGACTAATTTAATGCAAATCTTGCTAAAAAAAGCCAGTACTAATTGACCTGGTGCCGCCTGCTCACATCCAAAAAAACATTTTTTCAAACTATTTGGAAGCCCGAAGAAGATCAGATAGATGATCGAAACGTTGTTAATCAAATAAAAAACGTCTTTTTGTGTTGTCCTAATATCCGAAAATGTCTAATTACTATCGTCTCAAGTAGGGACGCTACCAGAGGAAAAAATGTTATTAAGAATACAAAGACGAAACATGTTTTATTAAAAACCAATTTCTGTTTTTTAGGAGTCAATATTTTTGACAGGTGAAATGTGTTTCCCATCTATTCAATTCCTTCCACCTGAGCTAAATTTTGGATGCCTAGCTATTGGTTCTTCCGGCGTTAAGAGCATCATCATACAGAACATAACATTCTTGCCTGTGAAATATTCCATAGATCTGTCAATGGATACCTTGGAAATCGAAGGATTGCCAAGACTGTCAGTGAGTGAGGTTTGCCGCATTATTTGTCGATTATTGTACATTGTGTTTAGAGTGAGAGGGCGGGAGGATAATCTATACTTTCTTCTTTTTAAAGAACGATGATGACTCGAACGAAAATACATATTCAGAGTCTAGTGGGACTTTAATAAGTTCTGCAGTTTCAAGTTATTTGAAGTTTATGGATGAAGAAAAATTGCCGCCAGAAGTAGTCGAATCTGAAAGGCGTGAATTTACTTTTCAGCTAAAAAGACGGTGCGCAAGGTTTTATTTTTTATCTCACTGTTATTGCAAGTGCTGCTGCTTTAATTTCTGTATAGATGCAAACAAAAACATCTAGAATTCAAAAAGTAGCCTCATTGGTTTTTCAAAATATTCCTCTTGTCATTCTATGCACTTTTTCATCCGAATAAACCAGTTGTCATAACATGTTTTTTTCAATCTGAATATAGCACGTTCATCCCCACATTTTTAAAACGCTTTAACTGCATCTCCTGAGCTTGAAAAACTTTGACCACGCAATTGAGTTTTGAGTTTTGGAAAAGGATGAAAGGCGTATGGAGTTAAATCAGGGCGGTATGAAGGATGAGTCATTACTTTTTGTGTGGTTAAATTAATTATTCGTTGCGCTGTGTGGGGACTTGCAGCACGAATAACAATTTTTACTTACTAAAAATTAGTCCGTTTGCTATAAACAATGTTTATAAGAAACAGAAGGGAGGTTCAGGATATTCTATATATAAAATGTTTTTGAGCGTTCATGATTATCACTCTCATCATCTAACATTAGAATTTTCCTTCTAACAATCATCCTTTTCTTTTTACCGCATGGCTCATCTACTTCGGAAATACATCTCATTCATTTTCAGCTCTTTTTCCTTTTGCCGAGCTTCAATAAGGTCATCTAAATTATTTATTTCTATATATCTCGATTTTACATCCTGTTTGACTTGTGAAGTCTCACTAACTTGTTCTTTTATAACTATAATTACCTATTTCATAAAAAATATATTTATAGCATAGCTTGGCTACTTGTCATTAGGACTTGTGCTATCTAGTAATACTTTATTATATTTTGTATTTTGTAGGGTAGCTAGTAACATAGTTTTTTTCTTGGTGTTAGCCCTGACCACACCAATGCAACCCCTTTCTCTGTTGTAAATCCAATTACACTGTACATATTATGTTTTCTGAAAAATGGTCATTATAAAGACCTTTATATTGATATAATTGCAGTATTAAACAACATATCTTCTCAAATAAATGGATTTTAATAATCGTTCTTTCTTTCAATATCACTTAAAAACGTGCTTATTAGTTTGAGGTTATCGAGATTAGAGAAGCAATAATGGTGCTTAACTTGACGATTGACGATAAATGACGTTCACTTCACTTTCACAATGAAATCTCCGTTGGTCCAACTATAGAATTCACAATGTACTATTTTGACGGTTATCTAGTAATTGATAAATGACTATGAGAACTTACGGTTGATTAATCCACACTTTTTCAAATTTGCGCCAACGATAATGCGAGTACCGTTGCCCAATCCAGTACTACCTAACTAATTGATCATTGTCCATTGTTGGCCAAACTGTTTGTGCTGCATGGGATTATTCTGGTACAGAATGATGCGACGTTTTCTTATGGTTTTTCTTATTTCAAAGAAAACTTCTGGTAAACAAATAGTTGTGTACCACTCAGCATTCACTGTCCTGTGATTTTCAAAAAAAATGTTACGTCATACTTAGTTTTCGACACAAAACAAGCAATAATTTTCTTCGAAATTACTTCAAGTAACTTTTGTTGGCTTTGCTTCATTTTGAAAGACACAAAAATAGATTGTTGTTTTATTTTATTATTATTTATTCTTTGTACCATTTAACTGGAGCCTGTTTTTAACCTGTTAAATTATGTGGTAGCAATTGAGAACACATTTTACTTACATCTAAGTGATCTTTCAAAATTTGATTAACCTGTTTCATATAAATGCTTAAACAAGACTAAATTTCCATATATGTCACATAACAATTTACCATTATCGTTTCTCTTACAGCATCAATTTTATGTGGCCTTTTTGAAGTTATGGTGACCTTTACAAAATTCGTCACTAAGACTGTTCCGACCAAATTTAAATTCTTGAAAAACAGTTATTCTTGATGGTGCCTCTTTATCAAAAGCAGTTTTTAGATCTTCCAATAACTCTTTATCACTGTTTTTTAATCGAAAATAAAACTCGGAAATATTCGCAATTTAAATCCATGCTTTTTTTCGATTCGTTATTTTAAAATTAATTTGTACTCGAAGGACTCACTATCTGTCACTCTTATTTATCACAAGAAATGTCAAATTTTACAAATGTTCATGCGCCAAATATCAGATCACAACAGTGGTACCATATCCCGAAATTGAAACAGCAGCCCTCGTATACCGTTTGTTATGATAATCCTTGTGTATGCATTTTACCAAAACAAGCAACAAAAAATTTTATTGAAATTTTAGATCTTCCGCAAACCGTTTAATAAAACCTGAGATAGACCAACACGAATCCACATTTATTGGTTCCACAAAAATCGAAGATGGTATGCAATCTAGCGACAGTCAAATAAAAGATTCCAAACTTTCTCTGGACGAAACCGCGAAACTGCAATCGGAACAATTTATGAAAAAAACCAGTTTTCAATCAAGTACGGATCTGTTGGTGAAAACTTTAAAAAATTCAAAAACATTAAACTTTGCCAAAGTAGGAAAAGTGGCAAAAGAATTATTAACAAGTATTCTTTATGTTAAAGTAAGTCGATCTATACTGGCAATTTTAAATAGCTGACATTTTAAATATTAATTTTTATAATATTCTCTGAGCTTTTTTAATGAGAAAGGCAATTTTTTTTTGTCTAGTTGATTTATACCTGTTGAAATATTTTCTAATTTATTATCAATTAGAATAATTTACTATACCTACTTATTAGTGATCCTTCATCACAAACGCCTAATTTAAGTTGTTCTGTTCCATTTTAGCAGCATAAAGAAGATGAAAAAGAATCTCGAGATTTTTGGATTGAGATGAAGCGCTTCGATGTGGAAGATTCTAATAATTTGAGTCATATTATAACCATCGAGCCTTGGCGAGGCTGTTTGAAACCTTATGAATACGGTTTAATAAATATTTCCTTTCATCCACCACCCAATACAAGAATTCAGTGCACGGCGATTTGTAAAATCGAAGGAGGTGAACACGAACCGTTCAATATTAGTGGCAGTTGCTCCAATTTGGCGTTCAGTTTCGATAAAAATACCATAGAGGTTGGAAAAAAAGTGAGAAATGTTGACTTTCACGAATCTCTCGATATTTCATGGAACTTTTGTTTCTTAACAAAGTTTAATGTTTTTAAGCTATTCTGTGAAATATTTGAAGAAACAATTACCCTCACAAACAATGGTTATTACGAATTCCCAGTCAAAGTACAATGCAATAAAGAAGAAATATTTTTTAATAAAAAAATAAAACCGAAATGGTTGAACGTTTATCCTGCTAAATATTATTTGGAAGCGGGAAAGTCAGTTACTTTCGATATAAGATATTTTCCAGGAATGACAGGACCGTTCGAGGAACAAATAGTATTTGAGGTAAAACTATATATAAATAATGCAAGAAAAACTTTAAAAAGATCGATTTTTAATTGAAATAAGAATATTTCAGAAGAAGTCGACTAATCTGTTGGATAAATATATTAATTTCCCCAAAAATGTTTTCCTTATAAATATAAAAGATAAATTATACCTCTCTTAAATTTCCACAGTTTTCCAAAGTTTTTGTAAAAATTCTTGTATGACACGAGTTTAGCAATTTCATACTTCATCTGACAACCAAAATGATGAATTTTTTTTATAAAATAATCTATACAACAACAATATTTAAATTATAAGATATGATCATTCAAGATCAGCTTTGAAAAGAAATTTGTTCTTTAAAACATAAAATAAAAATATAAATATTGACATCGTGTCATATGGTAAAGCAAAAGATATTATATTCAAATTATTTAAAGAGTTCTATTTAAATGTATGTAAATTCGATATTAATTTGTAAAGATAGTCCAAATATTATTGTTGGATTTTTTAAATAAAAGAGTTTGTCAAAGATAAGAATTGAAGTTTGAAGAATTTGAATTTAAAAATGTAAAACATAGAATCTGTTTATTAAAAATTTTGATTCAAATATCATCTTGTACTAGGAAATAGTATTATCAGTTTTTAGAAGAAAGTTCAGGCTTTCTAATTATGGAAACATTAGAAATTATGTGTCAAAAAATTGAAATTATCCTTGTTAGTTGACTTTGGTTTAAAAAATCTACAAAAGGACTATCAAAATTATTAATGATGGACTTGATTTTTGAGCTGTGAAGAGTCCATATCGTTGGTTTTAATTAAAAATTAATAGCATTAATAGTTTATGTTAATGAGTACGAATAATTCATTTTAAGTTTAACCTTTGTAACGTAAACTTCGAGTCCATTACATAGGAAATATGTGGATTGTTAAAAGTTATGTTAATCATCATCATCATCATCATCATCATAATCATCATCATATGTGTGTCAAACCTAAAATAGAACAAAATTTATGTGAAAAGTAAAATTTATATGTAAAGTAATTTAATTATTAAACAATATTCATAATATAAAGTGATAATTACGTGATAACTAGAAGAGTAATTTTTTTATACAAATATGTAGGAAGGCTCAAACCATTTCTTTTCTAATAAAATATCAATTATTCTACTAATTGTCTTTTATATTTTTTATTGTCAGCTGGACTTCCTGGATCCGATAAAAATCCCGATGACTGGATATGCCGTTTTCTCTCAAGTGATTTTCAATATTCCCCGGCGGGAATTAAACCAACGCCATCGAAGGCTCTGTTATCGGGGCATTGCGAGTATAACCGAAAAGTACTTGATAGAGCAACAGGGGATGAAAAAATGGAGCACCGTCAGCACCAAGTCTGAAAAATCTACGAAAAGGGAAAACCGCCATGACATCAGATTCAAATATTTAATTGAAGACGGTTGGGAGATCATTTATTCCGATGTAAGCTTAAAACGAAAAAATGCAATTTTTTTTCCTAATTTTTACAAAAAAAGATATTGTTTTCCAAAAATGGCTGTTTTACTGTTACGGATTTCGTTCATTTACGAATTGTTTTTTTTTTCAGGATTTAATGCCGACAACTACAGAACTAGAACTTGCCGTGGAACGTACAATTTTAAACGATCATCTCACCAACAATTACAACGACTTAAAACGCCACAGTATTACAAGAAAATATAAAATTATTCCGGAATTTAAGGTTCCGCCCTATAAATTGAATTTTGGTAACGTCATAGTCGATACGCCCGTATGTTTCACACTTAATATTACCAATGTTGGTCCGGAACCAGCTTGTGTTAAGGTAAAATTAATCTTTAAGAACTGTGAACACTTCATTATATTTTTTCTTTTTTTCTCAGGTGGTGAAAGCAAACTTAGCCTCTCTCCACGCAAACGAGATAAGTATCGAATTTAGACCGAAACTCCTCGAAGTCGGTGAAACCACTCAACTGCACATTCTTCTCAAACCCTCATTGAAATCGGCCATAGACTATGATGACAAATGCATCAGGGATGTTATGTATTTGATCGTGACTCACGGAGCAACTATTCCAATCGTGATCACGGCTACTTTGGCGTTACCTCGATTCACATTTTTGCATAAGTGCATCGACTTCGGTATGGTCAAGCTTGGGAATGCCTTCAGGCAAACTGTTATAATTGAAAATCGGCAAGTTTCTTCTTTATTTTTCTATGTAACATTTTTCAGAAATCACTATCTAACATCATTCAATTGGCCACGTTTTAATAATAAATACTATGTGAAAACATATATTTTATACAGAGCACAGATTTATTTTTACACAACAACGGACTGGAATTATTTAAGCCTAAATCCTAAGTGATTATTTTCTGGAACGAGTCGCTTTCATCGAATAAAAAACTTTTTTTTTATTGTACAATTAACAGCAATCAGAAATACATTTTCTATGAGCTATTCTATTGGCTATAAGACCTAAAGGTTGGTCTTAGGAATGTCCTGATGAGACTTATCCAGTGAGAAGGGCACTTGCACTTTATTTGAGATCAATTGACTAGCTTCGTTTCAGTCTTCTGTTGTTTGGTTCTTGGGTTAGTGGCTGTAGTAGTAGGATAGGATGGCTGTCCAGCTTCAGGTAGTGGTTACGGCTTCTTTCTTGTACTGTCTCTTGTATTGCTGGAATACTGAGGTCTTGATGGATCAATTTGTTTGTGATGTACCATGGTGCATTGACTAGTGATCGAAAGATTTTAGATTATCCTCGTTGTATGAGAGCAATACTAGATTTGCTGGCACATCCCCATAATTCTATTCCGTAGGTCCAGATGGGTATGATGACTGCCTTATATATTGAGATTTTATTTTGTAGAGAGACTGGCGATCTTCTTCCGAGTAGCCAATATAATTCTCGGAACTTTAGATTGATCTGCTTCCGTTTCTTGGCTAGGTGTTCCCTCCAGTTGAGTTTAGAGTCTAAGTGTAATCCCAGGTATTTGATACAAGAAGTTACGGGTATCACTATGTTGTAAATAGTAACCGGAGGACATTGGCTTTTTCTTAGGGTAAATGTTATGTGCTGGGATTTGTTTCCGTTAATTTTTATTCTCCATCGTTCGAGCCATTCTTCGATCTGGAATAAGTGGTCTTGGAGATTGGCAGAAGCTATTATTGGATCTTCATGTATAGCCAGTATCACTGTGTCATCAGCAAATATGCCTGTCATAGTATAGTCTAAGGTTGGAATGTCAGAAGTATATATCAGCTATAGGATTGGCCCTAGGACACTGCCTTGTGGAACTCCAGCTTTAATAGGTTGAAATTCAGAGGTTTCATCACTAACCTTTGTTCTGAAGGTTCTGTTTTACAGAAATCACTGAAGCAGAGTGTAGTATGAATTGTGGTAGACAGAGTTTGATTTTATTTAACAGTCCTGCATGCCAGACTTTGTCGAAAGCCTGGCTAACATCCAGGAAGCTGCCGAGCAGTATTTTTTTTCCTCTATACCTGTATTCATGGCTTGCACTACTCGATGACACTGTTGAACTGTGGAATGTTTGTGGCGAAATCCGAATTGGTGATCTGAAATCACATTTAAGATAGGGTCTATAAGTTGTAATACCAACTTTTCTAAGATCTTGGATCATGCGACTTGCCCTTCGGGGTTCTTAAAGTTAAGTAGCCATTTTAAACTGGCAATGTTAGACGAACTTTACGAGTACTAAGATTTCTCGCTTAATGACACGCTCGGTTTTGAATAGCTCCTTATTCAAGTAAACAAGAACTTATTTCTGGCCATCCTGCCGATCAAATTTTCACATTTCTGGCATCCGTATTAAGAATAAATTTTCCTTTGGCATACGGGTAGACTCTATTTTATATTCCGTCAACACTCTTGGAATCTCTTCCATTTTTCCCACTACCAGCATTCATATGTTCGAAGACCTTTTCTCCTTATCCTATTTTGCATAGACAACAGAATAAAAAATTTGTTTATTTAAACCCTTTATATTAAAATGCCAAAATTGCTTTAGAACCATGTTAAGCTCCTTTTTTTCATTTTAGTGGTTGTTTAACATGTAATTGGGACACCGAAATTCGTTCACTGACCCAGATGAGAGTCGCATATTACGTCATTCCCAGCAAAGGAGAGCTAGCAGGTTTTGACAAGAGTATCATGAATGTATATTTTGTGCCAGAAAAAAAAGGATTTTACAATGCGGAAATTCTTGTTCACGTTCAAGGCAGTCCCAGACAGGTCAGGATATCCTTCGCCTTAACTTCTTTTTCATGGTTTCTTAGATATTAAATAAGTTATTTCTTACTAGGTAAGACTGAAACTTTGCGGAGACGGTGTGAGTCCGACCTTAGTATTCAAAGACGCAAACGTTAAATTCGACCCCTGCATTCCATATATGACAGAAAATGTTAGAGATCTTTTGATCCAAAATGTGTCTACGTACCCAATAGAATTTTGTTTTTCAGATTTCGAAAAGTATGTACAAACATGTTTTAAACTAAAATTAAATATTATTTCAAATATTAAATTGATTTACTCTTAATAGGTATAAAAAGGAATAAAGCTTTTTCTTAATTTACTTAGTTTCTGTTGTTGTAATACTCGGTCTTATATTTTCCAGAAATTACGATGAAGAAAAAATGTTGGTGGATCTTTTTTTTAATTATCATAACTTGAAGACGGTTTTTATTCCGGAAAGGGAACTGGGAAGTGGCATTCCCGAAATTTTTTTGAGCACTTTCTACGATCTCGAAGCTGAATTGAGAAGAGTGTTTCAAAACGCACGTTCTGAAGACGAGATGGAAATAGACGTGTTGGCTGGATATACAAGAGAACAAATTGTTGAGCTGATAAATAGTAAAACTTTCTTTAACATTATAGGATATTAATTTTTTAAACTTGGCACGAAAAAAGGAGTTTTTGTTTCCATATTAAAATTAAAATTTTCCAAACAATATAAACATATTTCTTTATCATTTTATTTTTAGAACATTTTGATTTTTTTAGAATACATTAATTCATTTGATATCACTGAAATCGAAAATACAACAGACGTTTACGCAGTCGAAAATGCGAATGTAGAAGGATTAGCTATAGTTGATCCCCCTAAAGGGGACGTTCAAAACCAGAAGAAAGGGGTCGTATTTATATTTCATGGAGCTCCCTTTACAGGTCTGTTTCAAGATAGTTCAAATAAAAAAATAAAATAAACTATTTGTACGAGTAGATAATGTGAAAAAAATATCCAAAAGTAATGAGATCATACAAAGTGATGAAATTCATATATTTAAATTTGTTTCATTATATATTTTTTAATGGCTCAATACAGTTATTATCTCAAAAGATGAGTTACGAACAAATGCATTTTTAGGTTATTTACAAGCCGCTTTCAGCACAGGAAGAAATTTGCACATTCAACTATCGAATGTCGATCGAATAATTTGTGAAGAATTAGTTAAAAAAACAACAAACGTCGCTATAGTAGTGAACAATTTATTCGACGAATCTTTGAATGATTATGAAGACCAACCGGAGATAAACGATTGGGACGGTAGGAATAATGCGTAAAAATAAAATAAAAAAGCAACATTTGTTATCAAAAATAGAGCTGAAGCAATAACAAAAAATCGCCTAATCTCCTATTTTTAGACGAATATGACATACTGTTAAAAAAAATCGATATATTCAAGAATTCGAAACTGGCAACGAAGAAAAAAGGTGGTAAAGACGAAAAATCTTCGTCCAAAGAAACCGATCTGAATTTAGCGAAAACTGAAAAAAGTAAAATCAGCCTTACCTTAAATATACCACTAAAATCAGGTAAAGGAAAAAAGGGGGGCGAGACTCTATTGGATATATCCCCAGAAATTTTCGTTGAACTGCTGAAGCCAACATTTGAAAAATTCTCGACCGCTATGGTAAGTTTCAATTGAATTTGAATGGTCTTACTTTTTATTTTCTATTTCCTATATTTCTGTCTAAATTAAAAAAGGTCGAATCTTGTAAAATTATCAAGGTTATAACTATTGGTTGTTTGTAGAATATTATTTATTTCAGTAAATTTACTATATTTATATCATCAAAACAAATATACAGGACTTTTTCAAAATGAGAACAAATACTTTTGGTAAAACTTACTGACACTCTATACAGCGATTTGCATAATCAAGAAGCATCTCAAACAAGTGTCTTGAATGCCCTCCACAGTGGCATAACGGTTTTCTTTTATTAGCAGATGTATTTTTACAAATAGGTAAAAATCACACGGCGCTAAATCAGGGTAATACGATGAGTGAAAAATGAGAATTTTGGCCAAAAAAAAATTATATCGATCGATGAAACAACCGCTAACTTCTTTCTTTGCAATATTCTGGCCAAGTATAAAGAATATGCTACGCCAAATGCTTCAAAACATCAAGACAAAAACAGCATTAAATGTCTAGCCAACTGGATCAAACTTCCTATGAATTATTGCCTTCGATCCATAGAAACAATATATTGTCTTCACTTTTGATTTTTCCAGACAAATGTTTTTGAATTACGCTCACCTGGTTGCTTCCATTCTATACTTGGGCGCTTGATTTCAAATCGTATTGAAAGCACCAAGTTTCATCACTAGTTACAATGTTGGAAAAGAGTTATGGTCCTATTTAACTTCTTACTGATATCCTTCGAATTTTGAATTCTGCGCAATTTTTAGTCATCAGTCAATTTATACGGAACAAAGTGTGACCAGACCAGATGTTTTAGAGAAATTCAATTCCTTTTTCATTAATTTTAATGAAGATTTTGGCCGATCTTTGATGAATTCAGACACAGTTTTGATATCATTTAAGTTTTCACTACCTTCATTAAAGCAACGCGTATACTACTCGTGGACTCTGCTCTAGTACAAACAGAACTTAATGTAAGCTCTTTGTTCGATTTTCAGTTTTGCATCGATCCTATAAACACCCTGTCACTTATAATGCTAAAACTATGTTTGTAACGTCTGATTATTATTACCGTTTAACAGAACGTTAGTGAAGAATATACCTTTCTAACTTTGGCAGCCATCAATAGGAACAACAAAATATTAATACAAACAATTCCTCAACTACATATATACAAATTTAGTTCAATTTAGTTCAAACATTGCTCGTTTTAGTAGAATGGCAATTTCTAGGTCTTAGTGAATATAAATATTTCATTCAAAACAAATTTGTTAGTGGTATGATGAAAATTTGAAAATGATTGTCTGAACAAACGTTTTTTATTTTTTGTAGATAATAGAGAGTTTGGACAGTATCTTTATCTGGCAACCGCTTCTATGCTTTGAATGTATTCTCCACGGCATTGGAAATATGAAATACATACACATAGTGATGTTGTCGTTAACATTACAAGAACATATTACCAACGAAGCCCAAAAAATTTTAGCAGAACATCAAGGTAAAAAATAATGTCAATTTCGTTTAAATTACCAATATCTCGATCGATTTATTTTTGAAAAAAATAATACATTTTGGTTGTATTTTAGTAGCAGAAGAAGATGTAGAATCAAAAGATTTAGATAACGATAGAGGTGAGAGGAAAAAAGACAGAAACGATAGTGATTCTAAGGGTTCTAGAAGTATCAGAGAAGACAATACAACAGCTTTTGAAGATGCTAGATTAGATGCTCAAATCAAACGTAAGTAATTTTTTTTCTATAACAAACCTGTTTTTCCTGCAAATTTCACCTACTACTACATTTGTCATCTGTAATTACCACAATAACAGTTGATAAAAGATATAACATGTGTTTTAAAGTATTCGTTCATTTCTTATTTTATTTTAATGAAATATTTAAATCTACTAAAGATTACATTAATTTATACTGTAAAAAACTTGGAAACCAGAATTGATTTTTTAGATTTAATGAAAGAAGTACCAAAAGATATAGATCAAAAATTTAAAGATTTTGCTACATTAATTATCGATATACACGAAGTTTGCGAAATATGGGACCGGAGATTTTGTACCTTGTCTTACGTAAGTGTTTAATAATTATAATTTTCTATTATTTTCGATTTTTTATTTTGTAGGCAAATGTATCAAAACCTAAACTTGATAAGAAGTCAAAACGTAAACCAGGATTGTTAAGATTTACTAATAGTTTGCATTTATCAGATATTGCAAATGTCGGTATGTACTGAAATTTAATTCAGAGATTTAAATAAAATATACATATAAAGAATCAAATTTATAATTAAATTCTTCAATTTATAACAATTGCAGGCATACCTTTATTGATAGTAGACAACGCTTTACCAGGTGTAAATAAGTTTTCGTATCCATCTATAATCCAAACTCTAAAAACGAACTCGGATTTAGAGAAAGCCATGGATCAATTAAAGTGCAGCTCAAAAATTAGCATTGAAGAATCCAAATACATGTATTCTGTGCTTAAAGGCACTATGCGATTTAATAAGCACCTTTCTGACGTTTTCAAAATAGTAAATGTAGGTCCCTATGAAAAAAATTCTGAGGTAAAATTTGTTTGTATGGAATTCGGTGTTTTGATAACAATAAAATTGAATTTATAGATAAATGAACATACCGACCAGTCTCAATCTATATCTCCTGCGATGTCAGTGATCAAAAATTCTAAACCTAGGCGAAAGAAAAAGTCGTCGAGCTTAAAAAGTGATCACATTTCAACCATATATACTACGTTCAAAAGTCAGTAACTTCTTATTTATCATTTATATGCAAAATAATTTTATTATAATGGTAAAATTCACAAAATGCTTAACTGTCAATTAACATTTTGAAGTTCTCCTCTTTCTTCTTATAAATAAAAAAAAAATAAAAACAAAAATATTTCTGAAATCGACTATTTTCAAATGCCGAAATGGATGACATTGACGTCATTAATTCCTAATACTCTCACTGTTGTCTTTTAGTCAAATGAGAAATAATAATGAGAAATAAATTTGTTTTCATGTGGATAAAATAATAAATAATGTTACCCTTTTATATATTTATATTAATATTTGGAGAAATTTTAAACCCCTTATTAGCGAAGATTTTTCATTATTTCTAAATTATACAATTATAATTTGTTGATTTTTTATACCTAAATTTGGTAAACAGTAGTCACTTTGGCAACTGTGTAGAAATATGTTTCAGTCGTTAATCATGCAAGGATGCCGGATTTTACGGGCTGTAATTGTTGCACTTCTTCTTACATTCCCAAGTAAAGAAAGATAGTAACTAAGCAAAATTGTCAGTGTTTCGAAATAGCAACGTTGGTAACCAGTTAGACAGTCTATTTCAATTCGCGAACGTCGCATAGGGAAATTTTAGGTTAATTTGTGTATTTTCGGTATGTAAAGATTATGTAGGAGCTTTTAATATGGATAGGGACGCTGCAAGTTGTAATAAATTAGATTCTCCGTGTACCAAACCGATACGCCATATATTAATCCCGGGAGAACGGACTACTGTAAAAAATGTATATGACGGTATTCGCGCGCATTATCCATTATCCATTATGTTATTGTGTAGGATTTTGTAGGAGTTTAACGAAAGTTTCATATAGCACTATTTTTAGAATAATTAGGGAAAATAAAGAAAACCTTATTGCGTCCGTTGAACAAGAAAATCCGGAGAGAAAAGACCTAAATTGAAGCCAGGGCGTAAAATGAAATCTTTAGATAATACCATAAAGAACGCGATTCGATTTTTTCAAAAATGAAATTCCGTTTCTCGGTAAAATTAACACGGTAATTACGAACGACGATAGTTTATCAAATTTATCATTACATTTTTTAAGGAGAACAGTGCACGAAATGAAATTTAAATATCTAATGCGAGGCCATAATAATGCATTAATAGAAAGGGACGAAATAATAATTTGGTGGAGAAAATATTTAAAGGAAATTCGTGTACCGGGGAAAAAAATGTATTACTTGGACGAGACGTGAGTAAACATCATAGTTACTATCTTTGTTTACTTGGGAATGTAAGAAGAAGTGCAACAATTACAGCGCGTAAATTCCGGCATCCTCGCATGATTAACGACTGAAACATATTTCTACACAGTTGCCAAAGTGACTACTATTTACCAAATTTAGGTATAAAAAATCAACAAATTATAACTGTATAATTTAGAAATAATGAAAAATCTTCGCTAATAAGGAGTTTAAAATTTCTCCAAATATTAATATAAATATATAAAAGGGTAACATTATTTATTATTTTATCCACATGAAAACAAATTTAGTGTAACTGATTTCTCATTTGACTAAATGAAAACAGTGATATTATTGGGAATTAATGACGTCAATGTCATCCATTTCGGCCTTTGAATATATAGGATTTTTAATACAAATCCCGTTGCACGTCATATATCAATTATGAGATCACGACCTTGAAAAACAAAAGAAAGATTATACATTTGTTTTATACACTATATACTTGCTTAAATTAAAATTAAGTTTAAATAACTGACCAATAATAGAAATTCTTCCAGATTCTTTTGATACGTTTTGTGCTCGAAGCATAATCAACCCGGGTGAAATAATGAAGTACGAAATAAGTTTTCATCCCCAAGATTTCGGAGTATTTAGTCATAAGTACAGACTCGAGATAATTGGAAATCGCTTACCGCTTTTCGTAAAATGTAGTGCGATTTGCGAGCTTCCAAATCTAGACTATAACCCGGGAGTAATGTTTCAAAAGAGTGTAGAAAATTATACAACCAAAAAAATTGATGATAAGTTTGTTTATCTAATAGAAGAGAAAGTTTTGGATTTTGGACATCTAATTGTCGCTGGTGCGAAGTAAGACATTTAATGTTTTTCTCAATGATAATTAATTTGAAAATAAATTCGCAGATTTATAAAATAGTGTGAAAGACTTGAAAAATTGTAATAAAAACCAAAATATGTTGCAGAACGCCGCCGTATACAACGATAATGGTCTTGAGGAATATTTCCAAAATACCCTGTATAACTTCAGTAATGTTAGATGATGAATCAGAATTTAAAATCAGTCCACAAGAATCAGAAATTCTTCCTGACACTGAAATACTCTTAGAAATATCTCTCGAAGGAAAGAAAAAAGGAAATGTCGATTGTAACTTGTATATAACCATAAAGAACAATCCCATGGTGTTCAGGTTAAATAAATTCCTCTATAGGATTTTTAATACAAATCCCGTTGCACATCATATATCAATTATGAGATCACGACCCTACAGTGTTGTCGGCTTGTCTAAATTATCGAGGAATGTAGGAAGTTTCAAAAATGTAAGGTTAGGTTATGTTGTTTAGCTTTATTATTATGAAAAATTAATTTATTGAAGCGTATATGAACAATATATGATCCTCACACTCAAGACACTTCATGCTACCAGTTTTAAAGTACATTTCAAAAATGTTTTTCTCAGTTGATTCATTAGCAATCTAAAACTGTGATATTCTTCTTCTTCTTGCTGTATTATCTACTTTTAATATTCAATCATCTGTTATAAAAATCGTTATGTTATGTTGTTTATTTGTACTATATTTTTATTAAATAAATAAAATAGAGACATATAAAAAAGATAGCAAACTATTTATTGTTATTAAAATAAGACAATGTTTTGTTTAAAAAAATATATATTTTTCTTATAAGAAACAATTCAACTACAATATTCGAATTCCTACAAAAGGTAAATCCTTTCTCCTAATTCAAATCTGAATCACTTGAATCACTGTCATCGCTGTTAGGATTAATAATAATGGGATTAATTTCTAGTCTATCAAAAACTCTCTCTTTCATACCATTTTTGTATTTCTTTTTCTGTATGTTTAATAGAATTTTTCCATACTTCAGGAGTAATTGTTCTAAGAGCTTCAGACCACATATTTAAAGAATCTTGTTCTTTATTACCGTCTCTGCCAATATGTTTATTATAATATTGCTTAGAAAGCAAAAAAATAAAGACAATATTATAAAATTACCGAAAACGTGGTGAAAACACACAACTGGTTGACGGCCGGACGTCAGAAATCGTTGAAATATTTCAATCTAAATACTCGACAACGTCGCATCAAGGCATGCCAATCGCTACAATGTCATTTCTTCATCATAAATACGAGTCTCATGGGCGTAGAAAATTTCAAAATTATTTAATGTAAATTATGGTTTTTTGAGTACTAAACATATAATAATGATTTATAAACTTTATATTATAAAGAATAAGACGTATATAAGCCAATATAATTGAAATAATTCTGAAATTATCAAAATAATTACGATTACTTTTTCGGTTTTTTAGTACGTCACTCCTGACGTGCAACGGTATTTGTACTAAAAATCCTATATATTACAATTTAAATAATATACCTATAAACAAATCAATAATTTTTTAGAGTGAGATTGATGGCTACAGTGGAGCCTCTAGATTTCAGTATAATACCTAAATTTTTAAACTTCGACAAAATTCCATTAGACTATTCGGTAAAGCAACACATTAAATTAACAAATTCAACTTTGGTGGATTTAAGATGGAGATTTATGCGATGCGATTGGGCAACAAGGATTTATAAAATAAACAAATTGCGTGGCGAAGTTAACATGAATAATATTGATAAAATTGAATTTGAATTTAAACCTACAAAGGAAGAAGTTAATCCTCAGAGGACGATTGAAATTCAAGTTAAGTTTGAATCTATGTCCTTTTTGATTTTGGATGATAAATTAATACATTTTTTATTTAGGTTTTTGATCCACTGTGCTCAGACGAAGTCCCATTTTTGGTTGATACGATCACTTTACAATCAGAAGCTGTAGAATACCTTGTAGATTACATAGACCATGTTGATCTTGGTGAAATCAAAGGAAAAGTCGAATATTCCTTTCCTCTTCATATAGTCAACAACGGCAACACGAACGTACATTTAGTGTGAGTAGAGTTGAAAGTTATATTTGTGCGAAAATTGAAAATATTTTGTTTTCTCATACCAAAATTGGATTCATATCCATAACTAAGTTAAAATTGATCAAGTAACGATTTTATCACAAATAGCCCTGAACTTCAAAAACACCATTGAATATTTTACTTAATTTTAGGCTTGAAAAATTATCCGACCACCCTGATACCCCTCACCAAAAAATAAGGCGCATTTTTCATTATAACTTTAATTTGGAAATTTTGCAGCCTCAAAAACAATCAGCGATTGTTATTATTTTTAATCCGACAGAAGAAATAGAATTTGTTGAAGTGCCCGTGTTTGTTTGCAAATTTTTAGACCCGAACAAACCCCAAAATGTAGTTAAATCATTTCAGATTAAATATTCCGCCACGGTGTTGTTGTCGAAGTAAGAATTCAAATTAAAAATAATAATGTCACAAAAACATTTTTCATGTTAAGCAATTCTCAACATTATATTTACACACTGTCAGGTTTGATATTTGTTATAGGATGTAACTTTTGGCATAGTATTTGATGTAATGATCTAATTGTTCTGTAGGTTTTCTATATGTCCTGCCAGTGGGGTCCATTTTGGTGCTCTGGAATTACATAATAAAAGGACACAAATTCTTTTATTGAAAAACATCGGAAAATGCAATTTTCATTACAACATTTCTCATTTGGAACTAACTTGTAAGTAGTAAAACAGTAAATGTAGATTAGATTTAATATTTAAATTTATTTTCTGTTTTTTGAGTAGAGACGTTTTGACCGTTACACGGTCATCCTCTGCATACTAAAAGAGACGACAGAATATGAGTTTTTTGTTTGATAAATGTATAAATTGTTTGCACACTTTTCGTTTAAATTTATTTATTTTTAGCCAAAGCTGTTCAATACGAAACACCAGTACCACGAAGCAGTTTGAGAACTGGAAAAACTAACAGTGCCACTAAGTAAGAATTATATAATGATTAAAACAGAATTCAAAATAATTACGCAAATTAATTTGAGACTGAAAGGTTTACCTTTAAATTGGGCACATATTGGCAAATCAATTTTATCACTTGCAAATCCGGATGCGTCCATGCAAAACTTAAGACCGATCATAGCAAATTCCTCTTAAACCCGTGAAGTTCAGATTGATAGATAGTTTAAATAAAAGTGTGTTTGCAAGCATTGTAAGTTATTTAACCGATATGGCTTGTTTAGAAAGTAAAATTCTTCATAAAGAGTTAAGAGAACAGAGTCGCGAATTATTAATGAACGTAATGAATTTTATGAGAAGAACCAAACGAATGGACAATTCTGTTAAAATAATAAAATAAAAAAAATAAAATAATCTGGATCTTTTAAAATTAAAGTATGCCTATAGATCCTATTGTATGAAATATTGCCCCATTGTAATACTTTTTGTTTAAGCTTTTATAAAATATTTTTTTTGGCAATAAATCGGTTAAAACATAATTACGTAAATAAATATGAGTAAAATAAAACCTCTCTTAATAAATAAAAAATTAACTTAAAAGAATATAGAAAGATTAGAGCTATGAAAATCAGTTCAAGAATTAAGTTTTTTGAACCGCCTTAAAAAAAACAACTGTCAAGTATTTAATGGATGATGCCGATGGAAGTGCTTTTCAAAGATCTATAAAGATCTACAATCATTTTTCATATCATACCTACTTTAAGAAATTGCCACAAAACTATTTCAGATTATTGTGGTTACTCAGGAAATTGCAAATCTCTAGGAAAAAATCGTGACTTTCCCTTTCATCAGAATAAACTGAAAAATAAAAGATGTTTATTAACGGAACGACGCGAAATTTAAACTTTGAGACTAGAATATATACGCAAAATGAGAAAAGTTGAGGAAAAAAACAAATGTAAAATTCATTTGGATAGAAGAATGTATCAGTTAAATAGAATAAATTCAATATCTCCATATTTTGACATTTGCCACTGATATACCGAAACACATGAATTTCGATTTTGATTGTAACGGATATTTACTCCCTATTGATTGCGTTAATGGCTCAGGTGACTTCTGTCAGTGACGTCATCAACATTTTTTAAAATAAGATGGTCTGCCAATTGGCACATCATTGAAAAGCATATGCGAAAAGGAATTCAGCACTGTGGATTTTTAAGTCTCATTCGATTTTATTTATATTATTTATGAGGCAAAAAAATTTGGAAAATTTATACTAAATGCAAGAAATGCTCGAAATGTTGTCTTTGTACTCCCTGGCAACACCCCAATCTTAAATAAAAATGGTGTCTGACATTATTTAACATTGACTTATCTAGTTGATGATATCGGGTTTTCTTCAAATCTAGTAATGATGTCTACTTTTGATTCGCCGTCCAAAGAAGCAGATATATGGTTGCAACATAATGAAGCGCCACCGCCTTACCATGGCGAAGTCCGTCAATACCTTGATCTTGTTTTTCCAAATCGTTGGATTGGAAGATGAGGACAGTGAAAATAACCAACGAGGTCACCAGACTTTAATCCCCTAGATTTTTTCTTATGGGAATATTTCAAGACTACTATTTACAAATCTAAACCACACGATTTAGATGACTTAAAACTACGCAGTCCATCTACAGCTTCCTTCCTTAACATCAAACTTTGAATAGATAATGTATTTCTTTTGAACGTGTACCTTATTGTTTTCAGTTCGCGCAACCCCAAGTAACAAAATTAATTTGTCAAACTGTACACAGAAAATGCTTGCAACTAACTCATATAAAACTTAATTGACAGTAGTGAGTAGGATATAAATACAACACGAAAGGTACTCTTCTCTTAAGTTAGCGCGACTCAAAAGAACAAAATGAATTTATTAAATTGTAAATGGCTTACCGGTGAAATATTTTTGCTTAATAAACTGCAGATCGGAGCAGTAGCTTTACCGCCCTCTTTTATTTTCTAGTAATCTTAAGACTATACTCTTTTACAGTACCAAACTTAGTAAACTAACATAAAAACTAAAAGAATTTTAACCTCAATCGGCGTTGGTGCTCACACAGTTAACCCCAGGAACGACTAACTTGGTTTAGACCTTTTTTTTTCGGTTTTTACGAGTACACTTTCAAAATGGCCAACGTTTTTAATTCAAGAGGAAAATGTATTTCTGAAAGTTCCTGCTAAATCATTATTGGCCAGATTCTTGGTCTGGTATTCATATATTGCAATTATGACAAAAACATCTTTTAGTTGTGTGTTCGGTTTTCATTTGACTGGCCTCATAAGTCAAAAGAAAACCGAACACACGATTTAAAGGGTCAATGAAATATTTTTATGCAAGAGTAATTACCAAAAGTATTAATACATTTATCTAACTGGTATACCAGTCGATTAATTCTAGTCTTAGAGAAAGATTTAGGTAACCGATGGATCAACAACCTAACTCACTCTTGCACTCACCATATTAGCATTATGGTGAGACGACTATTATCATATAAAAGGACGATGACGCATCTTATTTATTATGGCTCCACATTCGAGGAAGACGACAAACAGAGAGCCAGTGCATTCGAAGGAGAAAGTCATCATGACTTTGCCTTAGTCGTCTTGCAGTGATGTGATATGCGTCCTTCACAGAATTTTTAGTGTCCCTTTTACACACTTGTCAGTAATATGCAGCGTTCGCCACACATAGCATATTCGTACATTCTCAGCCACCAAAAAATCAACCACTCCTCTCTGGTCTTCTTTGCTTGCCTCCATTTCTAAACACATTTTTCACTACGCTTACCTACAGAGAATGAACAAACAACTGTATTTACCTGTGAATTGTCACTATCTATTTCTCCTACTCCAGAGATGGTATTATCGATTATCGAACAGTGTTGCCAACTTTTGCGAGGAATGTGCTTTATGGAAGGTGTTTGGTTTTCATTTGACTGCACCTCATATTACTAAATGTTTCTTAAATTTTAATAGGTTCTCTTATTTTACTAACTTTATTAAAAAAAAAACCCATTTATTACACCTTGAACAAAATATACAAGGTAGATTTTAAGATTAGTCACTCAAAATTCCCATTACCAGCAGCTGTTATTGATTCAGCGTTAAACAATTGATTTTCGTTATATTTCCATTCTTGTTTCTATGCTTAGGGTAAAGACTGGAGCTGGTATTTTGAACATCCCTGGGTACAGTATTACACCGTCGGAAGGGACTCTCGATGGCGGACAGTCAGAGGAAATAACAGTGATATTTCAACCGAAAGCTCTCGGTGTTTACAAAGAACACGTAATTCTTTCAGTCTCGGAACCAGTGAAAGAACACATGCATGGAAAGAAAATTACTTTTTATGGAGAAGCAGCCGAACCTTGGATTGACTTTAATAATTTTAATAAAATGTTTAAGGAACATTATATTGTTAATAATGCTGATGACCTTATCATCTCGTCAGATGTAAGTTAAAATAAAAGCAACAACCTACAGTATACAAGTCAGAGCTGTTTCGAGTACAGAAAGAAATTACTTGAGTACAGAGTGCAAGTAGTTTCCATAGGAATCACTTGAATACTAAACACAAGTACTCGAGTATTTTTACAAGTTCCGAATACTAAATATTAATGAGATTCTACAATACATACAATTTTAAATACTATTCTAGTTATTGGAGAAATTCCAAGAATCATCTCAAAGTTGAATAAGTGTAAAGAATATTAAAAAATCGAAACTACTCCACATTCTCCACAATATAGATTCTCACACGGTGACGCAGATGTTACTGTGAGAATATATTGTTGTGGCATTAATAATAATATTTCTATTCAACTTTTATAAATCTTTTAATTGATCGTTTAAAATTTGGTGTCGATTTATCTACAAATTTATTTCACATCAAAATTAACATTTGACACCTTTTGTTAAATAAAACTAAGCTCCAACAACAACACTTTTGTGTAAATAACAAATTGCACAAAAAGAAAACACCACAATAATACAATAAATTTCAATTTAAAATAATCAAAATGCGAATTTTTTATTTTTTAAATTTAAATTTCCCTTTTTATTATTTACTATTAATGAATCCACTGTCACCAAATCTCCTGCTTTTTTTTATTATTAGGTGGATTTTTTAAAGAATTTTCTGACAGTTTTTTAATCCGTCTTCCCATTTAGTTTATTTCATTATCTTCTGAAGACGGCTTGACATTTGATATTTTTATTTCATTCTTCTCTTCTAATTCTTATAATAGTTTTTTCACATATTTCCTTTATCTACTTCTGTTTTCTTTTCAATGTCTTTATAACTTTTATTATTTCGGTCTGAAATTTCTCTGAATTGTCCTCCAACTTTTTTAATTTTGTATTTTGCTATTCTAGTTTCTCATCAACATCTCCATTTAACTCTATTTAACTTCCAGTTTGTTCATGACTCTACGGTCCATTTTTCATTTCTATTTTTTTATTCTATTTTCTTATTCATCATCATCATCATCATCAAGCTTCAACTTCTTTAATTGGTATACTAGTTTTATTTTCCCATATTGTAGGCTCCATTTTTTTTAAAATTTGATATCTATTTTCCTATAAATTCATGTCACATCAACGTTAACATTGACATCTTTTATAAAATAAAACTACATTCCTACAACAGTTTCACGTAAATAAAAATGGTACGCACACACCACAATATATAGTTTTTTAATTTTCTTTTACTAATGTTACTAATTTTCATAGTTTATTACTTATACAAAAATAAATTATCTGATTTTCATTTTTTACACATTTTGCCCATTTTATATACTCGAGTATGTTTCCGGGAATTCGAATAATCTGAAATATACTTGTGTATTTGTTTAATGTATAAAATGCTGCAAGTACAAGTACAATCAAAGTATTGTACCCGTAGACAGAGTACCAAGTACATTAAAACTACTTAGAGTACATTGTTCTAGTACTTATACTCGTGTACCGCACAGCTCTGATACAAGTAGACAAACACCACGGTCAAACGTGTCGTGAATTATTTATATTTATAATCATTGTTTGCGGTTTTTTTTTAGATTGGACCGTATACGTATTTTGTCATCTCAAAACACACGCTGTATTTCGAAAACGTTTGCGTCAAAAAGGAATACAATGGAAAAATATACCTTCAAAATTTGGGTCAATTGATCGCGGCTATCACTTTAAAAATACACAATTGCAATAATTTCTCGGTAACCCCAACTCAATTTACCATTGATCCTTATAATACGGCTCTCATCACGGTTACGTTTAAACCAGATTCCATAAACGTAAGTTTAACATAATATTTAATGTTGTAATTAGACGTTACGTTTGATAATTAGCGTGACTGTTAAAAATTTTGAATTTTTTTAGGTGTTCGAAGGTAAACTAGAAATCATGTCTAGCGCTACAACTAACAACACCTTCGAATTGATGCTACATGGTAGAAGTTACGTTCCTCAAATCAAATTATCGGGTCTTCCAGAAGGAGAAGAGAACGATAATTTGTACAAAATTTACTTCAAACCAACATACATCAACGAAACTCAAAGGAAAAAAGTTAAAATTCAAAATGTGAGCGTTATTGCTTGCCAAATCATTGTCGACGTCACTGATAGTGGAAATTCAATGTTTTATGTACTACATGATTGCGACAATAACGAAAAAGAAGAAAATAAAGGTAACTTCACGTTCATTCTTGAGAACAATAATAAATATCACATTTTATAACTCGACAAAGAAAAGAGATATCGACATGCGGTGAACTTAGATTTTCACAAAATTTCTTGCCACGTTGTTGCCGGCTTTTAAAGTTTGTCCGAATTTGTAGTAAAGAACATGGTCCACTTCAAACTAAAATTATGAGCTTTTTTGAATAAAATATCCCATATCTCTTAAACCCATCGAAAGGCCTAATTCCTCCCCTTTAAGAAAATGTATATAAGATTTGAAAGAAATTGATTTTTTATGAAACCATCTTAAAATAGCAATTTATAAATATGGGTTAGATTGAACAAATAAAGTAAGTTTATTCGAAAAAACAGATATTTATTTGACAAACAATAACTACAAAACAATTAATATCGGGATAAAACGCAAAATGTAAATAAATAAATGAAATAAACTACTTGTTTAATATGGCCTTCATTTTCTTCTATGCACTTAAAATGCATTTAAAATATTAACTGGCGAATTTTCGCTAACTCATTCATTCCTTTCTAATGTTCCAGGATTCGAAATCTAATTTTGACTTTATTTCTTTAATCTAACACATATTTTTGAAAATTGCTTAATGGTAGCTCTTTTAGATTTCTAGCTATAGATCTTTAAAATGTGATATTCGTTTTGTGTTGGATTCGTAAAAATATCAATATCTTTCAAATCCTAAAAATTAGTAGTAATGTATACATTTTCTTAAAAAGATTAGATCTTCCGGTGGATTTAAAAAAACTAATAATTTTAGTTTGAAGTAGATCATCTATTTTACTGAAATTTCCAATAAACTTTAAAAACCGGCAACAGGGTGGCAAAACAGAGAAATCTCTAAGAAGTTCAATGAAGACCGCATGTCGATATCTCGTTTTATTGTCGAATTATAGACTCTTGAAATATGATACTTTATAGATGGACGACCCTGTATTTTAGATTTCATTTCAGAATTAGAGTGCCTTATTAACAGGTTTTTTGAATAATATTATTTCAGACCAGAATCTGGTTGTCTCTTCGTTAAAAACAAGCTTAAAACCGTCCGAATCTACACATATTTACTTGGTTTTCAAACCACATAAAGAAGCGCTTACAGACACTTTTATTAATATATACACAGTGGATAATCCTTTTGAAACAAACAAGGTAATTTGTACTATGAAGTTCTAACTATTAAAACTTTGTTTTCTTTGAGCATACATTTTATAATTTATTTCTAGATTCAAGTTTTTGGACACTGTTACTCTGGCGACATCTATATCAACACTTTAGAAGCTTTTAATCCGAAAGGCTGGTCATTCAACAACAATGAAATATCCTACATTCTCGATTTCGGGAGCTCCCCGTTGAAAGAATTGCAAAAGAAACGTTTCCTCATTAAAAACAATTCGGAAAAAGAAACATACAGATTCGAATTTATGTACCACATTGAAAACTTAAAGTTCATACCTAAAGTTGGACATTTAAAGCCTATGACTTCAAAAGAAATTTTGACCATTAACCAGTCGAATCTACCATATACAATAAAAAAGGTAAATAACGAACACATTAAGAAAATTTGTATAATATTTCTTTTTGTAGGAATTAATTACATTTAATTATATTCCGATAACCATCCTAGATAATGATCCTGTATCTATCGCCTGGGACGAAAGGCAACAGTTGCTTTCTTGGATAGAAGAAGGGATTGAGCAAACGGAAGATCCTTTCATCCAACTACATTTCAAGAATTGCGTCGAAAAAGCCACTGATTTATTTTTAAAGTGAGTAAAACTCACTAACAATGGTTAAGAATTAACATTAATAAAATACGATATTTTTATATTTACATAAATCAGCAATCAGAATACAAGATCACTAATTGTATCTAATGGCATGATGAAAACACGTCTAGTGAGGTGTTCTCTGAAATATTTTTTGACATCAATTAGTAGGCATCTTTTTTTAGTCTTTGATCACTAACAGTAGTTGTAGGAGAGGATTTTTATGATTTTCAAATCTTTCGTGATGTTTGTAACTTCTCTTCTGTGTCATTTCTCTGATAAGCATTGGCTAGTAAGTGGAAAATTTTGGATTGATTTCTTCGAAGGATGGCGATGCTGGATTTGCTGGCACAGCCCCAAAACTCTATTTCATAGATCCATATTGGTATAATTTCGATTTGTATATTAAAATTTTATTTTCTAATGATAAGCGGAATTTTCTTTCTAATAACCCATAGATTGATATTAGAACCGACAGAGGGAAAGGACATATAAGGAAACTTAAAATATGCAGATTTAATGCAACTTACCCCTATATTAAGTTACACCCATGAGAAGTCATAGGCCTTGAAAGTGAGTTTTAAATTTCAGTTATACTTGATCTCAGAAAAACTAAATTTGGCATTAGTCGACAATAAGCAGAGTTCCATTCTAAAGGGTTGATAAGGGATGATGCACCATTAAAATGTGACAGATTTTTTTCATCTGTTAGCGGACTAAAAAGTAATTACTTTATTTGATTCTAAAACGATTCTTAATCCTGCTATTTTTCAAAAAAACTTTATCGTTTTCATCAAAAACACGAAACTGAAAACAAGTATTGCAGCTGAGCTATTTAAAATCATCGCAAATTCAAAAGATGGCTATGAAGTTATGGATGACAGTACTACAGTGTCATTTACGAAGGTTCAGGTATTTATTGTTGTTGTTAGTACGCTTCCTTGGGGTACACCTGACTGTATTGGATGCATATTTGAGGTTTCGTCATTGATTAAAGTCCTGCACTTGTGGTAACAAAAGTATGAATCGATCAATTTAAACTAAATTGAAAAGAATAGTTTTATTTTTTAAAGTAGGCCCTCGTGTCACACATTGTCGAATGCTTGACATATGTCGAGGAAAACAGCTGAGTAATATTTTTTTTCATTTAGGGCTTTATTAATGGTTAGAATCACTCTATAGCATTATTGGGTAATCGAGTGGGAATGGTGAAGCCCGAACTTAAGCTGAGGGATGTCATCTAATAGAGGGTTTATTCGTTGGAATAAGAGTTTTTTCAGAAGTTTAGATATGGTATATAAGAGGCTTTAGATTGCCGAAATCTTACTAGTGATGATTTGTCATCGGTTTTGGAATCTCTATAATTTCAGCAATTTGTAGCGTTTTCGGCCAGTATTGGAGTCTTAGTACTGCATTAAATAGGTACAGTAACATAACAATACCATTTTTCGGTAATTCGTTTTTGGTAACAATACCATTTTTCGGTAATTCGTTTTTGGAGTTATTTGGTCCAAACTTGAAGATTTACGAATATTAAGATATTTCTTTCTAGATTTCTTTGTATGTAAATAATTGAGTAGCTCCATATGATTTTGGATCATTGATATATCTTGTATGATTACATCGTTATTTGAGGTAAATACTTTGCTAAGGTATTCAGCGAACATGTCGGCTTTTTCCTTATTCGTTCTTGCTCTGGAGTTTGGTATGTATGGATTTGGTTTAAAACTTAAAAACACAAGAACCTTTAATTTTTACTGATTGAGTGACCAGAAACGCGAACAGTAATATTCAAATAAATTCATTAAAACACAAAACAATGATTTTATGTGAAAAATACAATTCAAGTTAGTTATTTCAGATAAATGCCTTTTTTGAGCGTGGCTGTTTTAAGAAAATACATTTGGTATAACGAAGTTATTGCCACGGGTTCTTATTAGAGACTGTTTTATTTAGACGCTATTTTGATTGGTGAGAAGACAAATTCTTAGCCAATAAACAGCTTATATCTTTCGCCCCTTGTCTATTCGTAACTCAACAAATTCTGCTCAATTTGAGGGTTTATATCCAACTATGCATTTACTTAGGAATTGAATGTTTGTTTAATACATTTACATTTTTAATATTTAATGACTGTAATAAGGGCAGCTAAAGGAGGAATAAGTTAAATATTGATTCAATGTCAGCGTTGTATAGTGCCACGTCCAAATTCGCTTACACGGTGAAGATGAGAACTTTTGAGATGGTGGAAAATGGTACCCGATGATTTATTTAATAGGTTTTATTTCGAATATTGATATTCCCTTCTGTATGTTTATCACTTGCTTTTACTGGTCTCCATACAGAGTTATCATATCGGTTAAGCTCGCTAATCAATTTGTAGAATGATTCATTTTGAGCTTCTTTTAGTTTGTTTTTAAGTTTATTGGTTAATCGATTATATGCTGTTTTATTAGCTATAAAGTGGCTCTGTTGCCATTTCTTTCTAGCTCCACGTTTTACCTTTGTGTTTTTTTTAATTCAAACTGTACATTAACAAATGTTTTTTTAATTTCTTTGTTGAGGAGTTGCTTTTTATACTGCATGTTGGACTATTGATATCATTGCGTTTGTGTCTAACTCTTCGAGTGTTTTGAAACTTACATTTAGTTTTATTTGTTCATTTATAGTTACAAAAAAGGAAATAATATAAATAAAATTAGTCTTTATCTATTGTGTGAATTTTAGGTCAGAAACTTGTGAAAGATCTGAAATAATCAATACACTGAAAATGTCACTAGAGAGAGAAGAACCGGATGTTATTTTTAATTCAGACGACTGGGAAACTACTGGAATATTTGTGTCATTTACATTGGATTACGCTCTGTATGCCTGTCAAACAGTCGAGTTGAATTTTCCCACCACATTCGTCAGAGATGTAAGAGCGTAAATATTTTTCCAAATCAACAATAAAAAACAAAATATATTTTTTAGAAAAGCGAGTTAATATTTGAAGTGAAAAATTACGGAAAAGTTCCATTGGAGATCGAATGGAAAATATTCTATGATGAAGTAATTCCAAAATCCGAGTCGTTGGAATTATCGAATAAACCAGATACGGAAGACACCATTCCAGCAGATACGGGTACTTAAATAAACTTTTTAGAGTTGATTCCATTTTTTTGGCAAAAATTCGAAATTCCCTTTGTTTATTGTCAGGCTCTTCGGACGAAAGCTTTGTAAACTCGACAAACGATACCACGCTCCTTATGATTCATTCCCATATATTCAAAGTCCTCCCAAGAATAACCTCCATACCGATAAACCAAAGCTGTCAATTTGGGGTGATTTTTTCGCCACTCCGCGCTTGCACGTATTCCGCAAGGCTCGTTTCAGACATCAATTCGCTTCATCCTGATTTAAGGAACATGGAGATCCCTATAGAAGCTGACAGCGTGGTGCCCGATTATTATTTTGAATTGGAGGAATCAGATTATTTGAAAACAAGAACAACCATGAGATGTCTCAAGTATATCAGTGAGAATTTGAAAGTTTTGGAAATTCACGCCGTCGGGATTGGTACGACAACCACCAAGTAAGTAAAATTTGAGTTAGTTTACATTAACGCATAATCGTAACGTAATAACTCAATTAAATCATTTTTAGGCGTTTTTGCGTGTTAAACACTAGCGGTGCCTTACTATCATTCAAAATGGAACCACTTGAGGAACACAGCCTTTCATATCTACAATGTAAAACCCCATTGGGAACGATCCAAATGGGGAAAAAATTCGACATAATCTTCGCGTTTACCACTTTTGAATTAGGCACTTTCGAAGAAGACTATACATTCATCGTCGATAATAAAAAAATTTCAGATACTGACTCCCAAAGAGACTGCGATGAAAACGAGACGAGATTTCTGATTGTCGGAATTTGCAGGAATCCCAAGGTTTATTTCAAAGTGGCGCATTTAAGTCTAACACCGACATTGCTGAGGATTTCGACGCAGGAGAGTATTTGTTTGAGAAATGACGAAGATGAAGAATTGAATTTTAAGATAATTAAAGAAAGTTTGTATTCTTATGATCATTTGCAGAAGTTAAAAATTATACCGAGTTCCGGTTCTATTTTACCTAAAACAGAAATAACGATGCAGTAAGTATAAATTAAAAAAAAATATTTATTTAAATAACAATAAATATTTTTGTCTTATTTATGAACTTTTTATAAAAACGAAAATAATAATTTCTTCTACTAAGTTATAAGTATGGTAGGTACAAGGAATATCAGAAACATAAATGGGAAAAAAGAGGAAATAGTCCAAGAAATGATAGATTAAAAATTGACAGAAACAAAAAAGAAAGAAAATGAGGTAAGGAAATTATATAAAGGTTACTGATTCAGGTGATCTGGTGGGGCAGAAAATCAAAGAGCAAGAAGAAGTAGGAATAATAACAGTAGAAAATAAACTGAAAGATGTAGTTCAAAAATATTTTGTAAATGAGGGAATATTAGGTAAAAGAAATAAAATGATGAATAATGAAACGTAAACCATAATTGTAGTATACGGAGTAAATGAAGATACATGTGTGGAAAACAAAGCCTACAAGTGACTGATAAAACTGAAAAAAATATAATGACAATGGGAGGTCTAAACGGAAGAGTAGTTCGCCAAAACCAAAGAACAGAAGAAATATTAAGTAAAGAAGGAGAAATGATAAAAATAATAATAAGAACTAAGTAAACTAGCTAAAGCAAAGCAGCAAACAGAAGAAATAATGGAGGAGGATTTAATGAATTCAGGGAAAGCTCAATTAATGAAGAATTATTGGAAGCCAAAAAAGAAGTAAAAATAGGCAAAGCACCAGGAATAATGATATACCTGCAAAAGTGATAAAATATAAAAGAAACAAAGGAACAGAAGAATTACGTAGCATTATAAATATAACCATTAAAGATAAAGAGACACCACTCGATTGGAAAACGGGGATAATATTACCCATTTATAAGAAGGGATATAAAAGAGAGTGCGTGAACTATAGAGAAATCACATTATCTAGCATCACAGGAAAAATATTAGCGAGTATAATAGTAAAAAGGCTAAGAGAAAAAATACACGAAAAAATAGAGGCTACTCAGTGCAGTTTCTGAAAATCGAAAAGTACGCAAAATATGATTTTTGTGAGCAAGTGAAAAACCGGTAAATAAGAACAAAGGTATACATGAAAAATTTCTATAAAGTAAGATTAAAAACAATTAATTCAAAAAGTTTTAAATACTTAGGTACAGTTATAGAAGAACACGCAAAAATAGATAAAGAATTTGACAAAAATGCAGGAAAAATATTCGATACGTAAAAAATGTAATTTCTGGCTACAAAGGCAATAAGTAAAAACGGAGATAATTAAAAAGTAGAAAGACTTTAAATTAAGAAGAAGAAAAAGTCACAAGTATACTATGAATAAAGACAGTATTGCCTAGCTGCCTTAATATTTTCTTAGTAGAATTCGTTTTTATGAAGAGAAAATTAAAAATTATATTAAAAAAATGATATTTTTTGTCAACTGTAATCATTATTTACTAAATTCCAAATTTTTTGTTGAAAATATCACTAGTCCTTAACTAAAAATATAATTTTTACTAGTTGTAATTGAGCTGTTAAAATCGTAATATTTTCTAGATTAATTTACAACGCTGAAACAGTCGGCGATTCAACATTTTCTATACAGTGTGTCGTCGATAGAATGACCACCCCTTTAACTTTAAACGTTTCTACGAAATGCCTTGAAGTTGAATGCAAAATACAATACATCGACCAATCAGGAGAAGAAATTACCTTAGATCCTAATAATGAAAATGTCATTAACATGGGAAAGGTAAAAAAATCAAAAGCCGTTTAAAATTTTTAAATAAAATAAAACAAAAATTAAAAATATGATTTTTAGATTAATACAATAATGAAATGAATCTATTGGTGAATTTTTGATTTTATGTAACTTTTTTTTGATCGTCATATATAAAGCTGTAATCAACTTAATACTAAATAATTCCAAATTTTATTTTCAGATTGGAGTGAAAACGAAAAGCAATATGAAATTTATATTCGCAAATTTGGGAAAAACAGGATTTTTTTATTCTTGGCATTACAACAAATCCCATATCGAGCATTTGATCAATATATGGCCAAAAAAAGATAAAGAATTTATTTCTGCGGGATCGAGTGTAAAACGTGAAGTTTCATTCGAAACTTACAAGAAGTACAATCTTACAAATTTTCCAATGAAAATAGAGGTATGATCATTTTCATAAAATAACAGTTACTACAAACTTTTAAATCAAAATGTTTATTTCTAATTAGTCATGTTATATATATATACACACACCTCCAAAATTCTTGGCCCCTCCGGGTATTTAAGAATCTAATTTAATTAAAGTTTAAAAATGTATCAGATATAATTTATGGCTTTATTATTAATAATTTGTTGTCTTAAATTTTCTTATTTTGTTGCTTAAATTCTGTAAAAAAAAATAAAACTAAAAAATATGCAAAAACATAAAAGAATTTATTTAATTTTGTTAATAAAAAAATGTGAGGATACAACATAACAAAACTTTAATAATCAGTATGATCACCCCTTCTCTCAATAAGTTGACCAACACGTCTTGGCATACCGCGAATTAGGTTGTCAATATAATCTTGATTCATGTTGGTCCATTCCTCTTGAGCGGCTATAACAAGTCCCTGACGGGTTACAGGAGGATTTTCCCTTTCTTGTATTGCCCTAGCAATATGGTCCCAAACATGTTCGATCGGATTCATATCTGGCGAGTTCGCAGGCCAGTCCAATCGTTCAATATTTCCTTCTCGAAGCATGTTTTGTATCCTTTGGGTACGATGGGGCCTGGCATTGTCATCTTGAAAAATAAAATTTTCACCAAATTCATTGCGCAAGGGTTGAATGATAGGTTCGATTATGTTTTCGGCGTATATAGCACCTGTCATAGTCCGCTCGATAAGAATAAGTGGAGTTCGCCGCCCGTACATTATACCCCCCCAAAACATGACTCTTCCTCCTTGATACGGAACAATTTCTCTGGCAAAAATAAGTCGCTCTAGTCTGCCTGGACCCCTCCATACCGTTTCCCGGCGGCTGTCACTTTCCAGGCCAAATCTTGTTTCATCGGAGAAAAGGACATTTCTCCATTGTGGCAAAAGCCAATTTCTACGCTCCTGGCCCCATTGCAATCGTGCAACTTTATGTTGAAATGAAAGCTTAGGCACTCTCAAAGGTCTTCTGGCTCTTAAATTGTCAGAATGTAATCGCCTTCGTATTGTGCTTATCGAAATTCGTCTGCGGTACGTACGTAAAAAATGGCTTCGAAGAGCTGGTACCGATATTCTCCTATTCCTCCGGACATAACCAGTCACATAACGGTCTTCTCTATGTGTCGTTACTCTAGGACGACCAGTTCCTCGCCTTCGGTCAATATCACCAGTTTCTTGAAACAAAGTTATTATGCGTCTCACTGAGGTCCTGGGGATGTTAAGACGGTCCGAAATTTGGTGGTTTGACAAACCTTCTTGGTGTAAAGCCACTATTCTTCCTCTATTAAACCGAGAAATCGGATTTCCCGGCATTCTGTCCAAAATTTGTTTAAATGTATTCTTTCGATATGAATTAAAAACTGCTTTCTTTCAAAGATAGCCGTTTATTTTCTGAACAAAAGATTTTTTTCTATCGAGATTTTTTTTAATTTTTCGATAAGATAATAAAGATTTTATATACAATTTTTTGTCGTTCTACAGTAAACGGTTTAAGAATATACCAGGGGGGCCAAGAATTTTGGAGGTATGTGTATATATATATATATATATATTTTTAGATATCTTATGGGCCAATTTACAATTTGAAATTTAACGTGGCCGCGGAATTTCCTGCATGCAAATTATCATTCACAAATTACAATTTTGGTAATTGTCTTATTCAACCGTTTACCACGAAACATTACACAGTCCCTCTCGTTGTGAAAAATTTTGAGCCCTATACTGTCAAGTAAGTTAAAATTTCCCCACTAATGCAAAAATGGTACAAGACAAAAATTTCTTTCTCCCGCTTTTTTATTTTCCAATTTACGGGGTTTTAAAAAAAGTTCGAATATTTAAACAGGCTACATTATGAACCAAAATAGGTCAAAAAGTCTCAACTTGGGTACGCAAATTGACGGTTTCGGATACAGCGAGTTATTTATCTTCGAAACAATTTTGGTTTACGCATATATATATATATATATATATATATATATACTTATAAACAAAATAAAGTTAGATAAAATGTTCAAAATGCCCTCCTCCCATCAAAAACTAATCTTTCATATCTTTCTATCGTTCTTTCTTTTGAATTTGTTGATAATTCTCCATCGTTGATGTGTAAACGCAAAATGCTTCAAAAATAAATAACTCTCTGTATCTCTGACACCGTCAATTTCCGTACTCATATTTATTAAGACTTTTTGACTTATTTTGGTCCAAACTAATACCCTGTTTAAATATTCGAACTTTTTTTTAACACCCTGTAGGTTCGAGTCTGAGCGTAGTGTATCTTCTAATATTATTCACTTGGAATACGCATCTGCTCATAAACTGTTCTCTTATTTGACAAAATGTTAGTATTTTCGTTTGTTAAACAATATATTTATTTTAACAAGAAAACTATTTTAGGCTCGATAATGTGTTCGAAGAAAACGAGAATCTCACAGTAGATTTCAAATCGGAACTAATTCATCCAAAAAGCACGAAGAGTCTACCTTTTTATTTCCATCCTAAAAAGGAAGGCCAATATGAATTCGTGGTACCGATCGTCTTAAACTGCACCAAGCGTTGGATTAAAATCATCGGCACCGGAGTGAAAATTAATTTGCAATTAATGACTGCCACTGATAAATTTATCGACTTTGGAGAGGTAAATAGTATATAAGAGTAAAAAATAAAATTTGACGTAGATATTTGACATTAACTTTCCACGATTGAAGTTTAAATTTAGGTGCATTTCACTTTCGACAACAATTGAATAGAATCAAATGCATTGTTGTTTTGACAGTTGTTTTAATTTTCTAAAAGTTTAACGGCAATATAAATTCGAATAATACATTACAGGTAAAAATTGGTGAATCAAAGGTACATAAAATGTACGTTATTAACAGAACACCAACACCTTTGGATACGGTTTTGTTATTAGCACAAGATATTCCGACTGATGATGTTAAAATGGATGAAAAAGTTAAACCGGAAATTGTTATCCCTTGTTTACCACCTGCACCACTAACGTACGTGAAGGATTATACAGGGTGGCCATTCGAAAATAAAACAAAAGCGATATCAGAAACTACGTCAACATTTTACAAAAATGCAGAGACCCAATCGATTTTTTGAGTCCGCCACTTTCACTCCCAAGGGAAGGTAACAATCCCCTCTAAATATTTCAGTAGCATTGGGGGGTTTGGGGGGTAGACTAAGATGTAGTTGTAAACCCCTGGCATTTCTCTTTACAATAATAGTCTTTAAATTTAAATTTCGTCTAAACCTACAAACAATCACTAACGGTGAAAATGTCAGTCATTCCAGTTAAGGACGCCAATGGTTTAAATGTTAATTTCTTTTTTTGTATTGTTTCTTGATGATTTGTTATCAGATTTGTGAAAACACAAATGGGTACGATTCGAACATACAAAAAAAGGGAAATTAGTGGATGCCAAAATATTGTAAACTATTTTGTATTTCGAAGCGCTAGTTGGTTGGTAGTTGATTGCGTTTTAGAAAACTAAATACCATGGTTTATTCAATGGCGGAGACGGTACGTATCATTTCGCTTTGTTTAATGAACAATAAATGTACGAATAGAACAGCTCAACTATTTAACGAAAAATGTCAAGACAATCAAGAATTTTCCACAGCAATCGCAAAATTTAAATGTATGTGTCAAACTGCTAATTTGACTGGCGAAATATATTTGCAATTACTGGAAGACGCTATCGATCCTGCCTTGACTGAGGTTATTGAATATTATTAACAGTATGATGATCATTTGATGTTTAAACAGGACGGTGTTTCTTCTCATTATGCTTTGATTGTTGGTCAGTATTTAGACCAAAATTTTCCACAGTACTGGGTTGGACGAAGAAGCAGCATTAAATAGCTCCCACGGTCACCAAATTTCTGGTTCCTTGATTTCTTTTTATGGGGATACCTAAAAAGGAAAACCTATAGAACACAACCAGCTTCGTTAGAAGATTTGCGTCAAAGAATTGTTGTCGAAGTGTGCTGTCGAATTACTCCGGAAATGCTTCGGAATGTACGAACATAACATGCTGTAAATTTTAAATTGTTTACAAAATATTGAGTGGAATTTTAAAATTTAAAGACTATTGTCAAGGAAATTGCGAGGGCTTTGAAACGACATTGAAATGTTTTGGGGTGATTCTAATCCTCCTTCTCTTGGGATTGAAAGTGGTAGTGTCAAAAATACCGGAGAAAGTGTCCGCCTTTAATAAAAAATCGACGGGTCTCTGCATTTTTGTAAAATGTTGACGCAGTTTCTGATATCGGCTTTGTTTCGTTTTTGATTGGTGACTCTTTATTTTTAATTAATAATTTTGATAGTTTTTCTTCGAGAAATATTATTAAATATTTTTCCAGAATCAAACATAAAAAAGCTAGTATAACGACGACGAGATCTAATAAAACAGGAACCGAAACGGGTAGAACTAATGCTGAAGAAGCAAGACCGTAAATATCTCAACTATCTTAATAGAAATGTTTTATAATTGCCTGACAAAAATAATTGGTTTTAGATCCACTGCTACTGTAAGAAAAACCTCGGAATTCCAAAAAAGTAATTTCTACATTGAGCCAAGAGGCTCTGTTCGAATGGAATTCAACAAAAAATATGAATTCACTATAGAATTTCGACCCAATGAAAGATTAGAAAATTTTACTCAAAAAGTAAATCAATACGTATTGATATATTTACTTCTCTAAGTACACTTAGATATTCGAAGGCATCTGTCAAACGATAACGTTTCTTTATTTTTTTAATTTTGAATTGTTTTCAGATATTTTATAAAATTCAAGATTGTTTCGCGCCGATATGTTCGTTGAAAGGAAAATGTCTCGTTCCAGAATTTTCTCTTGATCAAGAGATATTAACATTTTCTAATGTATTAGTCGATAGTATGCGTGTTAAGCATGTTCTCTTGAGAAATACTGGAGACCTTCCTCTTAAGTAAGAAATTACCATAATATTCTTCTACTTACAGCAACATTGCGGCAGTGGATTTTATTAAAGAAGGCCCAAAGGAAATATGTTAATTTATTTACACAAAATTTGGGCTTTCAGTAGCTTATTTTGTCAAAATTTTGGTTTTCAGTATGTAGATATGTCATCACTTGAGCACTTTTTTCCGCGGCGCATGCTTCAATTTGTCAACCCCTTGAAACATAACTAAAGGTCAAATGCTAAGATCGCGTAATGTGCCTTCAAAAAAAAATGTGTTTAAATGATCCATACTCTAAATCGAAGACTATAAAGGCAATTTAATTTATATATTTATATTTGCAGATTTAAATGGCAATGTGATCATTTACATTATTTTAAGATTCATCCAATTGAAGGATACGTTAAACAAAAATCTGACATCAAAGTTGATTTTTGTTTTAAAATTAATCAGGAAAAATGTCAAATTGTGAAAAAGGCAAGTACATATTACAATTTAAATGCCCCTTATTTATTTTAATAACGATTATAGTGCAAATGCATCATAGACAGTAAATATACATTAGATCTAACATTGGTAGCAAACTCGATAAACAAACCAAGTCCTGCTGCGGTGGTTACGTTTTCTTGTCCGGTTCGACAGAAAAATGTAGAATATGTAAAAATTGTCAATAAGTAAGTAAACTAAACACCGTTTTCTAAGTAGCTTATTTAAAAAATCCTAATTAACGAAAAGTTCATTTATTATTTTTCTAGCACTAAAACATTATGGAATCTCCATCCTATTATATCGAATAAGAATTTCACTGTACCATCAGAAATTTGTATTGAGCCAGATTCAGAGTGCACAATACCAGTCGAATACCAGCCAAAACAAATGATTGAGGAAGAGGTTTGTTCTGCTTTTGCTCAATACAATACACTATAAAGGAATTTTTTTCTTCTATTTTATTTTAGGCTACTTTAATTTTGCCACTGCCCGATGAAGAAATTTTGTATGAATTTATCGGCCAACCGTTGCCTCCTCTTCCGGAAAAACGACTGACAATTGAAATAAACAGCAAACAAAACCATTGTCACGTACTTCCGGTCCATAATTGGACGGATAACAAGCAGTGTTTCGAAGTGGAGACGGTTCTTGTAAGCACCCCGACGCCAAAAACGCTATTTAAAACGTTTGGAGTCGAATTGGTGGATCTTCTACCGGGCGAAACTAAAGAATATAAATGGAATATCTATTGTATTAATGAAGAACCTTTAGATTTACAAGTAAACACATTATATAAATTCATTATTTCATAAATGACCTTTGCTAAATTTCTTATACGTCAATTTTATTTTTTATGAGCCATCTCACGTGCTATATGTCACCATAATGACGTAATCATAGTTTTTTTTAAACACATAGATCGTGGCAGAAACGTATTTGAAAAGACTGCTAATGGTCTATCCAACGGTATATTTATTCGAATATTCATTTGTTCAAGGTAAGCCAAAAATATATATTTACTTTAGTAGAATGAAATTACTATAAATACTCATTATGCTAATAAACGCTACTCGGAAAAAATATACTAGTGTCTTCTCCTGTTTCAAGTGGTTCAAAAAAAAAGAAGAAAATCTGCCAACCGTAATGGGATAGACGAAAATAATGAAAGAAGCAGAAACGTTAATGCAATTGAGATTTAAACACACAGAAAGTATAAAAGAAGAAAGGAAAATCAAGTACAAGAAAATAAAAAAAAATAAAAATTGAAGAGGAAATCTCAAGAAGGAATTTATAAAGAACTTACCAAAGTAGAACACAGAACAAGGCTGGACATTAGAAGAAAGAAGGGAATTAGAAAAAAGGCGGGAGACAATATTATTATTATCAACTTATTAAAGCACTCATACGTGTAGCAGACACATCAGCTAGTTGCCTTGAACCAATTTTTGTCAGTGCCAAGGAAATTTGCAAAGAAAGCGGCATTGTGACTTCTAATATTAGTCATTATAATTTTATATCATCTAGTATTGTAGATATACAAATGACAAAACCAAACCAAAAAAATTTAAATTTGGAAAGATTTCAAAATGAGTTGCAAGTGACTCCTTGGGACGACATATTTTATATAAATGACATAAACGAAATAGTGTCTTTTTTGGAAAAACATCTTAATTTTCTTATTTACATTTATAAGTAAAAAGCCTGCTTCGTAGTTAACAGACAATTTAAAATCGAATCTTAAAGAAAGGTATAAAGTATTTACAAAATACAATTAAACTATTGAAAATCTACAAAGAGAGACGTAATTTTGCTTTTGCTTCTATAACAGAAAAAGCCGTTTATCTACAGCGATTTGAGGCTGATAAAACTGAAATGGCTTTACGGATTTTAACATTAAAACAACCAATACTGTAGAGTTGCCCCTTGATCTTTGTCAGCCAAATAAAATTGATGATTACTTTATTAGTATTTTAATAAGTCAAATGCATGTTGCAATTATATAAATTATTAACGCAATCGAAAATTTTCTAATAACGTTTTTCTGGTAGTGACGGTATTACTCTGTATATGCTACATCTCTGCTTGCCCAAAATTAGAGACCACACTGTTATGAGGAAAACATAACTAGTCTTCAATAATTAAAACTTCTTTAAGGTTATCTATCGCCACAACTGGATCATGTACAAATGACTCCTGAAGGCCTCGAAAACGTTCGAGAAAAGTTTACTGCCGGACTTCCCTTTTCTATTTTTGCTGAAAGTCATCAGTTTGAACATTTATAATAATTTCATTATATTTTACTATTTAAACAATTTGAATTTACCCTTTATATTCCAATAATCTACCGTTGGATAGACAATTAGGAGACCTTTTAATTGAGCCCCGTGTATATTTAAAAAAATTGACGATTACGTCATTACGCCAACACCGGTGATACATGGAATTTTTAACCATCATAAAATTGTCCTTCATAAATAAAATTGACGTGTTTCAGGTTTTTTCAAAAGTTACCTTTTCTTTCAATAACTAATTTATTACTATACTATATGTAAATCACACACTTCTGTTGATTTAATGCTTTAAGTTTCAAGGTGTTTGAATTGGTTTTATCTCTACAGTTGAACAAACCGCAAGGGTGTTTATTGATTTTGATTATGATCAATCATAGGAGGTCTTCGTATATTGTGTACTTCTACATATACTACTAATAACACTGTAGAAGACTACATTCAAAATGTAATTACTTTTTTAGGAGTTGTCTTATTGAAAGTTGGTTGCAGGAGGCGGTTCGGGACTAGAAAATTATAGATATTAATGTAAATACTTTAGCACGATCTGATATAAAATAACTGGAGGGGTTATATTAATATCTGTTCATAAAAATCGTTTAGTTCGATTTGTTCTTATTTAAATCTGAAAATAAAATAC
Organism: Hermaeophaga mercurialis; assembly: GCA_951812935.1. Classification (NCBI taxonomy): domain Eukaryota; kingdom Metazoa; phylum Arthropoda; class Insecta; order Coleoptera; family Chrysomelidae; genus Hermaeophaga; species Hermaeophaga mercurialis. Next base: position 18,539,629 of record OX638365.1, read on the forward strand.
AAATTAAAAAGTACAAAACTACATCAAGATATTCAGAAATGTATTGACCCAGCAAAATGGTTTGACCTGGATGTTTTACATTCAAAGTCAATTTCATTTGGGTTGACATTTATTATGTAAAAGTTATTTGTAAAATAAATCAATAATTGTAAATTTAAAAAAGTAAATACTTTCAAAAAATTATAAACGGACTTTGGCGTTTAAGGAGATTTTAATTTATTATTATTATTATTAAGATTTGTCGAATATTTTAATATATACTAAATATTTATCCTATGCAGTTGCTTTTTAATAGTTTAAAAGAATTCAAACTGTTATTTAATTTTACTTTATTATTATTACAAAAAGATTAAAAGTGTTTGTGATTGGAGTTTTAAAAATAAATCCTATTTAGAGTTGAAAATGTAAAGTTGGTTCGTAGAAAGCTATAATTTTTTATTATATGATATTGCAAGAAACTAACATGTTATGTACACTAAAAAATATAATTAATAATAATATTTACGCTAGCTTTTATTTTGAGACAAAGTAATAAATTTAATAATAAGAAAGACATTGAACTTTATCTTTACTACTCTTTAAGTAAGATAAAATTAGAGTTTTGCTTAGAAATATAAGGAGAATATGAAACTCGACTTGAAATGAAATGAAAAAATACAAAGTAGGATTTTAAGGTACATTTATTTTAATAAATATGCGTATTTGTCCCTAAATATAATATAGTTAAAACAAACATATCTCTTACTTATGACAACAAAAGCCCCTCTTGTGACCAATCTTGAAATCACCATAATTTATATTAGTAGACATGGATTAATAATGTCATTAAGAAATTAAAAAAAAAGAAAAGAAATGTACACCTTAATATGATATACGAGTATATTCAAAAATTATTTTGAGTTTTTTTATTTGTTTGAATTTTGATTCTATAATACAATTGATATATTCCACTAGTATTTAGATACATATCATTATAAACTTATCTTTTTATAAGCTTTCCACTGTATTTTATATTTATTCATCTGACTAGACTTCGAACCTAATTTGATCATTCATTCATTGATACCTTGAAAAAAATTTAGAGCTAACTAAATTCCAAAAGTACAGCATTATCTTATTGTCTGCCAGTGTCAAGCAACTATTTTAATCGGTACTTTTTAGGTAATATTTAGAGACAAGCAATCAAAGGAATACATGTTTTACGAATTATTGGTTAAAGTTTATCCTCCTAAATCAATAGATTCTATAGAATTAACAACCTGTCTCAGATCACCAGTAAAAACGAAAATTAAATTAACAAACCCTGTAAATATACCAGTCGAATTCTCTATCACCTGTCCTAATCCAGAACTGCAATTTAAAAACCACATTTCAATACCACCGTATACCTCAGTAAGTACAAAAATGAAAATTGAATACTTTGAATGACCCTACTTTGTTTGGTTTTCTTTTAGCACGATTTAGAAGTTGTTTACTTTCCTGTTAAATTCGGAGAGTTCACAACAGTTATAGATGCAAAATGTGACGAGCTTGGTACTTTTTCGTATGCCATGTACTTATCGGCAGAATTGCCAACGCCTGAGAAAACATTGAAGTTTCTCGTTGAACTTGGAAGCAAAGAATATGCGACAGCAGAACTTAAAAATACGTTCCCTGTAAATTTAGATATTAATGTTAAAGTAAGTGTTACAATTGTTTTAACCTATCATCTACTGTGTACTCTTAACTGTATGTAAACATTTCAAGACTACCGGCAAATTCCAAGAATTCATTGTAAATTTGTCGTACTTCAAATTTTAAAATCCCTAAAACGATTATTCTTTTATACACATTCCACAATAGATCTAAGGGCCACCGTCTAGTAAGAGCTAATATAACCGTCGCCAAGAAGCTTGAAAGGAATAAAAGTTAAACAACTAGAAACTCGATCAGTAGACAACGAGAAACTGGAGAAAAACTCACTATCACCACCATTTAGAACAGATCTTTCAGATTTTTTCTGTGTGTATGGCATCAACCTCTAGGGTTATTAACATTCGTGTTCTGTATAGGCTTTATTGTTTCCCGACGCCACTTTAGGAATAGTACTGTTAATTTGAACAGTGAATTCTGGAGTGGGAATCACCTTTAGGCACGAGAACCAACTTCCTAACTTGTATATGTATGATATAAAACGTTTCCCTAACCTTTTGAAAATTTCAACAAGAATATTTCTATACACCTCCGTAATCCTTTCTTCTAAAGCCTCTAGAAACTCTGGTTGGGTCGTATAATTATAAATTGGAAACAAAATGAAAAATATAATCAATATTCTAAATATAGGAATACAAGAAAAGAAACAATAAAATAAGCGACAAAACCATAAACTGAACGATCTACCATGAATTCAAATGAAGTAAATTAAACAAAATAGTAAGGAAGATAACTAAAGATATAAAAACACAATACTAAACTTGCTCAACATATAGTACTGACTTCAAAAGAGATTGATTCCAATAAAAGAACCTAAAAATGAAAAAGTAATAACCGAACTAACGAATTGATGAAAATTATAAATACATTCTATGAAAGCCGACCATACTAAAATAACAAGTACCGAAGATAATCAAGAAAGATGATGAAAATCATAAATGTTAATTTAGAACACGTTCTATTAATTAGCGGAAATTTTAGAGAATTACAAACCGAAAGACCAATAATTGGATTAATGTATTTCGCCTCTGGCTACGTTCAATAGTTGAGTTACCTGGAGCCGATGGATGATCTCTCAAAAAAAAATTAAGAGCTTAGCACAGATTTAACTAATTTCAAGCCACTGTTTAAAAATTATTGCCAACTAACGTTTTGATCCGATTTTAATGTAGATTTCATAATCCTCTAAATATAAAATAGACACGTCATTTTAGTTTCAAAATGTCATTTTTTCAATTAATTTTATGTGTATTATGTTGCACAGATCAGCTGAAAATTCAAGAAATCATATAAATTCATATTTTTTACATGACCATTATTTTTTAGAATGATTTACCCGAGTTTACAGTTGAAAAATTTGCAAAAACAATTTTGCCTGGTGAGACAGCTTTGCTCAATGTTTGTTTCGATCCGTGTGCTCTTGGTATTTTAGAAAGTCAACTGGTTGTAGGCTCCAATGTTTCAGGTCCTTATATGTAAGTACACAAAATAAACTACCCCTATTAATAAAAAAGAAATATATGATGCTCTCCTCAGGGTTTATTAAAGATACAAATATTTTTCTTTAACTAAAAAAAAAACAAAGACTAAAAAAAAACAAAGACTAAAAAAAAAGCAAAATGCCCCTATATTGTTATCATTTGACATTCATTGGTAATGGCATATTTTCTGCTTATACTCAAAGCGACCTCATCATGAATAGTAAAAGATTCATTACTGTGTTAGAACGTATCGAGGATTTTTTTATTTCAGATTTCCTTTGTACGCAGAGTGTATTCCGCCAACACCTAAAGGTCCATTCCTAATCAAACCTGGTGGATCAACAACCATACACTTTATCAATCCTTTCAACGACCCGAATGTTTTTTACTACTCATGTGATTCACATAAGTTCGAAGTGAAGGTGTCTTCCGAGGAGATTAGACCGAAAAAACATTCTAAAATAGTTGTAAGCTGTACACAAAATCATCAAGTTGAAGGAACTGTAACTTGTCCTCTTACCGGTAGATTGATAGTGTCTTGTGATAATATGGCATGGATATATTATTTACAAATGGAATAGTGGGGCGTCCGCAATACTTACATTTATACTGGATAAATATATACTAATAAACTTTATAATTTTTTTTTCGATACGTTAATGATAGACCGGCAAATGAAGGCATAAAAACGCGATTTTATAAAATCTCAAGGTTGAACTCAAGATTTCACATAATTCCGATTTTGAAATGGAGATTTTACAAAATACATAATACATTTTAAATTAAAGATGTTACTAAATTACATGTATGAATTTCTGATTTTACATAATATGACGTATTAGGTTGATATAACAAAATTTCGTATTTGTAGTAATTTGCATAAAATCTAGAGTTGGAATTAATTAAGCAAAATCTGGAATTTGAAATCGATATTTTACAGAATCTCAAGGCAAATGTGATGATTTTGTGTATTTCCGAGTTTTAAATAAAATATTTTACAAAAATATATGTATGAATTCCTAATTTTACAAAATCTCGAGTTTGAAGTATAGATTTAAATTAATCAAAATCACAAAAAATGAAACCGTGGCTTACAAAATCTCGAATTTCAACTGTATAATTTAATTTAAATACCAACATTTCTTGGATGGATAAAAACAATACGAAAAAATCTTTGAAACGTTTATTTATTATATTCATCTAAAACCTGGTGTTTTCTAAGAATTTACAAATGAACTCATGCAATAAATATTTTCAAATAGGTTTATAGTCGAGGGTATTATTGTACATAAAAAGAACCAACACTCCGACGCCCTTCAACAGAAACTGCTCCCGGGAAGAACTCCGACGCTGGATCCATTACTCTTTGTCATAAACCGAAGACAATCTGGAGCCCTATAACAATCAGATTTTAACCTGAACGCACTCAATCATTCGCACTCTTACAAAGGAAAAGAAATATTTAAAAGTAAAAAACTCTAAGTACTTAAAATCTATGGGAAAAATAGAAGAAACCATTCAGCTACAATCGCACCAATCATTCACGCGACACAAAAAAAACTTAATCAAGTCCTGAAAAATCTAAAAAAGTTAGACCAGCGCCATTGTCAGCGACGCCTGAAAGAAGTGCGACGTTCCCTTTCTCGGCGTCCTCTCGTCTCTTCAACCCTCCTCTTATGTTCCTCCATACGCACCAGCCTTTGTTGTTGCTTCGTAGCTATCTACAAATCAATTCATAGTTAGTGTCAAATTTTGGATGGTTGTTGGTCAACAACAAAAACGTAAGAAACTACCATTACCTCTTGCGGAGAAAGAGGCTGCCAATATATACTCGGCATTGCTTTAGTTTTCAAAAAGAGATCATCCATTAATTTTTGAGGCATCAAGTCATCAGAATTTTTGTGTTTCTTGCGGCCATGATCTGAAACATGGAGAAAATATTCTTTTTAAATGAAAATTATTTTTTTCAATATAAAATAAAGCCGTTGTAATACTTATTTACCTACCTTCTGGCGTATATGATCTGCGGCCATGTTTCCTCGCTCTTTCTCTACTCCTACTTCTGGAATGTTTCCTTCTATGTTCCTCCTTAGTTTTATCCCATTCCCGACCTGACGGTTCTCTTCTTTTTTCTTCTCTATCTAGATTCCTGTCCCCCGCTCGTTCTTTGTGCCTTTCATCCAAATCAGGTTCCTAAAAACCAATACTATGTGAAGAATATAAACAATATAGAACTAGTCAATAAAAAGGAAAAACAAAAGAAATATTGAAGAAAATACGCAATAAACAATAATAGGAATAAGAGAAGTATTTTTTAGAACAATGAAAAATGTGGGGAAAGGAAAGAAAATTAAGACTTTTGAATAGCTTTGTGCACTGTTTCATGAGCCTCATACTGTTTTTAGGTTTTGAGAACAATTAAAAGCTTCAAAACCTTTCAAACAGTTGTAAACATTTAAGATAAACACATTAAAAATACTGAGTATATAAATTCACAGTTGACGGCTAGCTGGACTAATTATCTAAATAAAAAAAAAGCAAACAGAAAATTGTGTTTTGTAATGTCGCTTACTCTATTTTCTTTGCCCGGTAATTTTTCGGGAACAACCGCCACAGGCACCGGATTTCTGGCCCCTTCCATGTCTTCTTCTGTGGCATAATCAATTACCAATTGCTTGCCATTTCCAATAGGCCAAAATACACCATGCAGAGCGTTTCGTGTAGTCTCTGCTTCCCTAGACACGTAAATAATATAAATAAACGCCAAGAACGTTAGAAATCGAACTTACTCTATGGTTTCATAGTAAGCATAACATTTTGACTTAATCCTGTCAGTCCAGAAACCATTTTCCCTCATTTTCCCTGTGCGTTCCAGCAACTCTCTGAGTTGTTTTATGGTGAATGGTCTCACCAAATTGGTAATATATAGTATTTCTGAGGATGGATTCTTTGCGGGACTTGGAGGTGGTCGCATTTTTGCGGCAGTGTCCTCCACGATACTGATTTTTCTATTTAAAGCTATTATATTAGGATTAGCTTCGATTTTCTGGTCTTCTGATGAATCCCCCTAAAAGTTTAATTCAGTTACACATAAACCATAAAAAGAATGAGATTTAATGTACCTCATCTGAGTGTTCTTTTTCAGACTCTTCATCAGATTTGTTTGTTGCTTCTTCCTCCGCTTTCTTGTCCGTTTCATTCTCACTGTGAACAGGTTCTTCCTCCAGTTTGACTTCTGATTCTTTGAGAAACTCAACGCTAGGACAAACGGTCTTAATAGAATCTACATCTATTTTAAAAGTACTAACGTTAAGGTTTTCCAAAAATTCGGATTTCCCCCATAGCTTACGAATGCGCTGAGGTTCGGGATCTTGGGAAGATTCTTGTGGAAAATTTCTCACCAATTTTACAATCTTTGGAGATTTTATCGGTTTTCCTATTAGAAAAATTACAGATAATTGTATTATGATTATAACTACTGATTAGCAAAAAAAACGTAAGTTTAAATTGTGTCAGGGTTAATTAAATAAAAACCATAAATAATACCTGTAATGTAAGAAATATACATATAACAAAAGCAAATTAAAAGTATGCAGCGATATATTGCCAAACCAGCTATAAAATATAAGCTAGAATCTTACATTTAAAAAAACTAGAATTGGAAGTCATTTAACCTAGATGGTAGTTTTAAAGAACTTGTTTTTAAAAAGTTGTAAACATTTTGAAGAACTTCAGTCACTTTTAAATAGCACCAAGTATTTTAATAGATATTCAAGCTTAGTATTATTAACTGCAAACATTATACAGGCTCAAAGTTTTTTATAGCGCTTTAAGAACTTTTAGTTTCAAATGCTTTTAAATAGTTTGAATGATGTATAACGAGTTTTAATAAGTTTTACTAGCTCCAAGCACTTTAAAATAGCTTCAAGTACTTTCTACGTAATGTTTAAGTGTTTAAAGCTCTTTTAAACTTCAACAACTTTTATATTGCTTCAAACACTTTTTAGTTAAAAATTTTTGTATTTTATTTCACTTCCTTTTAATAATAATCGCTAATGTATCTACAAATAAATTCATTAATAAATTTACTCACCTACTACAGTGAGAATGTTCTCCTCAGAGGCACTTGCTAGCCTTTTTCTTTTTTCGGAATTTTCAACACCAACTGAAGACCTTCGGTTAATAACAATTTTGTCGAAGTCTGAATTACTGTCTTCAGTAGTTCTTCTTTTTAAAGTGATTTTCCTCGATTTTCCTTTAGGCTCTTGAATTTCCCCATCTTCTAAGGGAGAAGTCGGCCTTGTAATTTTCTCCGAGGCAGATCTTCTTAATGTAATTTTTTTTTTCTCTGGCTGTTCTTTTTCCATATTATCTGATTTTTCTTCAGGCACAGACTTGTTTTGGTCATGTTTTATTTCGCCATTGGGAAAATTATTTTTGGATTCATCATTAGCGTATTCACTTATAAAAGTGTCTTTATGATTATTATTAGGTTTTGGATCGATTTCTTCTGTGTTTTTTGTGTCATGAGTTAAAGTATTATCTTGATTTTCGTCGTCGTTTGTTAATTTGGTCTCATTAATGTTTTGTATATTTTCATCATTATCTTTAGGTGATGGGGGTGACCCCTGTACATTTTCATTTTCAATTTCATGTTCAATATTATTCGTAGATTGATCATTCATATTATTTATACCTGTTGACTTACCTTTAATGCCTTCTTCTTTATCCTCTTTTTCCTCTTCAACTACATTTTTTTCTATTTCTATTTTATCACTTTCCATTTGGGAGTCAGTGATATTTTCAGAATCATTTAACGAGTTGTTACCAGAATCATTCGTTTGCGGATCTACTTGATCTACCCGTAAATCTACCTGATTTTGTACCACCTCTTCATTATGGGGCTCAGGCTCGTTGCTCGATCTCGACGAAGATCTTTTTCTTCGCCTAGAAGACTGCCGAGTTGCCCTTTTTGGCGAATCGGTTTTTGTTTCATCTGCAGGAACTTGGTTTCTCTTACTTCTTCTCCGCATCTAAAACAACGTACAAAAATGTATTGACGCCATGTTCCACTAGTGTCACAAAAATGACGAACAAATCAGTTTATTTACATCTCTCTACTTGTATAAAATAGTACATACGTTTCTAAGTTATCCGAAGGAGCAATATCCGTATAATAATTAATTATAATCAACTTAAACTTCTGCAATTAACGTAAATCCAACCTCAAAACTACTAACTAATATAGGAATATATAATTTTATCCTTTGTTAGTTGGAGTTGATGACAGAATGACAAGTGACAATATACGAAAAGAAATAAAGTGAACTTAATATTAGTTAAACAAAGATGGACAAAGGTAAGGCTAGGGAATTACCTAATATGAAAATTAAATTTAAAATATTTTTATATTATTACTATTATTTGAAATATCGATTAGCTTACTTGTTATAATTAAATAAAAAAGTTTTACTTGATAAAAAATATGTACTTGTATGATAATTATATTATTAGGTATAAAAATTGAATTATAATTAGACTTTATCATTTGATCAATTGAACTACACTATCAACTTCCGCCATATTGGTATGATTTTAATTGGTTGAAAATATGAAAGAAAGTCCATTACTATTTGTTAGTTTTAGTATGATAATTTAACGTATTATATCATTTATCTATCATTATGTCATTAGTATTCACATGAAGATTTCCATAAGAAGTTTTGATATGATTGATTTTTCTACTTTCATTAATATATCATAGATGGTGAGGCAAGGTAAACGACCATTTTTAACCTGAAAAAAAATATTTGCTGCTATAATACATTTATTTCTGTTATTATGTAATTAGGTAAATTAAAAAATATACTAAGAAATATTGGATTATAAATGGATGTTAGCACGTGAACAAATGTCATTCATAGAACAGTTACTATCTAGAACTACATTGGTATAATTTCTGTTGTAGAAAACCTAGTTAATCATTTATCGATACTCTTAAAACCATTTAAATTAACGAAGTAATAAAATGGTATCATGTGCATTACGTAGTTGTCGTAATTCAGACAGAACAAATAACAAAAAAACACCTGGAGTAACTTTTCATAGGTAACATTAGACATGACCGTATTAAGCCAATTTGAATGCTAAGAGATTTTTGAAAAATGATTAATTTTAAAATTATAGATTTCCAAGGGATTCAGAACGCCTTAAAAAATGGTTAAAATTTGTAAATCGGGGTAACTGGAAGCCTTCAAAATGGAGCATGCTTTGCTCCAGACATTTTTCCGAAGAACATTTAGACAGAACATCTGTATGTTGTGTTCGATTAAGAAACAATGCTGTCCCTACATTATATCAGGTTAATTATCACTGTACTCCTATTTTATAATTATAACAACTTTTTATAAGTTTATAAGTAATGTTTTGAATTAACATTTTTTATAAGTTTATAAGTAATGTTTTGAATCAACATTTTTTATAAGAGGATGTCTCCTAGTGAAGAAACATACTGTATTAGTCGTGATTGTAGTACAAAAACCCAGAACAGCAATATTCTTTGTATGTATACCTTTCCTTACGACCTTTCAAGGTTGGTTAAATCGATTTTTTTTTATTTTTTGTTTAAAAAATATTTTTTAAGGACTAAAGAATGGCTTGTTGCATGTCACCGTGAAGATTTCATCGGGAATGAAAAACTCTGGTCTTACAAAATATGCGAGCTACATTTTGAAGAAAAATATTTCATTTATCCAGGTAAAAGACTAGCAGATAATGCCATGCCGACCATATTTTCCTGGACAAAAAGGGAGTCTGAATTTACTGAAAATGAAAGTATTTTGAAAAAGGAAATTATAAATGGTAACTATTTTATGCTTTGTACCATTACTTTTAGAAGATATAAGAATTTCTTGTAATTTTATTTGGTAATAGGTACCTGTATTTAAAAAATGGCTCAGAAATTAAACAGTTGGAAATCTTTTATTTTAGGATTACGTTATACCAATACAAATGAAACTGAATTAAATCCACCCACTTCAGTAGCTGGTCCTTTTCAGCCAGGTATGATTAGTTATTAATTTTTTTGGGATTAATTTAGATTTTATTTCAGAATTAGTACATGTAAAAACGGAAAATGGGTCATTAGTTATAGCTTGTACAAATAACGATAAGTCTGGTAATAAAAACCATAAATATATAGCACATTTGTGTTGATTGTAGTTATATTTTTCAGATATATTGTATAGAAAGGAAATCTATGATTTGGAACCAAAAGACATAAATAAAGCAGGTAATATAGTTAGTGTTATTATTTATTTTGTGAATAAATTTATTTACTCTTGTTCTAAAGGTAAAATTATGTTCATTTATAATTTTAGCGGGTCACTCTATTAAAAATAAACTTTCGTTCCATTGATTGACAATTACCATTAATCAATTAAAATATAGATTAATTTAGAATTATGACATTTTCTCTTATGTTATTTAATGGCTTTTTAACAGGGTTTTCATAAAATATTGAATACATTAGTTAAAATACTATGGAATAACTTTTGGGAAACACGTTTAAACCCGGAGCACCTGTAATACGGAACATGCAATTTTTTTTGTATCAATATATCATTGATTTGTGTCTAAAAAAAATATTTCACAAGTATTATTCCTTAAAAATAAGTAATTACTTGATAAAAATGTTTAGCACATTCTGAAAGCATTTTAAACGACCTCCAAAGCGCGCCAAGTTGGCTGACGTCATATTGTATGATTTTAAATCGCCATACCGTTTTGACAAATTCAATATGTGGTCACCTGTGCCATTCTCTTCATTTGCATTTGAATTACTCCGTGTTATTTTTGTGTGGTTATTGTTTGCAACTACAATTTTTTTTAGCTTTTATTAGGGAAGAAAATAGCCAAAAATTACTATATTACTTGGTGCCACTTTGCAAAAGTATGACGCCAATAATACGTTTTTCGAAAATTACGATGCTATGCAGTATCTACATGATTTTTATATTAAGAATTGCAAATAAAAATATATTTTTCCAATTTTATTTTTTCGACTATTTCCAACATTAGAATCCCGTAACTCCGCAAAGAAACTATTGGTCTTATTTTAACCCCATCTATTCGCTTTCAAGTTTTGGACAGGTACGCCCTGTATAATCTCGTATATTTACGTTATTTTGTTTTTGTTCTTCATTACATTACTAGCTTTTAGGATCAGTAAAAAAAGTGTAAAATGCTTATTTTTACTCAAATTCCAATATTTGACAAAGTCTGACTTCTCACTATTGTCGCCATAAATCCACCAAGGTTTTGTTCTTGTATTTATTAAATTATTAAAATTATTTCAGAAATGTTGGATGTAAAAATAAAGCAAGACAAATCAGATGTATCCACAGTAAGTGGTGGTGGTTTAAAAACTGGTAATATAATTTAAAAAAATACACTTACAAGTTATAATATATTCTTATTTCAGAAATTGTTCAAATAAAAATAGAACCCATTGATTTATATTCAGGTAATTTCGTTATTGACAAAAAATCTTACTTTTTATTTTAATAAGAATAAATTCTGTATTTTAGAATTGGGATCGATTAAGACCGAAAATTTTAACTTGGAAACATCCAAGGAAACAGAAAGTTGTGACTCACGAACATTGATTTTAAATTCGCCAGGTATTTGAAAAATACTTGGTTGAAACTATTTATTTTTTTATAATTATTTCAGAAAATGTGTTAATAAAAACAGAACCATCGACTTCAACAAATGAGTTACATTCAGATATATGATGATTTTTTAGTCTTTAAATAAAATTTATCCCAATAAATAAAATGTTAAACTTATTTATAATATATATATATACCTCAGAGATAAACTGTAATAACTACCAAATTTTCGATTTCGGGGTTATTGGTGTGTCTGCATTGTTGAGAGTATAATTTTGAGTGTAAAATTGTCATATCTACACAGCCAAAGGACAACCATATAACCAATGTGTATTAGTTGTATTTGGCATATCATGGGATAGGTAAACTAGAAAATTTTGAATTTAAATGTGCTCTGCTGTGAATTTACCGAATGTCAGGTGCGACAGTTTGCTTCTGAGGCACAGATATATAAATTTCTGGTACATCAAATACTTATTATATGTTACTTTGGACTATTGGTTGTTAACAATTACATACATGTATATATAAGTTTGGCAAGAATCAATCTCAGATCGTGCGCTTTTATCTCTTGGTTAATAAACTTTTGCAACGTAAGACAGAAAGCAAAAGTTGTTGCCTATCTACGGAGGTCTTGAAGATTTTAGAGATAAATGAAAAGTGTAGACATAAGCACATCTATTTTGTAATGTTAATAAAAACAAGTTAATACTAAATGTTATATTAAAGGTGGACATGTATTATGACAGTATCTCGGAGAAATATACTTACATTATTGGATATACAGTGATACATAAAGTGTAGAATAAATTCATTTTAAGCTAAACAAACAATTCTGAGGAAAAATCCTCAGGCAGGTTGGTTTTTGATTTTAATTTAATGTATTTTTACATAACAGTTAAATATACAGGGTAAACCATTTGTGAGTAACTGTGTAATCGACAATTTTTTTTAATGGCACACCCTGCATATTTCATTTTTTTTAGATTGCAAATTTCAAGATAACTCTAAAAATATATCATACTTGTGTTCGGTAATTAATAATTTTGAAGATACAATAATTTTAAAGTCTGTATTTTTGAAGACCTTTAATTAAATTAAAATAAAATAATACAACAGTATCAATAAATTGCCACGCAATAAATTCAAGTAAGTGTTCGAATTGTCTTCCTTCTTGTGCTTGACAGTGTCCTAAACGATCAATAAATTCGTGCTGAACTTTATTAATGATTTCCTACAAAATGTTATTTATTCTTGCCTTATTCTATCTTTTAAATCATATATGTCGTCGGATTTACTTTTATACACAACATTTTTTAGATAACCCCACAAAAAAAAATCTAATGGCGTCGTGAGATCCAGTGATCTTGGTGGCCACTCAATGGGTCCTCATCTACCGATCCACCTATTGGGGAAAACTTCGTCAAGATATGTTCGAACGGCTGCTGCATAATGTGGCAGCGCCCCATCTTGTTGATACCACAGACTTTCATCAATATTTCAGGGAATGTTTGCACTAGGGAATAAATTCATTAAATTTGGAATCAAAAAGTTCATTAAAAATTGCAGATAAGTTGGCCCATTTACAGTTCCATCAAAATAATAGGGTACAATGATTTTATTTCGAACAATTCCTGCCCAAACATTAATTTTCTGTGGATATTGAGTGTGATGCTCTCTCATCTATTTAGGATTTTCCTTTGCTCAATATCTACAGTTCTGTCTGTTGACTTCGCCGTTTAATGTAAATGTGCATTCATCTGAAAAATTAACGTTTTTTGCGAAAAGTGGATCATTACTACACTTATCCGTCAAGGTTTCGCTAAATTCCATTCTACGATCCGGATCGTCATCTGATAGTTCTTGTACAAGGTGCACCACTTTTCATGTTTTAATACTATATCAATAGAAGTAAAAGGAACATCATGTTCTCAACTAACTTATCGAACGCTGTTGTGTGGATTTTCTTCCATAGCTAATAAAACATTTAATTTAGTATGTTCTGCAAGTGCTGGATTTAGGTAGATCTTCTACGGTACCAAACCCCCTAATTTTTTTTTCAATTTTTCTCACTGTTGACTCACTTATAGGTTGTTCTGGATATTTATTATTAAAAGTAGCACATACCTCTTGTTGAGTTCGCATCTTATCGCCACAACTAATTAACATAAGAACTTCAATCTTTTGTTTTATAAATAAACGCGCATTTTTAATGTATCAACAAGCAAATTTAGAATAACTAAACGGGTACTATACTTCACAAGTGTCACTGTCAGTAGTCAGTATTAAAGAGTAGCCTACTGAGTTATTATCACAACTTTTTACATCTTTACAATAATGATAACCAAAGGTATGCCGGTATTAATTTTAAAATTATCGTATCTTCAAAACTATTAATTACCGAACTGTCTCAGGATTTTTTCTCAAAATTGTTTGTTTAGCTCAAAATGAATGTATTCCATACTTTATGTACACATTGTGTAATCATCCATTATTTTTTCTCTGTGGCCTCATTACTGAGATATAGTGTAATTTATCAATTTTTCCACAATTTTTATTTGATTTACACAAACTTGCGTTCTTTTTAGGCCCAGATGTGAGAGATGTGATGTTTTTAAAAGAAGAATTAACAAGTGATTTACTATTAATGTCATCAGACTTAGGCTATATAAAAACAGAACCATATATTTCAGAAGATGCTTTGCATTCAGGTATGATTTAATGATTTGTCGTATTAGTGTAATTAATTTATTTATTCCATTATTTTAGAAGTCGTTATGATTAAAACAGAAGGTGATGATCCGGGAGTTATGTTCAACTGATACTGGTAATTGAAAATAATCATTTTTATTAATATTTGGTTTAATTCCAAATAAAACAATCTTGTAATATTTTTATATGTGCCTATTTTCGTTAGTAATTATTTTCCTTCATAGAACAAGAAAAATAATTTTTTGATCCACCAACATATTCCGACTGTGTTGTAAAACCATTAAGACAAACACAAACATTAACATGGTTGGCTTCAAAGACCCCCGAAAAACTAGAGCTATGACAAAAACTGAAACAATCACGAATACAAATTAGAAAAGCTGAGCAACACAAACAAAACACAGAGATCCTCCAGGTATGAAGGACTTTACCGAAATGTGTGACAGGTTCCTAGACCAACAATTCGCGAATTTGGTAAAGACCCAGGCAGATTTGAAACAAACCTCGCAAATGGAAAGGAGGTATTCGAACCATTATAAAAATGTCGCCTTGAATTTGTATAGTTTGGGCTCGGATGTGTACGAGATGATAGGGAAAGTGCTGTATTTACCTTGAAAAAAGAGTCTTGAGCCAGAATTTAAAAATCCTTCAGGAATGTTCATCCTTTTTGAAGATGAAATTGCTTCGTTGAAAGCAAAAATTAGAGTAGTTTTCGAACAGGACAATAATTGTGATGCTTTAAAATTGTTTGAATTATGTAAAGATGAGATTTTAAGGTTGTACAATTCAAATACATGTTATCAATGAAATTTGTGATAATTTAATTTAATGTGATATTGAGTCCGTTATTTTTTAATAAAACCTACATATATTTATTAACTTTTTTTTTCATAGCTTGGCTTAACATTACTAATTTGTTAACTGTAATAGATATATGATCTATATGTATGGAATAAATTAATATAAAGCATAAGACTGATTCCCGCAGACCATTCCAGCAAATGAAGTTATTTAACCGATATGGCTAATTTGGAAACTTAATAATCATATATAGAAACTTAAGTAAATATTTTCGCGAATTAATAATGAATATTTTAAATTTTATCGAAAGTGTGCGGACGCACTTGAAGATTTTGTAGCCAAAAGAAAAATCAGTTTTAACTTTTCTAGAGTCAAAAAATACTACAACGATTTTTTTTATTCGTTTTCCATAGAAAATTTAAAAATTAGGTCTGAATATTTAAAAAAAGTTAAATATGAATTTGTGAAAATTTACCATTATTAAACACCATAATAGATGGAGTAGAAGATGAAGATGAATCTTATTTGGATATCGAAAGTGACTTAGAAGAAGTATTCTTAGATGAAAATGAGTATCTAACAGATTTTAACGACCCTACTTCTAAAGTTTTTATTCTATTCGTAAATTCAGTAATAAATATTTTGTACTTATGTTATAGATAGTATTTCTGTGCCTAAAATAGTTTTGGACCCGGCAAGTGTGGTGAGGATTTTTTAAGGTATATTGCCACTGGTGATGAAACATGGCTTTCCTACTATACTCCAGTAATTAAAGGACAATCTAGTGAGTGTTATCATTCAAATTTCCTGACAAATATGCATATTTTCATTTCCAATAAAAGTTATGTTCATAAATAAAGTTTTTCTTATACTGTTGGAAAAACAATTCTTACTTAAAAAAAGACTCTTGCTTTTAAAAAAAACTTATTTAGGCTCGAAAAACGCTTTTAACAATTTACTAGGCCAAGGGTTTATAAAAAAATGTGACTATATCTATATATTTCAGCTAATTTTCTAATTTAGGATTCCAAAATAGTGAGAAAATTACACTTTGTATCTAAATATTTGTGATTTGGAAAAAGTGGTACTTTCTTAATAGATTAAAGTTCATTTTAATTGAACTATAACGCCTAGAAATATAAATTTGTATCTCAATAATTGTAGAAAAAAGAGAGGCCATACAGTACAATACGTTGTCTCCTTGTAGGATGGAATTCTATGTGATGAAGAGAAAATCTGAATTGTTACTATATTATTCATAAACTTTAGGCCAAACATCGCCCAATATATTGTAATTTTATTTAACTGTAAAAAAGGTACTAAAATAAAAGAATTATTTAAATGAAATATTTATTATTGTGCTTCTTCCAAAAAATTATTCGCTACCAACATAAGTATTATAATTATAATGTCTAAAATTCTGTAATTCTATCTGAAATTTTTGATATTTCATAATTGGTCGTTTTTTCTTTGTTCAGTTCAGTACTATTATCATTTTCACTATTTAAATTTTTCTGAGCATTATGCACCAGCAGACAGAAAATCCCCCCTAAAATTTCTACCACAGCCACCATGAATATTGGGATTTCACAGTGTTTGTCCATTGAATAAGCAAACACTAGATTACTCACCACAGCGCCGATACGACCAGCGCATAAAACCATACACACCGCAATTCCACCAACATTTGTTGGAAACAATTCTACCGCAAGGCTTGTAATACTCATATTAGCTGTTAGTATCGTTGCTTGGAAAATACAAGCGACTATAAGGTTCTGCATTGATGATCTCAACCAGTAGATCGATCCAGCACTTAATCCTCCAATTAAAGATACAACTAGAGACATATTCTTGGAAGAAATTTTCGTCGCTATTAGACAGGAGATTGCATTGAAAACTAATGCTGTTGAACCAGTCGCTACTGTGCTTACTATGACGGACTGGTCTAAAGACGGTTCGCATGATTGGTTGGTTGCTGTAGGTAATGATGAGAGCATTTTAACGGTTATTGTTTCATTAGGGTGAAGCTTTTGGTACCGTTCGAATTTTATGAAGAGCTCTGGAAGCCAAAGACCCAAACCAAAAAGCCTGGAAAATGAATAATTTGCTACACCAAACACAAATTAACAGTAAAAACTAATAGTATTAGCTTTTAAAACTTTATACTTACCCGAACATGTTACAAAACATTATGCTACAGGTTAACGCTGTATTCCATAGAAGTGGCCTTTGATATAATTTCTTAATTTGCGTCGTCAAATCTTTCAAAACTCTTGCGGTTTTTCCGGTTACCATAATTTCGTCATTTTTCAAATTTAAATTATCTTCGCATATAATATTTTTCACCGGAAAAAATTCAGCTGCTTTTCCAGTATTCCTGGAGTACATGTGTTGGAGAACAGCCAAAGCTTTCTTCGAATATCCTTTGGCTTCATAATATTTGGGACTTTCTGGAAGTCGTACGAACCACAATCCTACAAAAATATCTGGGATGGCGATCAGTAGAAGAAAAACCCTCCAAGGCGAGACAATGAAGAAGTTGTAGTAGTTAAAATGAACTCTAAGGGGAAGAATGAGGTACGCAATTATTGGTAATAACAACCATGCGGCAATGAAGAATAATCCACAGAGGCAAACGCTTTTGAAACGCAGTTTGGGAGAATGAAATTCGGAGATATATGCGTATACCAAACTACCTAAAAATAAATTTCATTAAAAATTGTTTATTTCAGTCATCAATGTAAAAACATTTTTATCTACGTATTGCTTAGTTGAACATTTGATCAACAATTACATTTGATCGTTCCAAGTATGAACATTTTAATCTCCTGGTGCTTACCCATATCATAGTCACCAACTATCTGGATTTAGGATCAAATAAACATTTTTTCGCTCAACCCAGTAGTTATGATGTAAAGCTAATACAGTGACTGAAGGCTCTTACAAAATTTGGAGGATGTTTCGTAAGCTCTAAACTCTTTTAGCATAGGAGCTTGTTCTAACCGTTTATAGAGAATATCTTTAAGCACTTTCTCCCTTCTTTAAAAATAGTGGAAACTGTCAAATGGTATCAAAATCGATCGTGTAAAATTATCTACAGTGTGGAACAGTCAAATAGAATAAATTCATTATTGTAATTATTATGCATATTTATAAAAATCCCCAAACACGTCAATTTCAGATTATGAAATGATCTGCAATGAAAAAATTTCACAGTTTTAACCCCTAAATTTTTAAATGGGAAGTAGGCGCTTCTGATACATTATTTAAAAGATCTCTTCTTTCTCTGTTCAAAAATTTTATGGTCTCCAAACTTGCTGCAAAAATTAAAATATAAATTCATCTGATTGATAAAATTTGCTACAACACACTAAAAATTTAGTATCTAACACAGTTTACGTTGTATTGGAGCCATTAGGTTTCTTAATGTATTGTTCAGCCTTACATACTTTATCAACTTTTACAGGATATTGTTCAAAGTAAGAATTTATTAATGTATTACTTTTTACATTTCATTTTATCTATGGTGTTTGGAAAAATATTTCAAAATTATATTTCAAAACGTCATTTTGATTTGCTTACTATTATTGATCCCTTCAACATACTTTTTAAAGTAAGAACATTTTTATGAGTATTATTTGATAGAACATTTGGATATACAGGATGACTAATTTAGTGTGGCAAAGCTCGATTAATCTGTTATTATTGAAGTTACAAAAAAAAGTATTTACAAAAAGTGTAGGCAGTTTTGAGATTCATATGTTAAAATTAGTCCCAAATATACAGTGCGTTCAGGAACGCAGTGGCAGACAAAAATTTTATTTTTTTTAAGTGGAACACCTCATATTTTTACATTTTTATAAACATCTTGCCGAGCTAATTTCAACGAGTATGTCTATTATGTTTAATAAAGGATCTACAGCCTCCTAAAAATCACATTTTTTTGAATTCAAATATCTCTAACAGCGAAACCGTTAAAAATCAATAAAATCGGCTTATATTTTCATATCCTAACTATTCAAGTTCTATGTTATGGCATTAAAAAATATTTGATACAGAGTGATCAAAAATTTGAATTCCCATTTGATTTTTAATTCCTCAGTATCAACTATTTTTTATGCCATAATATAGAACTTGAAAAGTTAGGATAGGGACATGTAAGCCAATTTTATTGATTTTTAACGGTTTGGCTGTTACAGATATTTAAATAAAAAAAAATGTGATTTTGAGGTGGCTCTAGATCCTTTATTAAACATAATAGATATTAAGTGTGATACATCGTTAAAATTAGCTCGGCAAGAGGTTTATAAAAATGTAAAAACATACGGGGTATTCCATTTAAAAAAAACATAACTTTGGTTTAGCACAGCGTTCTTGAACACCCTGTATATTTGGGACTAATTTTAAAATGCGAATCTTAAGACTGCCTACACATTCTGTAAAAACTTCTTTTCGTAACTTCAATAATAGTGGACTAATCGAGCTTTGCCACACTAATGCGTCACCCTGTATGTTATTTGATGTCTTAAAATATTATTTGATCTTATACTACTCAAGTTTTCCATTATATTTTTCAAAGTAAGAACATTTTTAATAATATATTGTTTGAGAGATCATTTGGATCAATTTACCTTTATCTGATGTTTTAAAATATTATACGAACAATTACTATTTTTTGATTTCTCATAGTAAAAATATTTGTATTAATGTACTGTTATCAGTCCTTTCAACATTTTATTTATGAAAATCAAAACATTTTTATTAATATTTTATTTGATAGAAGAATTCGATTAATTTACCGTTATCTGATATTTCAAAATAATGTTCAAGCGTATATTATTTGATTTTTCAAAGTAAGAATATCTTAATTAAATAACAGGTATCTACCCTTTCAACATATTTAATTTCCTAATTTTATTTTTCTTAGTAATAACTTTTTTATTAAGATATGATTGGATAAAACATTTAGATCAGCCTCTTATCTGACATTTTTATGTTTCAGCTCTCAAAGTAAGAATATTATGATCAACCTTTAATATTTGATCTACTAATAAGATATTCAACACTGCTCAAAGATTATTAATAAATAACCCTTTAAATAAAAAGACGACTTACCCGGAGCTCCTATAAGAAACCCATTCAAGAACCTACAAAGTACCAGCACCTTAATAAAAGGACTCAATGAACACAGGATGGTAATTAATGCATTTATCAAATGTGTGAATATAAGGGCTTTCCTCCTTCCTTTGTTGTCGGCCAAAAGGCCCCAAATAAAGCAACTGGCGGTACCTCCCCCTAAAAATGCGACATTCAAGAGACCCAACTCGAACGAGGTGAGTTTCAATTCGCACCGCGCAGGGGGGAATATGTAGGAAGATATGCCGTTTTGGAAACCTACCACTGCGATGGAGAGACAGCACGCCGCTGTGATTTCGTAGTGGAATTTTCCATAGCCTGAAAATAAAAATGAATGATTATTAAAACAATAACAAATAATTCAGATAATAGGTAATTGTTATAAATTGTTAAGTCTGTACTAATTTGAGGCAATTAATTCGTAGATTTAGGCGTAAAAAAATGTTATAATTTTATTGAATATTTGAAAATTCAAAATTTATCAGTTTTATAAAAATTAGGTAAGCATTCTAATCGCTGTCAGGTAGCATTGCAAACTAAAATGAGCGCTTACATTAGGTTAAATAATGTACTATTAAGTCATCGTATTTTTTCGAAATATAAACAATCTAAATAAAATCATGTGCATTTTTAAAATAGTGCTACATGCTGTATATGTACTTCAAAAACTTGAATTACAGAATGAATATCATCTTACCTGTGAGGGTGACTGCTTCATCAAAATAACAAGACTCACTATTATCTGTATACGACTTACATTTACATACATTTTTATTCATGTTTTAAATAAAAAATGCCAAGGACTTAAACATCACATCCACCAATGGCATTCTTTCCGTTGCAATTTTCGTGATAGACGATCGTGCACGTGCCAAAATCACCGATTGACATACTTTTCTTGCACTTGTTTCTAAACTAAAATTTAAATATTATGTTTTTGTCAATTGTTATGATAATAACTATTTATTAGAGACCAATATTATGGAATTATATAATCATTTTTAATTTTATTGCTTCTTGGTCATTAAATTCTTTTTCTATTACTCTGTTAGTTACCTACATGTAACGGGTGATTCAATAGAAAATTCGTAGAAATTTCGTGAAGGTATCGATGGGCATTTTCTTAATAATAGATATACAGGGTGTCCGCGAAAATAATGCATTCCTTTATGGGGGAGGTATAAAATGTGCTATTGATTAAAAAAGTCTTATAACATTTTTTTGTAAAGTCAACGGTTTTCAACAAAAAAATAACATTGATTTTTGTATACCTGGTATGATATCTACAGTAAATTTACTAAAAGAAAGGCTGAATAAGTTGTATTTTAAAGTGTGTAAGATTCTTTATTTAAAGATATGTGTAAAAGAAATATATATATTTCTCAAAGTCAAAAGAGTGTCAAGCGCTTTCGGCAAAACAATGCCATCATCAGGACAAAAAAAGTGCAAAAAAGTAGAGAAGGTTGGTTATAAAACAAAAGTAGAGAACATCAACGCAGTAACAATACATCTTAAATTAACTTTTTAAAAAACGACATTAATATAGTAGAAAACAGTAACATTTTTAAAAAATTTGGTTTTTAAAGGCCCAGGCCTGAAAGTTGTCCCAATAAAAGACAACAAGTGTTTTTTAAAAACATGTAAAATAAATAAAAAATTAAGATGTTTTACGTGAGAAAATTATGAACATGCGGTTTTTGACAAAGTTAGAAACTTTGTCAAAAACCGCATGTTCATAATTTTCTCACGTAAAACATCTTAATTTTTTATTTATTTTACATGTTTTTAAAAAACACTTGTTGTCTTTTATTGGGACAACTTTCAGGCCTGGGCCTTTAAAAACCAAATTTTTTAAAAATGTTACTGTTTTCTACTATATTAATGTCGTTTTTTAAAAAGTTAATTTAAGATGTATTGTTACTGCGTTGATGTTCTCTACTTTTGTTTTATAACCAACCTTCTCTACTTTTTTGCACTTTTTTTGTCCTGATGATGGCATTGTTTTGCCGAAAGCGCTTGACACTCTTTTGACTTTGAGAAATATATATATTTCTTTTACACATATCTTTAAATAAAGAATCTTACACACTTTAAAATACAACTTATTCAGCCTTTCTTTCATTACATAGTGTGTACGCACCAAACACGTAACCTTTTGTTACTCTTCAAAATCAAAAAAAAAAAATTTACTAAAGCCGACAACGCCGCCTATTCTGAAGCGCCACGAAAAACAGCTGATATCTGGCTTTAATAGGTCAGTGGGTTGGTTTTATGCAAAGAAAATCAGGTGTCTTGTTTTTATTGTATTCGATGATAGCTAATCGCAGTAAATACGAGTAAAAAACTTTTATTTTTGTAATAGATAAGAAATAGTGCTAACAGCTGACTTTGTATCTTGAGAATTTGTTTAAAGTGAACTTATTTTCTTGCAATTTAATTGAGAAGTACTATCTTTATTTTAGAAATAATGACCTTTGAAATGTTTTGATTTTTGATTTTGATAAATGTGGAAAATTTAATTAGACTAGATACACAAAATAACTTACCATAACGTCAAGCTACATTTAAGGCATATCGAAAAGTTTAGGTTCAGCGACTGCGATATTGTTTATAAAAAATGTTCAAAATGGTTTCCATTTGAACGCACACACGCATTAACGCGGCGAACCCAATTTTCATTAATATCATAATTGAATAAATTATGACGAATTGTATCGGCTGCTGCGAAAACGCGATTTCGTAGTTCATTCTCTGTTTCAATCTCAGGACGATTATCATACACGAGGGACTTCATATGACCCCAGAAATAATAGTCCATGACATTTAAATCAGGCGATCTTGGTGGCCATAAAAATGGTCCATTTCGACCAATCCAACGGCGAGGATAATGATCGTCAAGAAATAATTTTACAGCTCGAGCAAAATGTGGTGGTGCGCCATCGTGTAGAAACCACATGTCCTGACGAATGTTCAATGGCAACTCTTCTAGTAACCCTGGTAAAACATTTTCCAAAAAGTTTAAATAGCTATCTCCACGTAACTGTCTCGGTAATTCGTATGGTCCTATCAAAGTATGTCCAATAATACCAGCCCACATATTAATGGAAAATTTTTGCTGGAAGTTTGTTCTACGCGTTGCGTGTGGATTATGATCATCCCAAATATGGCAATTGTGGAAATTCAAAACTCCCTGTCTCGTAAAAGAAGCCTCGTCTGTACATAATATTTCAGAAGGAAACAAAGGATTTCTGGTTGTTTTATTCTGAAACCATGTACAGAATTGTAGTCTCCTTGCAAAATCACCTTGATGCAAATCTTGCACCCGTTGAATGTGGTACGGATGTAATAGTTGTTCTTTTAATGTTCTGTGTACACTAGTTCTACCAACATTAACTTGCCTTGCGACAGATCGTACACTCACTGTGGGATTTTGGGCAACAATATCTAAGATATCCTCCTCCACTGCTAATACACGATCCGTGCGATTTCGACCACTAGTTTTTTTAGGAATTACACTACCGTTTTCCAACAATCTTTGAGACACGGAAACAAAAGTACGACAGTTTGGTTGCCGCCTATTTGGGTATCGTTCATTGTAAAGTCTTACAGCAACACGACTATTACCCTGTGATTCACCATAAATAAGTAGCATATCGTGGTACTCGCGAGTTGAAAAAAATGCCATCTTAATATTTTTACATTAATTTGTACCATAAGCACCTAGATACACCTCCCAACGTTAAAACTGGCAGTGGCATCTAGTAAGTGACTAATTACTTATGCTTGTGACTACCAAAATATTAAAAAAAAAAAAAAAAAAAAAAAAAAAAAAAAAAAAAAAAAAAAAAAAAAAAAAAAAAAAAAAAAATTGTTCCGATTCTTTCTATCTTCGCGGTGTTGTCACGTTGTGATTTCCGAAGGAAAGTTTATTGATCATTTTTGTGAAAACTATTGATGTTAGAAAAAAAAATTATTAGAATTTTTTGTTGCTAATAACACATTCTACCAATCCTCTAAAGGAATGCATTATTTTCGCGGACACCCTGTATAATCTTTAAAAAAGTTGTAATATTATTATTTTATTGTTTTAATAGATTAAAAAAGTAAAATAAATTCTTCTCGCAGCTTGGAATGGACGTTTACGAAAATTTAATAAAATATGCGATTTTTTAATTTTTAAAATGAAACATTTTAATTTAAATTAGAATATAGTCAATCAAGCTTAATAACATTTTTCAAATTTAGCAACTTTGCTGTATTTTTTTCTCGTTAAAATTCATATTTTTAAAATATTGTTTTGTTCTTACCCTTTAAAAAAAAAGTTTAATTTTTTATGTGTTATTTCTATAAAAATGAATCTTTCAGTGTTGCACAAAATTTGGCAATACTATGATTTTTTTAATGTTTTTAGTTTCTTAAAACTGAGATTTTTAAAATACAATTCTATCAGTTTTTCCAAAAATTCGTAAAAGTCATTATTCTTTGGAAAAAACATTTTTTAAGTAAATCTAAAAGAATTAGTGTTAACTGATTTTTCAATAACATTTAAAAATATTTTTGTCAGAATGTATTTAAATCGACTGCATTTAAAAGTTTTCCATTGGAATGAATATTTCAAAATTGTAACTAAATAAATTCTTTTGTATAAAAATTACCGTTTTATGTACATTATTTCTATCTATAAAAAATAAAATTTTGAGAACCCGAAAAAACACTATTTTGAAATTTTAATGTAGTAAAATTACACAGTAGAATATTTTTTGTATTTTTACACCTGTTACAGTTCTATTTGCAAAAATTTTAATTTTTAAAAATACCTTATTTCCAAAAATTGGTTCTTTAGAATAAGATTTTCACAAATTTGTTTAAAACGATAAGTTTTCTTTATAAAATGAAACTGCACAGCTATCAAATTTCTGAAAATCCAAGTATAATCTCAAATCCGAGTCAAATGTAACTCAAATATTCTAAAATAAATCATAAAATATTTTAAAACAAGTAAAATTAAATATAATAGCTTTTTTATAATTAACAGTAAATTTGGGCTAGCTTACAAATGCATTTTTCTTCAAAATTTTTACAAAAAACGAATAGTTTATTTTAATACATAAATTCAATTTTTTATTACATCTTTTTTAAAAAAAATACACGTTAAGTACACAACACTTGCACTAGAGTATCTAGCTCATTTTTTTTCACAAGCCTTACTTTTATACGTTTGTTTTCTCTGAAAACGACATTAATTCTCTTTTAGACATAAGTAAATATTGACCTCGAACCTTGAAGAAAATTCTTTCTTAAAATAAATGATATTTATTGTGAGGGGTAGGGTTAGAAAGTAAGTATACGTTTTCCTACTTCGTGTGCTTTCCCTTTCGGTTTGATTTTTTTGTGTGTACTTTTCGACGCAAAATAAGGAGAAGCACAGACCTTGAAAGTGATGGATGATAGATGACTGTTGTAGCAATATATAGCTACTATTTTTATTATTAAAAAAGTTATAGGGTAGGCTAAATATTACCCAATACTGTATTATTATCACAAATATTCATGCTGCACCTCTCCGATATAAAAAATTTCAAATGTATATTAAAATTAAGAGAATAAAAGTTTAGCAGTACGTGTTCTTTTTATGGACGTTATCCCAGATCATATAGCACACAATTTGTGCCTAATAAATAATATCAGTTATTATTATCACTATTACGTGTTTTTGAATGAAAATGACTGAATTTAAAACATAATAGCCATTTGTTATCTAAATTATTATTTATTATTTTTACGTTTGATTCATCTCTTTTAAATTAGTCAATATAAAATTTTAATTAAGATTAACTTTTTATAATCTCATGTCAGATATACTTTACAACTTCACTATGAAGTGTTTTAATTTCAATGTTTTAGTAATATAGAAAGATACAATTTTGAATAAAATTAATAGATTTTTTTGTTGCTAAATACATTTATTTGAGATAAAATATATTTTGTTTGCAACAAATGAATTATAATTGATTAAAACAACCATTTTATTGAAATCAATAATTTAAATGAACCGTTTATTTTTGTTCAACTTGTCTTCTTGCTTCTTGTTTATTGTTTTAAGCAATTTTTTCTCCGTGTATAACAATCATAATAAATAACTATTGTTAGAAATTAAAAATAATAATAATGATTGCTTCTACACTTACTTTGTGGAATCTATCCACTATAAGTGTGAAAAAAAAATATTTATTTTGAAATTCTACGATTACTGAAATTCTACGATTTCTGAAATTCTTTAAATAGTCTTATGAAATTTTGTTACCAGTTTTCTTTGTGATCGTCTCATATATACAAGAATGTAAGAAATTGATAGACATTTAATATACATATTTAATTTTGATCATAAATGTTATAACCAATTATATACATTTATTTATTACTTTATACTTAGAATATCGTATACGTCTCTCTCTTTATTTCAAATTCTTCCAAAAAATCAAGTTCTTATCACATATATGAACAACTTCCATTGTTGTTTCTGAGTCTCAATGAGGTATTTTGCATAATATTATTATATTGTTTTAATCTATAAACTGGTAAATGTTGACTATATCTGATTTCAAAATTTTTAAGGGTCTGGCCAATACATATAACATTACAATCCGGACAATTTAACTTACAAGTACATAGTTTTTTTAATTTAGTATTTTTGGTTTGTTAAAAATGAACCTACATTATTCTTTACTATAAAAGATATTACTGAAGTTGTTGGTTGAGATATAATTTTTGATATTTTATTTTAAATATTTCCAAAATATATACTAGTTTTGTATCTTTATGTAATTTAACTGTACCAAAGAATTTTGGTGTTTGCGGTTTTTTTTAATTATATGTTTTTTGTTATAGTCGTTAAAAAGGAGATTTATTTGATTAACTAATTCTCTAACGTTCTGAAAACTTTTTAGTTGGAGCTCTACTAAAAATTTTTAAGTCGATTTATTGGATAAATTCATTTATTTTTGATTTGTAATCATTTGTGTTTAAAGTAGAGAATATTAAAAGTTCAATTTTAACAAATATAAAATCCAAAATTCCTAAATTAAAAATTATACGTATTTACAAGTTAAATTGTCCGAATTGTAATGTTATCTGTATTGGACACATCCTTAGAAATTTTGAAATCAGATATAGGGAACACTTACGAGGTTGTAGATTAAAACAATCAGATAAGTCACATTTTACGAAACACCTCATTAACAATATACACAAATCTACACTTGACAAAACAACAGAAACAACAACGGAAGTCCTTCATATATGTGATTAGAAGCAAGAACTTGATTTTTTGGAATAATTTTAAATAAAGAGACATCTATGACCAAATCTGGAAAGTTCTAAAGTTTCTAAGTTTTAAATTACCTTTTGGTCTAAATATATGTATAATATTAACCAAATGTGCTAGAAAATGGAGAATGTTATTGGTTAGAACATTTATGATCAAAATTAAGTCTGTAAGTCAAATAATGTGAAATTTTAATATTTCTCATTTATAACAAAAAAATGTTTAGTATTTTCCTAAAAAGACTTCATTGATTTGGTTGAAAATTCTTATAAAACTAGAAAAAATTGTATTTTTTGGTAATATGTCGATGTACGGCTGCCTTGAATATTAATATGTAATTCACTGTTAATATATTATTTAATATAATTTGTATATGGATAATATTTTAATGTTTTGTATATTTAAAGTGGCTTCGTATCCTACATATTTTATACAAATTATATTTTGTGTAAATATTATTAAATTAAATAATTAAATTAATATTACCAAAACATTTATTATGTTAAAAGAAAATTACTTACCTCTCTGATTACCACCTATGTAAGATAATATCTGACCGAATATTTTGTTTATATACTTTATACAGGATGTTTCATATTTAAATTTGAGTTTGGCAGGCAAAAGCATTAGTAAGTCTATTAATTATGTATAAATGCTGGATGGTCTATTTAAACGGTTTATTTTTTATTTAAAATTTTTGATGTGTGATATTTTCCTGTCTTCAATTTTCATATTTGACATTAAAGAGATTTCTATACGGAGCGATTCGAAATGTTAAATTAGTGATCAAAGAATCAATGGCTTATGCATATAAATTTTTTTAACGCCAAAGAAAATGATTTGAAAATTGGGACAAGTAAATGGTATTTTCATATGTGTGTGTGAATTATATTTTATATACTGTCTAAATTATTAATTTCAGACCCAAAATGTAACCTACATCCTTTAAATTAGCTAAATGAAGAAGGTTAAAAAATGTAATAAAATACGACTTTTTTAAATTGTTCTGTTTTGACAAAATCGATCTTCTCATTACATATACACCCTGTATATAGATTTAAACGGTATGTTATGAAATAATACTTAATAAAACAATAACTGTATCGAATTATATAATTAACTAATAAAATTTATGTAATAATGTAATTAAATGCATCCCAATAAAATTCATTTTGCACCAAAATATAAAGTTAATGAGCTTTAGATGCGAGTAGTAAAAATTTGTTTATTTATACAGGGAAATTCATATCGAACTCGCCGGTAATATTTTGCTATTTTGCTTTAGTATCTAAATATGTAGAAATATATACAGGGTGTTTCGTTTTAAATAAGAAATATAGAGTAAAAATCCTCAATAGTAACACTAAACGCGAACAATGTAGGCAAAATAGATCAAATAAATTTTGCATTATTAATCTACACTCCTTAAATAGTCGAAATAATAAATTTAGCTCTCTAGTCTAAATGATGTCGATATAGGTAGGTATATGAATATTATGAATACAAATTGCCAAATTTTTGTTTTTGGTGGGCTAAAGGGAGTAAGGTATACTATAAACGATGTTTACTGTATCCTAAGACCATATAATACAGAGTCTTCCACGACGTATTGATCGTCCAATATCTCGAAAACTCTTCACACGACAAATATCAAATTTGGCAGCAGTAAAGTGTCGGATGCTTATATTTATTATAAAAATACTTCTGTTTATCCGGTCACGTCACCCTAGCAATTTTTTTTAAATGGCACCGTGGCATAATATTACATTTTTGGTTATATTTTTCAAAAACAAATTCAACGATACCACACTTGACGTGATTTATTTGTGCAGTTGTGATCATATGGGCCATTTATTAAAGCAAGATTTTGCACTCTGATATTGACTTCCAGTTTTCCTCGCTCCTACTCCTACTTTACTTTTTTGAATTGAGCAACTGTTTTAATAATACATTTTTGACTACATTTCAATTACAAATCCAACCATCTAACAGTTACAGCTGTCCATTTAATGGTCCATATTATCATTACTGCACAATAGAATCATTATAATTAATAGAGAAAACAATGTGTTCAATATGTGGGTTAATAACATAATTAATATCTCTACAAAACCTGTTATAATTTCTTAGGAATCAGATGGCAAGTCTTCTGAAACTGAAACGTGATGAACCATAAATTTATTATTTCATATTTTCAATGCTTATATTTTAATTTATGTAAAATTGGTGATCGTTAAATAAATAAATCGGTAGGTATATTTATATTTTATGAAATAAATTAAAAAAGACTGTGTTCTTGAATTTCCATTTATTTTGGAAACGCAAATCTATGGTTTATTGATTTTAGGACTAACATATTTCTGGGAATTTACTCTCTCTTAATATTCAAATGTGTAAGCCGGGTTTACATTCCAAAAAGTCGTTTTTGTGTCTTTGGTGAAATATTTGCGGAATGATGCATTTTGAAGTGCTGGAAGCTGGACAAACTGTGAATGCAGGTCTTTGCTGCGAGCACCTGTAAATAATTCTTTAATTTAATTATTAATTAAAAATTGTTAAGCGACTGTCAACAGAAAAAGCATCACTATGTAACACGATAATGCAATTTATAAACGGGGGTAGAAGGTACTCCCTCACCCACAATACTGGCCCAACATTGTCGGATTTTCATTTATAATGACTAAAAATTTACAAATCGGGATCCTGTCAAAAATGACATTTCTGGTTATTTTGCTCAAAAAGAAATTGGCCACAGGTTATTTATAACGAAGGATACTACCAAAAATGGTTAATAATAAAAACTTTATTTGTTTGAATTTGGTGTAACAAAACGACATTATACTCCCGTTCTCCTAATATAAATATCTGCCGTTCCTACAGCATTCCATTTTACATAAATCTCTATACATATCATATCATCGTCATGATTAGTTTTTTATTTATAACAGCTGTCTCACATCGTCGCGACCATATGGCACACTCGTGCGTTTCCCATTGTGTGTTTAAACTAGGAAACCCATCAACTATTATAATATCCATGTGTTTTGGGTAATGCTTCGAGGGGGAGACGAGTAACAATATACGTGAGCACGTGCCACACTAATTTTATTGAAATTACGTCGTGGTGGGGGTAAAGATTTTCGATCTTTCACCTTCTGTCAGCCTGATACAAA
The DNA here is from genome assembly GCA_951812935.1 of Hermaeophaga mercurialis. NCBI lineage: Eukaryota > Metazoa > Arthropoda > Insecta > Coleoptera > Chrysomelidae > Hermaeophaga > Hermaeophaga mercurialis. The sequence goes on from OX638365.1 coordinate 18,570,620, forward strand.
GCGTCGAGTTTCGGCTGGATTCTGGATAGGGAATAAGAGCAGCCAGGTTAAAAATAGGAATACCGGGATAGATGATATAAGATACTCGTATAAGAGATTTATGTTGTTTCAGTTTACCTAGATATTAAGGTTCGTTCGTTGTTAGCGACGAATTGATTATACAGTATGGTCTAAACGAAAGGAATAAATTCATTATTTCGTAAATCGACGATTTTAGGGGAAATCCTAAACCTGTCGATTTTTATTTTTAAATGGGCGCTTCGTTAGATCTCCTTTTTATTTTTGACGTCCTCTCTGTGAGCATGATGACGTTATCAATAAAATTTTTAAATAGAAAAGTAGGTCTTGCAGTACATCAATTTAAATATCTATTCACCCATATTAACATTTAATATTAATTATTTTTTTATGTATTTTTATTATTCTTTTCGACTTTTATGAAGATTATAAAATACATGATATAAAAAATAATAAATATAACTTGTTATAAAGAGTGTGTTTAGTTAGAGGTATAAAAATAATTTATTGAAAAATAAAATAGAGAATAGATGTTCAAAAGGTAACAAAATCTTTGACAGAGTAAATAAGAATAATTAGGAAAACATTTAAAAAATGTACTATGATGGGAAGAAATTAAATTACTAGAATCTAGGATGAACAGCAAAATGAAATAGTAATAGTAATAATAATATATTGTAAAGTTGACGCCACCTGTAGAGACCATCCCGGTTTAGTACTTTATGTTTCCTACCAAAATTTGCCTTGACTTCTCATTTTTATTTTTATATACATATTTTAGTATCATTTCAACTTAAAAACCTAAAAATTCTTTATGCTTAACATTTTATCACTTAAGAACAAATCACGGGTTTTTTCAAAATTGATAAAACCAAATACGTATTGCTACTTTTTTATAATTTCTTCTATATGAGTCCTCTATTGATCTACAATTATCATGGTTTTCCTTATTTAATCCTTTCCCTTTTATATCTCACTTTTCATTTTTTTATATTCAGCAAGTCTTCGACTTATGTTTCTTCTTTTTTTAGCAGTATTTATCATTTGTCGCTGCTAATATCTGCTCCTTTTTAGCTACTTAAACGTACTGTTGAATATGTTTTTTGTTGGTACATGGATGATCTAGTTAGTTTCTATTATTTTAGTAAAATTATAAGTTAAAAATCAAGAAAGGCAAAAATTAAAATTCATAATAAAAAATAATAAAATTGTTTTTGTACCTAGGGAGATTATTGATGAAACATTGAAATAGAATTTTTGATGGATGTCAAATAAATAAACATTGTCAGATTTAGGAAAGATTTTGAAAGAAAGAAAAATTGGCGCATGCAATGTGGGTGCGATAGGGGAGTTTTAATAATTTATAATCATTTTCCATAATGAATGAAAGAATGACATTGATAGATGGAAAGAAAGTAGATGAAAGATGAGGTAGATATATTGATAAGGAGAGTATTGTAGATGGTGAAGATGTATCGGTAGACGAAGAATTAGAGGTTGAATTAAGTGGTTTTAGAGTTACTTATTTAGAGTAAGATGAACATATTAGGGAAAGAGTAGTAATGAATGTTGAGATGAATGGGAATTTAATATCCTAAGGAGTGTGGAGTCACATGAAAGGGATATAAAGGAGTTGGAGGAGAGAAGGAGGAGGAACTGAGAATATATATATAATAAGGGAACAGTATGTACAACAAAGACAGTGCTGTGAGTTTAAAGAGTACATTATAATGAATTTTTATACAATCATGTGAGACTTAAAAAATTAAATGAAAAATATTAATATAAACGGAGGAGGATCACACTAATTTAGAAGTGAAAGGAATAGACGATGTAACAAAAATAATAAGAGAAAAACCAAAAGATATATCGGAAGAAGTAAAATTAAGAAAAGAAATTCAAAATGTAGATAACGAAAACAAGCCAATAAACATAACACAATAATATAATGTTAAGAAAGAAGAAGAAAAAGAGAAAGAAACAATGAAAATTGCAAAGTATTCATTTGGATATGAAATAAGCAGAGAAAGGAACAAAATAATTAATTTGTACCAATATTTGCTGACAAACGTAGGTATGAGATTTGAGGGACATATTAGAGTATTTTACGTTGGTTAAAATTTATGAGTTCATAAATTATTGTAAATATTATTAATATTAAATATAAAAAAACATAATATAGATGATTTAATCATTAGAAGAAATAAGCAGCTGATTTAGATTAAGAAAGATAAATATAAAGGAATAATCAGGGAGAAATTGAAGGGGATTGCTTTTGAATATTTTGTCTGTAAAAAAACTCGTATAAAAAATGTAAAATTATTATAAAAGAAATACGTTTATTATTTTTCATTATTATAATGAGTTAAAAATTAATAATTGAATACAGAATTTGTTGATAATAATTGTTATTGTTATTATCGATGTTCTTCTTTTATGAAAATTTTTGCATCTTTAATTTTATAAGACGATGGTAAATATATTGCCCAATGTAATAAATAATGATTGAATATTCACCCATCTTACTTATATCTTTAACTTTTAAAATTATTTTTTTACAATTTTCTCAAATCTGACAATATTTATTTTTTTGACATCAATAAAAAAAATCATTCAATTCTTCTATAATTCATTGTGAATTTTAATTGCTCTCTTTCTTGATCTTTAAGTTGTATTTTGATTATAACAGTACTGACTGTTTGTACGATTAACAATGAATATGTGAAACATTGTATTGTTCAAAATTTCAATCAATCAAAAAAAGAAAAAAGAATTAGGTTAAAAAAAAGATTATTAAAAAAATTTAAAATACCGAAAGAATATCAATTACTATTGTAGCATTTAAAAATTTAGTTAGCTATCTTTTAATTACTAATATGAAATAGTATTAATTAAGATTAACACAAATAAAATATTAGAAATATCAGCAAAAAGAATTGGCATATGGATTGAAAGTCCGTAATCATATGATTTAAAAAAAAATCAATCCAAATTGTAACAAGCGATTTTAAGACTTCATAAAACCAATAAAAACATAAATAATTATTTGAATTATAATTATAAAACTGATTTATATCTATTAAAATCTAAAACCTTAAACAGAAGATATTATTTATTAAGAAAACTGTTTGTTTATTAAATTCTTTTTTCAATTCCAGCCGTAACTAACGTCTGTGAGCAATGGAAATTGTGAGGTCAATGATCTTGGAATTTTTTACCTGTAGGAATTGAAAATAAAAGTGTAAGCTATATTTTACATAATACATCTTGACTGCAGAAAGTGCATGAAAATATCAAGAACAATGATACTAAAACTTTTTAGAATATTTGGTGAATCTTAATTTTTCACTAATGAATCAGAAAACAATTCATTCACTGGAAGGGACCAACATCAGCGAGAGCTAAAAAAACTCAAAATTCAATGCGATGATGATTGTTTTTTCAATATTCATGAGATTATATATCTTCATTGACTTTTGTAGGCCAAACTATTAATGAATATTTACTATCTTGAGGTTTTTGCTCTACTTCGTATAAAAATAACAAAAAAATACGCGAATTGTGAAACAACAAGGTTTGGTTTCTTTATCATGAAAACCAACCATCTCATGCTACTTTTCTAATCAAGTAAAATATCCCAATGTTAGATGCCTTATTCGCCTGATCTAGCACCACGTGACTTTTATTTGTTCTTCAAGGTCAAATCTGTATTAAAAGAAACAAGAGTTTAGGCACGCGTCATGAAGGAGCTCCCAGCAGAAAACTGCTAGCTAGCACTGTTTTGAACGATGGAAAATTCGCGTGAACGATGGTAGTGTCAGGGGATTAAATACATATTTAGTAGAATTATTAAAAAATATAGTAAGTAACATTTCTGCAAAAAATTGGTAAAACTGTATGCAACGTGTAATTAAGATGGTAAATTCCTGTATTATGTATATGACTATTAATTTTCACTCCTTAATAACAAGTTAAGATGAAGATAGTGATAGTGACATAGGACTAAATTTAGAAGAAGAAGAAGAAGAGTAAGAAGAACTTTATTAAATAGGTAATCCTAATATAAACTATTCCAAGTACAAAGTAAAATTACAAATGCATAAGCATGCCTCGTCATTCATAACATTTGTAAAATTTGATAAAAAACTGATCGATTCGATGATTTTAAATAAGACGGCTGCAATAATTATTTATAGTTATTCGGATTTTTGTTGAAAACCACAAACTTTTTTGAAAAATATCATGAGTAAGAAATGTTTCAGAATTAAATTAAAAAAAGTAATAACTTTTTAGGTCTGCCAACGGGTTAAAAAATTCTGTCACAGTTTAATGGTGCATCATCCCTTATCGACCCTTTAGAATACTACATTTAAATTCTTAGTGTTAATTAGTGCTCTTGGTATACTCACAATGTGTACCAAATTTTATTGATCGAAATTTTAAACCCCCCTATCAAGACCTTTAACTTCTAAAGGGTGCATCTTAGGTTCTCCTACATGCCCCTGCCCTGTGCCCGATCTTATACGAATCACCTTATATATTAGTTAAGGTAACTAAACCAAACACCAAAGGTTTCAATGGTTCTCCATTCCTTTTCACTATTTCAAAGTACCTACTAAATTTTCAGATAGTAATGATACATGGATCAAGCTCTTCTGAACGAAGTATTTTTGATATATTTTTCCTATTTTTCTACTTCCAATAATAAAACAGCTATTGACCAATTACGTACTAATCTAAATTTTAGTATGTTTTCAATTTACTCTAATACTTTTATCGAAGATTACATTTTCAAAATATGGATTAGTATATTCTGTAACAAGGTTAGAATGAATTTTGTTGTTTTAACCGAGTAACACTATATTTTCTCCACGACCACAAATTTCCTCGATTTTTCACTTACTATTTTATTTAAATAAAAATTTGTTATTACGGCGCCGCCATTTACATCACTTGTTATGGAATGAAAATACATGCAAAACACATAAGAAGCAATTGTTTCAGAATAAATATTCTCTCTCAAGAGAGAAAATGATTACATTATATTATTAAAAATGATTTTGGAATTAGCAAGCACATTCCAGTAATGGTCGTGGAGCAAAATATTTACTTTATTATTTCAGCCTCGGCATTAAGGTACCGATATCCGCGTGGGATGCGCCGGTCTCGATCAACAGGTGGCAGCACGCGCTTCGATCGGCGTCCCCGGTGACGTCAGTTCGCGGCGCGCGATTTGCACCGTTGTTTCCCGACGCCCGATACCAGGCGATCATGAATAGCTCGTGGCGTTCGTGCCGGGGCGGAACCCTCCACCCCCTCGTGCTTTAATAGTCGCGAGGGTCACACGTGCAAGTAAATGCGATTTTCCGATAACAAATTGACCCCCTAGAGCCGTCAAAATAGCTAAAATAAGTGTTGCAGAGGCTATTACACTTATTTCAAATAAAATCCACTAACGACCGGTTATAAAATCAATTTAAAATAGACTTATATTTTGGAATACTTTAATAGATTTATTTATATACTTTAATATATTTACAGGGTGCTTACTTTTTAATTACAATATATTGGTGTTTCCTGTATCAGTGAAAACTTAAACTTGTTTAAATGGGAAAAAAAAATATTATAAAACTGAATTTTTTAGCGTTTTTATACGCAAAATTTAGTTCGCGTTTAAAACAAAAAGAAATAAACACTTTTACTTTATTACATATAGTTAATAAAAGATAGACCTTTTGAAGGTTTAAGAGCGCTAATTACTTGCAAAATTTTCGAAAGCTGCATCGCCTGTAGGCCACACCTTTACAAAGTGCACATTTCATCAAACGATATAAGTGTTGACTGCATATTTACAACTTTATCTGATCGGGTTTCGTGGGTGTTTATTTAGTAATAAAAACGTAGGTCTTGCGTGAATGTGTTGCTCTCAGCCGGTTCATTAGCCCGCAGACTTATTTTAAAAATGGTAAAATAAATTTGTCAATTTGTTTGACTAAGTACTATTTATGTTAATTCGGAGGCTTATCATTATTCCTTCAAGAAAACTTATTAATATTTATAATCTTAGATTTGATTGCTAGAATATAAGAAATCATTTCGACAAGTGACTTTCTTGCATCTCCCTATATTTGGGAGCCGTTCTAACCCTGTTTCATTATTTAGCATGACTTTGTTAAGACAATACAATCATTTTTCTACTTGCCATTTTAGAAATATTAATTAATTTTGAAATGTAAATTTTTAACTGTTTCATTTGTCTGTATGGTAGTTTTAACCCCCATAACATTAGTATGCCTGTTGAGCCCTCCATCAAATATTTTAATTTTTTATATGTCGTTTTACAAGTAATAAACTGAAATGAGCATAATATGAAAAATTTTTAGTCTTTTGCTCACCGCCATTATTACACTCCTGTGAAAGTGCATGTGCAAAAATTTGTTGTACCCACTACGTACCGATGCATTATTATGCACTTTCTTAGAGTACTTCTAATTTGTTTAATAGAAAAGTTCTAATTTTTTTATGTAAAATACGAAAAATATTTTCTCCTGCTTATTTGGGAATAATAACAAAAATTGGATTTCCCAGAGATGAAAAACATTTTATATCTGAGACCACACAAGAAATCAAATACCATTCGTAAGTGAAACTCATTCGCTGAAAGTAAATATTTGATGGAAAAAATCCTGTTGACAAAATAAATCGTTTCAATCAAAAACACCAAGAAATTTTACAGATATATTATCTATTTGTGATTACAAATATCATAAACATATTGGAGGTGTCGACCTTATAGTTAGTCACATTAGCATTTAGAAAATATTATTGAAAAGTAGAAAGTGGTATATTAGGCTATCCAACCATCTTCTAGGCTTATCTACAATAAATGCATGGGTACTACATAAGAGAGTTAAATTTTTCAAAGAAAGAGTTAAATATAAAGTATTATTTGATTCGACATTCAAAATATTTCGTATACGAAATAAAATCGCTTGTTCTGAGAATGGACCCATGAGACTAGGACCCCTCGCTTCTATAATATGTAATAAAAATTAATTGAAAATTTTTGAATATGTATTTTTTGGGTACTAATATGATAAAACCTATCGATTTTCTGTAGTTTTATGCAAGAATAAAATATAGCATTCAATAATTAAAATTACTGATATTAGTTTTCAGATTTAGACAATTTAAACATTAAAGTGTAATTTCTTAACAAGTATTGGGTCCAATTTTCCGGTCCTGTTGATATATGTTTACCCTTCGTTTGACAAAGGGTTTTTTTATTTATCAAAGAATGCGCATCACGGCACTCTAGTCCAGTGAATTGTATATGAGATCATTTCAATTTGACATGTAAATGTCAGTGGTCATTTTCAAATTGCCTGTGTACATTTTTCAAAATTTAACGTAATGCACAATTTATCCAAAAATATCCCAATATCATCTAAATTTTCCTTACTGAGTGAAAATGGAATGATATATGGACCAAATACAAACATCTTAAAATTAAACAAATCCTCATTACAATGTCAAAAACTAGAAAACGAAGGAGCTGCGAATTTGGGTCCACATTCCTTAGAAAAGTTTTTAAGACGAGACGAGATGGTTTGTAATTTCTGCTCCTCTAGTGGTTGCAGTATGTTTAAGAGGCTTTCTACAGGACTCTCAGAACAACCGTCTACCTTCAGAAAGTTTGAACGTGACATTACTACGTCTGCTTCAAAGTTAGTGTCCTCCTCGGTTAAATTGTCAACCGTGGAAGAAAAAGATAAATATTTCAAAAAAGCTTATACTGGCAGAACCCGAAAGCAATCCGCAAAATCTAAAAGCTCCTCAAAAAGAAGTATAGTGTGCGATAACGATATTAATAACTTATATAAAAGAGTTAAATCTATATCGTTAAAACAAAAATCCCTTCCTGGGTATCTACCGGCCTTTGGAACTCCTGCTGGTTTGAAATTGCTTCGACATAATGAGAAAAAATCTCTGAAGAAACACGAAATAAGACGAAAAAACAAAGCCGACGTAATCTCCGATTCTAGAAAGTACATGTCATCTAAATCTTCAAAACGTGATGGAACAACATGTGTAAGAAGCTCAAGCAGTAATATGCGACGCGATCTATCCAAAAAGATGATAAGCAAAACAGCGGTTACGGGCGTAAGAGAAAATATGAATGACAAAGTAACAGTTTATTATTCTTGTGACGAGGAGGAATCTCGCGACAGAGACGTCGACAAAAAGTACAAGAAACACGCAAAACAAATGCTTCAAAACGAACGTTCAATAAAAGACTCGAATTCTGATAGAAGAACAATCAGAACAGATAATTGTTTACGCCAAAGATCCGATCTAATCTTGAAGCCGCTGACAAAAAAATTCAAAAAGAAATCAGAATATGGAGAACAGAGTTCATCGAATGAGACAGAGCCAGAAAAAAGATTAACTAACTATAAAAGTTTTTCGAAGAGTAAACCTAATAAAAACGGTCTGCCCAAGAGAAATAAAATGACCAAACTCATAAACCAGAGTATTCCCGATGACAAAAAGAGATATACTCTATCGAAATCTTTAACTAAATGGTCTTCTATCCATGAGAAATACAACTCCCCGGCCATTAAAGTCGAAGATGACAAACTGAAAAAATTGGCTACATCTTATAATCAAGAATATTCAAAGGAGAAGTCCAAAGAGTTGTTAACAGACGGAAAGGAAAATGAAGGAAAAAGGTATAAACTAACTTTAATATCCTCATTGAAAAATTCTCAAAGTTCAAGACCACCTATCATCGAAGATAACTATTCTTACAACTTAGCTAATTCTCCCCGATGGTCCACTGAACTAGTGTTACCTAGTAATAACCTTATTTCCGAAAACAATGACGAACAGAGTTGTAGGAGAGAGAAATTGACGTCTTTGCGAAGATTTCAGTATCCATCTTTGTCTACCGATCACCTTGAAGAAGAACGTAAAATTTCCTTAACTAAAAGAATTAGAACACAGCCAAGTTCTTCCAACTCACAACGTAATGGAAGGTGGACTAAAACACAAAATTTTTCCATAGATAAATTCACCCAACCTCCGAAAATACCTACAATCGCGGAATTTTTGCTTAGAAAACGGCATGAAGAACAGGTTGCTGTTAATCAGAAAAAAGCACAGAAACACACAGCCAAAATGCTTCGTAGTAGAGAATATGAGGAAGATCTAGATGTAAATAAACTACGCTTTTTAGGAAAAAAACATTTTAATAAGTAACAATCGTATATTTTAGGTAAATCCAAGTTCATTCTTTTTTTGAACCCTGAGGATAGGCAAAAAAAGGAAGATGACGTTTTTGACACAGTGATGGATATAATATTGAACTTTTAATGTAGAAGAAAAGTTGGCATTCTTCTCATTAATTACCTGTATTATTTTATCAGAAATCCTCCCAAGGCAGCCGATCCTTAGGTCCCTTTTCCACATTTCAATATTCATATAAGTTGGGAATATATTAGTTATTTAATTGCAACTTACAGAACTGTTATTTATTATAATAAAAAAATGAAATCTTTGTACATACTTTTGTGGTTTTTAACTGTGAAATATATGTGTTAATTTTTTATGTTAGTATTTTTTTAATTATTGATTATGGAGACATGCCCTTATTTTTTTATGGAGTGATTATAATTAGATTCTGTACTATGATTAGTTGTGATAAAATATATATAAAAGTATTCGCCAAAAATACCGCATATACAGCTGGGGGAATAAATTTAAAAAGAAGCAGGAAGCGAGATGCAATGTTTTTAGTTGATAATGAAAAAATGAAAAAACTGATGAAATTTAGTGCAGAAATTACAGATTCGGAGGGTAGCAAAAAGATGACTTTTTTTAAATAATTTGTTTTAATCTGTCAACGTTTCGAAGTCGTTCGCTTCTTTTCAAATCTAAAAACACATGATTTTGTAACATACATATCAATACATATTCTTCTCTCTTTCGTATTAATGAAGTTATAATGAACACCCCGTAAAACAATATATTGTTACTGTGTTATGTAAAATATAGACCCATGCCAAGTGCACCAACCTCATTATTTACCCTTTATTGCTATTGCACAACAAGCAACGTTGCTCCAGCCTCTGAAGTCCATCCACGTTGACTATGCATTTATTTTCTCCCTTAATTTTTTTACCATTAATCATCACATAATGATGGAAAGACCATGTTAGAAGAAATTAAGTATCACAAAATGTACTAATTTCTTCGGAGAAAGTTTTAGATAACACGTTTATCACGGCATTTTTAAATGCTTCAACTGCATGTTCTGGACTTCAAAAACGTTGACAACGTAATTGATTTTTGGAAATGTAGGAAAGTTGTTTGGACTTAAATCAGGGGTATATAGAGGATGGTTCTTCAATTTCGTCTATTGTATGGTTAAATAATCCATTTGTTGTTGCAGTGTGAGGGGAGCTTGCATTGTCATGGTGCAGATTGATGCCAAGTTTCAGAGGAAACTTCTGCTAAACAAATAGTTGTATACTAATTAATATTTATTGTTCTACAATTTTCTAAAGGGATAGTAACGCCATTCTTAATTTTCGACACTAAACAAGCAATTTTTTGCTTCGAAACGCTCCGATTTCGGATAACATTTATTGACTTAGTTTCATTTTGAAAAATAAAAAAAAACGGTGAATTGTTGTTTTGTTTCCAGTTCATAACAATATATATAACTTTAATGATCGCTAATGATGCCGTAGATTAATTTTGACGTACCTGAGTTAAATCATTTGAGTGTTTCTTTGCACCATTTGACTAAACTGACTGATTTTTTCCTATATGTCACATGACGATCTCCCATTGCCATTTCTTTTACAGCATCCATATTTTCTGCCGTGTTTGAGGTTGTTGGTGGACCTTCACAAAATTCGTCACCAACACTGTTCCGACCAAATATTAAATTCTTCATACTGTTACGTATTGGGTTGTTTTTCCGAATAAATAAATATACGAAAATATCTAAATAAAATTTTCAGAGAGGTTTAGCCTAGTACGTAACTTGGTTAATGGAAATTAAAGCGACTGAGTAAAAAACAACAACGATTTATTTATCTTAAGAAAACAACTAATCTAAAATATAAGGACACCTTACACATTTAAGTAACTAATACATTTAATTGCAGGGGTAGGCACTATCAACTCTCGATCATCCGAAAACCCAAACTTGACACCTGATCTTCTTTAATTTTATTAACCAAAAAGACATTAATGTTTATTAATTTTGATGACTCGTCTAAAAATATTTATTTAACGTTCGTTGTTGGCCTTCTCCTAAAACTCTCGCTCACGTAATGTTAAATACATAGTAAATATTATAATTTGAAAAATAAAAAATAAGTTGCTTAAACAAATAAATCATTCTCGCTCATAAATAGCTACAAAGCAGCATTAAGCTTGATTTTCTCTGTACCACAAAAAGATTCAGAGTTTTTTAAAAGATATAAGAAGGGAGTATTCAACGTTAACTACCCAACTTCTAAATATGATTGTACATGGGATACCCAATCTGTTTTAGTATATCTGGGATCATTGTATCCAAACAAAACGTTAACACTTGAAAAATTAACAAGTAAAGTATTACTCAACTGGCTTTATTTACGTTTACGTTACAGCCCTTTATATACGTGCCTATATTAAAAGAAAAACCAAAACTCTGCTTAGCGTTTACTATAAAAATATATTTGAGAAACCGAAGCCATTTTGAAGAGATGGCACAGACCAATTATTATTTACATATAAAAAATCACACAGACCGGAAACAAGCTAGGCGATAAGCAGATGGATTAAGGAGGTATTAGCAAAAAAAACATCAATTCCTAGCCTCCATAGTGCAGTGCGTGTTGTGCCTTCTGTCATAGTTCTTAAGCTCCAGTTGCCAGTACCTAGTACCTATATGTAAACAAAACTAATGCAACTTACGCATTACTCGCTAGGAGAAATATCACTGGATACCTCTTCTCTATGTCATATTTGCATTTGTTAACCTAAGTACTTGTTGTTTCGTAAAAGACAGATTGTATATTTCTTGGAAGTTAATAAAAAAAATTAGCAAAAAGCGGAATAAATACCGAGTTGTATAACAGTCACAGTACCAGGCACGCGGCCCCGTCATCCGCTTTAAGAGGTGATGGTATCAATTGAGGAAATAAGAAAGTGAGCGGGATGGTCATCCGGATCTTTCGTAATTAATAAGTTTTATAATAAAGCCCTTAGCATATCAAAAGGTACATTTGCGATTGCGAAATGCATAATGACACCAAAAACACCAACGGAAGATGACTTTAACATAATATAAACAAAATGTAATTTTTTTAATTTTTTCTTACGTTACTATTATGACATTTGTTACCGTTAAATATTCGTAACTTTTTCATTTGTTATTATTGCTACAATACGTTAGATTAAATGTTTAATAAATAAACAATTCATTTTAATTTGTTTTTTCTTGTCCTCGAGTAAAGGGATTATCAATTTCTTCTTCCAATCTCTAGAATGTCCTACTATCTCTAGACATCTGCAGGTAACTAAGTTTGTAATATTTGGAGGACAGGAGTGGACGTATAATTCGGATCAAATTTCCTTGTAAGTCATTTGATCTTTCAATTATAATGGAAAAGTAGGTATGTATATTTTAAGGATTATATTCTCGGCAATGATTTCTCGTGAAAAAACATATAGTAGGTAGCTCTACTGTGTTTTTCATTGAAGATAAAGGTATCCATCTTGCTCACATCTATAAGCTAAACTTTTAGCAGGTTGTAGATCTTGTTTATGTTTTAGAAATGAAGTTTCAGCTGTACCAGTGTACAGTGTCGTACACCAAGTAGAACCATTTAATACATTATGTTTAGTGGATTCCACTCCGAAATTAGAGGTTTGTAATCATTTTTGTAAAAGAAACAACAACTATCATTGTATTGACATTTTATTTAAAATTAGTGAGTTACTCAATAAATATTTTCATATAACGTATTTCCATATCTACTCAACTTGATAGGACACAGAGTTTCATTACTTAAAAGGTATATTAAGGTTTTGTTTTGTGAATATATTGTAAGGTTTATAAAAAGACCAACTTATGAAAAATGTTTTTAAAAAGGCGTTTTGATTAAATCGGTGCATTGTTTTATTTTATTTTACATGTAGGTAATAGATATTCCTATTTAACTTTTCTGGACCATTAATCCAATGTTGGCAATGAAGTGACCTATATCGAATCAAATTAATTCTTATACATGTTTTATAATAATTTTCTAAAAGAGACGCGAGCTTTAAAATGCAAAAAAATCAGAATTCAGTACAATTTATTTACAAACTTTACAATTTTACATTATTTGCAGTTTTTATAACTAAATTTAAAGATAAAGTAAAGACAATTTTACAACACAAATATTTCAATTTTCAATTGATAGAGAAAAAAATTGTCAAAAAATCTTAAGAGCGTTGTAAATATTATGAAACAATATTATTTTTTAATAAATATTTAATCTATGAATGTCGTTTCGCGATTTCTATGTAAGTTTAAAAACTTTTCGATGCGAATAGTTATCAACAAGCCTACAACTTACAATTATGTAATATGAAATCCTGGGCTCTCTGAAAATTTCTACAACACAATGTAAACAATTTTGTTATAAGCTTGTCACTAAGTAATCGACATCTGTTAATTTTGATCAAACAAAAATAAAAACTGATACAGTGTCAACAGCGAATTTAATTTAGTCGTCTTGTCTATGTAACTGTTGTAAAGTCAATGATGAAACCGTGATTTTTTTATGTAAATGTAATGTAATAAATTGTTGCAAAATATTCTCAATCTCTTAAGATGACAATTTTTTTTTCCTCTTTATAAACCACATTTCGTTAATTTAACAATTAGGTAATTAATTTAAGTAAGTGTCTATACTGTCTTGTTTACTGTTTGATTGATATTCTATATTAGAATTTTGAAAACTCTTCATTACTAAAATTTTTGAACAGACCTACAATTTATAACCAAATAGTAAATACAAAAAATATACATTCCAGAGAATACTGAAAAATTAAAAACTTATACAATTTTAACGCCAAATCATTTGAAATTATTTATAACCGTTGTAAAGTCAATTTAAAGAAACAAAATTAAAACCCGGTTTTAAACCGCCAGTTTCTTCTTTCACTCTTCTATATACTAAAATTTGATAAATTACTTTCGCCAAATAACTCCTGTGTCTCCACAACCATCTGGGGTCTGTGTCTGGTTGATGAAAATCGTGTTGCTGCTACATCCTGATACACTCTTTGGAATTTACTTGGGATATAATCATCGACTGTCGCTGATATTATTTCTAGTGTAGGATGTGCTGGCAATTATTTACGGGAAATCTGGCCAAAAAGTACACATTGTAATTTGAAAATCTCGTAGAAGTAAGGCAAATGAACTAAATAACATTTCACAAATAATTTTTCTGCCAAATCTGAACTTCGAATTTTTTGACGTCTTGTGTTTGACATCTAAGTTATATCAATCATAATTCGAAAATAATTGAGGCCATGAAATTGTTTTCTTGCATGAAATTAGAAATATAAATAATCATTAAATTAATTTCACGCAAAACTGCGTGGGTACCCATTTAAAATAACCCAACCGAATATTAGCGATCAATTAAATGAGCCAAATGTTAAGTGCTCAAGTTAAATTGTATTTTTACTGTGATACGACTAAATTATAAAATTCTATTTAATGCGAGAATCATATTTTTATAATTTTGAAACCCTTGTATTTTCTTAATGTATTTTTAGTTACTTTGTTAAACTATCCTATTGTTATAATCGAGTTAACAATATTTGAAATCTAAAATATTCAGAGTTATGTAATACTTCCAAAAAACCAAACAGCCACCTTGTCGAAAATTTCTAGAAATGCATGATAGAATAGAAAATTATTTGTTCTATCGTGGATATTTCGTTTGACGCAGTAGTAGGTTAATAAGATAGATAATATTGACCATTCGCACGCTTAAGCAGTAGAAAATGATTCCTGTCGTTAAAATAAAAAACATTTTTTGAGTAAATCTGGATATGCGGAATGGTTCCACTTCCTTTATAAATTCCATATCTTGTTAGGGTATTCTTTTTTTCGTTAGTACTTCCCGAAATATTGTACGAGAGCTGCTTCTTTAATTTCGGAATATGGCACCGCTGTAATGTCTGAATTCTAAAAACTGTGTTTGGGGTCCGAGGAACCATCAAAAATAACTGTTTTTCGGTCGTGCCACGAATATAAATTGGGTCGGAGAAGTCCATAGTGAAAAATTTTCGTGAAGGCCGAACCACATTCTTAAAAACGGCAGAAAAGTTCCTCTAAGAGAAATGATACGGGTAGATCGTCATGTAACGTTTAGGGAAATTCAGTATTGTTTAGGCATCGATATAAAACCGATTAATAAAGAACAAAAGTTCAGTCAAAAATAAAGTGCTCAAACAAATTCTGTTCTGAAAGTTGCTCAAAGTTATGCTGATGCAAATAAACCTTTTTTCGAATGAAAAATATGTATAAATAAATAAATATCAACAAATTTATTTTTCACTTCAGCAAATGTTATTGTGAATGTACCAGTGTCATTACTGAATAATAAAGTATAATAATTAATAATTTACCTTAATTGCTGAGTAATGTTCTCTCCTGCTCAAAAAAATCCGGACACTTGCATTTTGTAATTTTTTTTTAATTTTGTAGGTGTTAAGTGGTTTAAATGGGGAGGAAGTAAACATTAATAATAGAAATCGTTTATTTAAAACACTAAAAAAGTAATAATAGGAATATAAGTAACCCAAAAGAAAGTAATAAGTAACGCAAAAAAAATTAACATTGTTCGAAAAATTAAACAAAACAAAAACAAAATTTTAATTGCCCACAGTTGGCTGTTCTTTAGGTTTAGTATCGGGTATTGCCCCCCCCCCCCCAACACCTGCGGAGGGTTTTAATACGCCTAGGTATGCTTGCAATAAGTTGCTGAATCTGTTCTTGCGATATCTGTTCCCATTCTTCATTCGACGCTATTCGCAGCTCTTAGATCGTTTCTGGCAATGGTTGCCTCTTTTTAATCTTTTGCCCTAAAATGTCCCATAAATGTTCTATTCTAAACACCAACAAAATAAAAAAAACTATATACAAAATGCAAGTGTCCGGATTTTTTTGAGCAGGAGTGTATTTCAGTAATCTAAAGCTGTACTGATAATATTAGTAAAATTTGTTTTCAAACACTTTTTGTTATGATATATCTAATACTTAACTGATAACAATTTAATTTAACGGACTGAAATCAATACAAGCGAAGATGAATATTTCTCGGACAATGACAGTCTTGAGGTTCTTTCATTTATTCTTTAAATCGTTGATAATTGTTTAGATAATGGTGAACAAGAAACGGAAGTTGCAGATAATGAAAAACGAAAATGCTGATTTAGAAAATGTTGAAATTAATAATGAAGAACTGGGTCTTTCATCAACATCTTACGCTTTGCAAAGAAAAGTAGATAAAAGAAATATTTCAAAAAAAAAACAATATAACGTGAAAAAAGACATGTTTGCAGCAAAATGATACCCAGCTTGTTTTCCTTTACTAGTTTTTCACTTATTTATTTACTCAAGAGGTCATTTATAAAATATTAAATGAAACCAATATTCCGTTTAGAAGAAACCAGACACACTATGCTTATTTAGTGCTATAGTTATTAGGCAATTCAACATTGGATTAATACTGATTATGTCCGTAGTGCACATGCCTAATGAATGCTCTTTTGCATTGATGAGTTGGAATTTTAATCAATAAAAGAAACCATAGCAGTCAGTTTCTTCATTTCGATAATAATGATAATCTCGATAACTCATGATCAACCAGGGCATGATAAATTCCACAAAAAGAGACCTGTAATTATTATTTTTAATGATACATTTTCGTGTCGAACAACATTTGAGTGTCAATGAAATGTGTTCAACTAAAATCAAGCACTGTATGAAACAATATCTTCTTAAGAAACGCGACAAATAGACAATTCAGAAGGCAAAGAAACGAACCAGATGTAGGTGCTTTATTAAAAAATGTATTTCTGCGTTTAGCAAGAATCATACCGAACACGCTATTATATCACGACAATTATTATAGTAGTAACAGATGTACATGAAACTTTAATACGCCCCACTTGGTCCCATTTTCTGTGGGATTCAGCTCTACCATGACAAACTTCACTCGGCTAACCTAACCTCAATTCAGGCGCTGTCGACGCTCTTCTTATTTGGCTGCAAACGTTGTAGGAAAGGGATCAACGTCTACCGGAAAGTTGGCTCTGTCAACGTCCTTCTTGTCTTGAAATATGAGTTTCAACTTATATTCGAGTGTAGCATCTGTAATATTCTATCCAATAAAGTAACCATTCGATAATGAGGAAAAAACTTTTCTTTTATCGCAAAAACTTAGATCAACCTTCAATTTTTTAATACTTTCGCAAAAGTTTAAAGATTTTTTGTGACTCCACTCCACACTACGTATACGTGAATATAGATAAATACGTAAATTTTAGTTTTTGCATTTTTCTTTTCGTTTTTAAACATATGCACACGTACAGTAACCAAAACTTTGACATAATTTACATGTCATTCCAACAACTTGCAAGCATAAAGTAATACATTTAAGAATTAACATTATTGCTAAGTAGTTTTCAGATTTAGACATAATTTAATCGTTAAAGAGTAACTTATTAATAAATATTGGGCCTAATTTTCCGATCAAGTATTATTGATATGTGATTATCTTTCGACTGACAAAGAGGTTTCTTATTTTTCAAAGAATGCACCTCATAACGTACTATAAAACAATTTCTGCTAAAAATGTACGCACTCTAGTTCAATGAAATGTCCTTATAAATTGTTTGACATCTAAATTGTCACTATCTAATGATTATTCGAAGTGCGCGTGTTTTGATTTTTCAAAATTTACCATAATGTTCAATTTATCTAAGAAAATTCAAATGTCATCAAAATTAGAATACAGATGACCGACCAATTTGGAACCAGGCCATTTACAAAAGTTTTTCAAACAAGACGTTTTTAATTTCCGTTCCTCCAGTGGTTGCAGTAAGTTCAAGAGACTTGACTATAATATATTCTCTTTCACATCAGTGTCACCTTCAGGCAATATCAAATCAGTTAAGATGTCTACTTTGACCAAACGTTATGAACATTTAAAAGAACCTTTTAGTGGAAAATCTATAAAGAAACACGAAACCAGCCGAGAAAACAAAGCCGACGTAACCTCCGATTCTAAAAATGACATGTCATCTAAATCTGGCCGATTAAATAAACCATCTCGTTTGTCTCTAACCAATAAGAAGATGAACAAGACAGCAGTTAAGGCCATACGAAAGAACACAACACATATGTTTTCTCAAGGAACACTCTACGGATTAGCCTCATTCTTGGAGCCGCTAAGAAAGAAATTCTCCAAAAAGTCAGAATGTGGAGAACAGAGGTCACTGTATAAAAGAGAGACTAAAAAAAAATTAACTAACTGTAAGTTTTGTTCAAAGAGTGAAGCAAATAAGGAAGATCCGCCCAAGATAAATAAATTAAAAGCCGTATCTGAAATTCCCTTATTCATGCCCCTAAGTAACGGCGATAAGAAAAACAGATGTACCCTGTCGAATTCTTTAACTAAATGGCCTTCTACACCTGATAAATTCAACTCGCCGTTCATTAAAACGGAAAAGGCTTACGAAGAACTAAAATACCTGGGTGCATCTAATAATAGAGAATATTAAAAGGAGAAGTTGTTAACGTGCAAAAACGAAAATTATAAAAAGAGATTCAAATTAATATATTTGCTCATGAAGTTCCAAAACAACCAGTCGAAGAGAAGTATTCCTGCAACTTACTTCAATCTCCTTGATAGTCTACCGAACTAGTATTACCTACTAATAATCTTATTTCCGTAAATATGGAGGAAAAAAAGTGACAGAAATTTTCGACGTTTAAATCCATTCAACCTCGGAATTTTGGCTTAGAAATTGCATGAAAAATAAATTGCTGCTAAATTGAAATAAGAACACAAACACGTGGTCAACGTTTGATTTTAGGTACATTTTGATATGCCAAAATAATATTTTAAAAATGTAAAAATTATTTGAAATTGAAATTTTTGTAAGATACAAAATTGAAAATTATTTTATAATAAAAAAAATAAAATCTTTGGTATATATTATACAAACTTTTGTGGTTTTTAACTGTGAAATGTATGTGATTATTTTTTCTTATATTTGTATTATTTTTAATTATGAAAACGTGTCCTTATTTTTTTTATGGGTGTACTTCCTACTACTGTCCTTCATTTATTAAAAACTTAATTATATGCATCGCGGTTTCGGGGACTAGAAATCGGTACATTTTAGGAATTAATTTGTCAACCCCGTTCGCCAATCACTTGGTGATTCCAAGTCCACATATTTCTTTATTCTCGTTTTGTACCAAAATCGGCACAGTGCCAAAGTGTTCAAAGTGCATAAAAAGTTTTTTCCAAATAAAGTAATACACAAAAAGGAAACATAAAAAAAAGGGAAGGAAAGAAAGATATTCTTAAAAAATTGAAAAGATTACGAAGAGAACTAGACGACATTTCAAGTTCAGGTTAGTGTACAGATCAAAAGTTCCCGATCCCAACAATAAAAATAAGGGCTTAGTAACAGCGTCTTGTTAAATATTTGCCTAACTGATTCTCTTTAGCGCATAAGCACCCTGTGGTTGCCACTAAAACAACAGGTGCCATGTTGTCTATAATGTGAAAATATTTTATTATTAAAAGCCATGTTTTCTAAAATACAATAAAAATTAAGGCTTATTAATTCCATATTATTAAAATTATTATCTAATTGAAGCTCATCAGCGTATAGGACCATGTTGCTAAAAATGCTGAAGCGTACAGAACATAATTTATATAAGCCCCTGTTACTGCTGTAAAGACAAAATCCGCCATGTTGCATTCCTCTAGAAAGTGTATGTGTGTGTGTGAGTTTGTGTTCAATAACAAGTGGAAATAGATAAATTTTCGCGGAAATAAATTTAATTATTCAATTAATTTATATCGTCTGCTTTGGAATCAGAAACCACTTCAACATCTGGGAATGAGACAGAATCCACTTCATCCACAAATAATAATATACATAATATACATTATTATTCAAATAATTATATATTATATATTAATATTTCAAATATATATTGAATATCGTCTCCGTGTTCAACAATTAATTTAGCTGGTAAAAAAGTATCCAATTGAGTTAGTTATACAGACGTATTCCTATGTAACTGTAGTTGCATTTTTAATGTATGTGATCAAATTAGTGTAATAAAGTGCAAAAAACTGCAAGTACGTACCATCACTTTCTATCTACAAAGGGAATTCTACTGCAAAAACTGGTTCCATAAATCTATCGTACGAGGGGCATTTAAAATTTAAAATGAATGTTGATCCGCAGAAGGCTACCATAGAAGACATTTATAATGTACTTTTATCTGTAAATAATAATCTCTAACAAAATATTACCCAAGTTCAAAACGAGCTCAAAACTATTAAACATTCTTTAAATACAGAAATTAAAGAGTTAAGTGATATAATGTCAATTATCTTGAACAAGAAAATAAAATCTTTAAGGTAAGGCTCCAGCAGGTTGAAAGAAGAAGTAAACACAACAATGTCATTTTATACGGATTAGAGGAAGTTGATGGTGAAAATCAGACGTCATTAATCGATCGTCTATTAGAACTGTTAAATGGTACGTTACAGGTTGAACTAACTGGCTTTGAAATCAACAATATTTATAGAATTGGTCGAAAGGGCCCATTATTCCGTCCTGTACTATTATCGTTTGTTACCACGATTAAAAAACAGGAAGTTGTTTGGCGTTGCAGAAACTTAAATGTACAGGTATTGCTTTAAGTGAATATTTAATTAAGGAAGATAGAGAAAGCAAGAAGATTCTTGCATCAGCATTGAAAGAATAAAGAAACAGTAACAAAAAAGCTCTCATCAAGGGAAACACAATTATCATCCAGGGAATTCAATATAACGTATCGGGTATTCTAAATAACGAACATAAGAGTGTAGAATTCTCTCCACCGCAGGAAAGATTTACACGTAGTGAACCCACCACACCAGCTCCCAACGAAGTAGAACTTGAAGAATAGGAATCCAATGTAAATATGAATATAATTTATAATAAACATGAAAAGGAAAAATAAATAAAAAAAACTACTAAAACAAGTGCCAAACCTAGTAGACTAACTCCCAAAACGCAGTTCAGAATAGATAGAGACTTATTTCCAAATAACCCTCGTAGATATTTGTATGTCTAGCCTCTTTAGGATCTAACTTTTAACTACCTATATAATTACCGGTTAATATTTTTACTAAGTCTATTATCTATTGTTTTTTATGGCACCGTATTTTAGTTTCGTTTGCTATTTGATTTTAATTTTTGTTTTTTTATTGATTGAATTAGTATTAGATTGTTATATAAAATAGTAGAACTGAAATTACGCACTTTTACTTTCATCGTGCATGTGTAATTCTAAAAAAATGATTTCTACTATTGCCCACTTAAATGTTTGCTCATTTTGCCTAAAATTCACGCGGATAGGAATATTTTAATTAGTTCAAAATAGATAACAACAAATATGCGCTTGGTGTCATTTACAGACCACCTAAGGGTGATTTCGTATTATTTTCTAATAGTTTAGAATCCTCATTAATCCAAATGTACCCCGAGGTAGATAGAACTATTTGTCTGGGTGACTTTAATATTGATAGTTTGGATGAACATTCTCGTAATCCTAAAGATCTTCAATCTATTGTAGAACCGTTTTTGTTAGTTCAAACTATATCTGAACCTACTCACTTTTCTAATAATTCAATGTCCCTAATTGATCACCTATATACAAATTTTCAAGTACAGCACAGTGCAGTTGTAGAATATGATATCAGTAGACATTCTTTAATATACTGCAGCTTTGAATCAGCTCAACCCACACCTCCATCGCGAGATTTTACTTATAGAAGATTACATAACATAAACCTTTACGATTTCCAATATGATCTAGAGAGCTGGAATTGGGATATAATTCTTAGGATGGAAGACATAGATAATAAAATTGAATATTTAAATTTTTCCATGCTCAGTCTTATTGACCAACATGCTTCGGTTATAGAAATTAAAACTAATAATAAACGAAAAATTGAACAGCCTTGGATTACAGAAAACATTAGATTAATGCAAAAACTGCGTGACAATGCCTTAAGAAAATATAAAAGTACTAGATTAGAGAATCATTTGGATTTTTATAAAAATCTGAGAAATTATACCTCTTCTGCAATAAAATGAGAGAAAAAGGCTTCCCTTACATTTACATTGTCTCATTGTAACTCAAAAGAGAAATGGAGTGATCTCTCAAAATTAGTTGTCAAATCTAACAGAAAACAGTTAATTACATCTCAAGTTACAAGCAATTTAAACGAACTGAATGAATTCTTTGTTAATGATGTAAAATAATTAAAAATATTAGACCTCAAGCATACGGTTCTGATAACATTAATATTCAGATGATACTACTTTGTTGTCCATTTATTATCCCCTACTTGACTCATATTATAAATGAGTGTATTCGAGTAAGTCATTTGCCCTCCGCGTGGAAACAAGCTCATATCAACCCTCTACCAAAAGTATCCAATCCTAAAGTCTACAGTCAGTTAAGAAGTATAAGTATTTTACTCACACTCTCTAAACTTTTTGAAAAAGTCTTGGAAACTCGTAAGCGTCAACAAATACAAGATCCAAAATTTTACCTGTAAACCAATCCGGTTTCAGAAGTGGTTATAGTTGTGCAACTGCAATGGCAACTGTAACAGATGACATGTTGCTTTCCCTTGACAATAACCATGTGTGTGTACTAGTACTACTAGATTATTCTCGAGCATTTGACATGATTAATCATCAACTTCTTATAGCTATTTTGTTGTTAATATTAATTCTCATTTAAGCTCTATATCATCTTTATCAAATAAACACTACATATCCAATTAGATAAGGACATCTTACCGATAAACGATTGTTATAAAAGTTTAGGTTTAATTTTGAATTCTAATTTACGATTTATAAAACACACTACTGAAAAACTTCGTAAAGCTTATTGCACTTCAAAACTTATTTACCCACACAGGTATGAACTAACCACAGAAATTAAACTAATGCTCACTGATTCACTGGTCTTATCTCACTTTAACCATTGTGACAATGTGTACGGCCCTTGTTTGCGCAAGTTTGATTTAGACCGGATTCAAAAAGTGCAAAATACTCGTAGCTGTCTGCGGTTGATATATGATATCAGGAAATATGATCGTATCTTACATAAGTTAAAGAATGCAAAATGGCTAAATATATACAACAGGCGCGAACTTCATTCCTTATGTTTATTTTACAGGACTCTAAAAATATAAATCTAAGGCATAGGAATTTGATTGATGTTCCTATGAATAATAAAGAAGTATATAAGATATCCTTTACTTACCAAATATCATTAATGAGTCATCTTCTGGATATCCCTATTTACAAGCTTTCTGTCAATGTCAATATAAAGTATTATTTGATTCGACATTCAAGATATTTCGAATACGAAATAAAATCGCTTGATCTGAGCTGCTATTCTCAGATTATTCGATTTAATTTCAAATATGGATACTCGTCTAAGAAATGTTTCCGCATGCACACGAAAATAGTTATTGAAATTATTGAAAAACTAACAAAAAAAGAAGAAGTACTGACATTAACATTAGGTTCTGGGATTTTGTTTTGTGATTTAATTTAGTTGAGGTAATGGCGCTAAACAAAAATTACAGATCAGTACAAAAAAGCTTAATGGTAGAATTTATGCAAAACCATGAAATATTACAGACGGAAAATTTAATACTGAATTCACATTTAAAAAAAGCACACGAGCGTTGGACTCAACTTGCCAACATATTAAACGCTGTCCCGGCAACCAGAAAAGTCTGGAAAACATGGACTAATTGAACTAACATAATGTATTTTATATTATAAATGTTTTAAAAGTATAAAGTTATTCTATTTTTTCAATATTTAAAACATAGTTTGTCATTATTAACTTTCCCAATAAGATAAATAGAAAGAAATATTGTTGAACATTATGTAAATCAGTTTTCATTCGTTTCCATCAATTAAAATGTATTTGCTACAACTAAGTTACTACTGTTAACGAGTTCTTCTGGATCATTCCAGAAAAGCCTCCGACGCACTCGGCTGCTTGCTCTAAAACATGTAGGGCCTCTAAATATACCACGCCCTTTAGTGCCATACGATTTTAACACAAACGAATATGAATAACAAATATTTACAAAAAAAGTCAATACAAAACTCAACAGCAAATAAAAATATAAACACATAAAAAATAATAACATCTAGAAATAAATAGGTATGACAATTAACGTCAACACTGACAAACCTCTCCTTTTTCGCATACGGAATACATTCTTGATTGGTTGGGATCAATCGATGCAACTAGAATAAAAAATTTCGCGTACCGATTCATAAGTCATCCGAAATCGAGATTTGAAATACAATTTTCTTGATTTCATTCGAGATTCGAAATATTTCGTATACGAAATGAAATCACTTGATTTGAGAATGGGACCCCTGAGACTAGGACCCCTCGCTTTTCTGTATTATATAATAAAAATAAATTGAAAATTTTTAATATGTATTTTTTGGATACTAATATGATAAAACCTATCGATTTTCTATAGTTTTATGCAAGAATAAAATATAGCATTCAATAATTAAAATTACTGATAAGTAGTTTTCAGATTTAGACAATTTAAACTTTAAAGTGTAATTTCTTAACAAGAATTGGTCCCAATTTTCCGGTAAAGTCCTGTTGATATATGTTTACCCTTCGTTTGACAAAGGGTTTTTTTATTTATCAAAGAATGCGCATCACGGCACTCTAGTCCAGTGAATTGTATATGAGATCATTTAAATTTGACATGTAAATGTCAGTGGTCATTTTCAAATTGCCTGTGTACATTTTTCAAAATTTAACGTAATGCACAATTTATCCAAAAAAATACCAATATCATCTAAATTTTCCTTGCTTAGTGAAAATGGAATGATATATGGATTAAATACAAACATCTTAAAATTAAACAAATCCTCATTACAATGTCAAAAACTAGAAAACGAAGGAGCTGCGTGTTTAAGACGAGACGACAAAAGGTTGGTTTGTAATTTCTGCTCCTCCAGTGGTTGCAGTATGTTTAAGAGACTTTCTACAGGGCTGTCAGAACAACCGTCTACCTTCAGAAAGTTTGAACGTGAATTTACTACGTCTGTTTCAAAGTTAGTGTCGTCCTCGGTTAAATTGTCAACCGTAGAAGAAAAAGATAAATATTTCAAAAAGACTTATACAGGCAGAACACGAAAGCAATCCGCAAAATCGCACAGTTCCTCAAAGCGAAGTGTAGTGTGTGATAACGATATTAATAACTTATATAAAAGAGTTAAATCTATATCGTTAAAACAAAAACCCCTTCTTGGGTACCTACCGCGCTTTGGAACTCCTGCTGGTTTGAAATTGCTTCGACATAATGAGAAAAAATCTCTGAAGAAACACGAAATAAGACGAAAAAACAAAGCCGACGTAACCTCCGATTCTAGAAAGTACATGTCATCTAAATCTTCAAAACATGATGGAACAACATGTGTAAGAAGCTCAAACAGTAATATGCGATGCGATCTAACCAAAAAGATGATAAGCAAGACAGCGGTTACGGGCGTAAGAGAAAATATGAACGACAAAGCAACAGTTTATTATTCTTGTGACGAGGAGGAATCTCGCGACAGAGACGTGGACAAAAAGTACAAGAAACACGCAAAACAAATGCTTCAAAACGAACGTTCAATAAAAGACGCGAATTCTGATAGAAGAACAATCAGAACAGATAATTGTTCGCAACGTTTACGCCAAAGATCCGATCTAATCTTGAAGCCGCTGACAAAAAAATTCAAAAAGAAATCAGAATATGGAGAACAGAGTTTATCGAATGAGGCAGAGCCAGAAAAAAGATTAACTAACTATAAAAGTTTTTCGAAGAGTAAACCTAATAAAAACGGTCTGCCCAAGAGAAATAAAATGACCAAACTAATGAACCAGAGTATTCCCGATGACAAAAAGAGATATACTCTATCGAAATCTTTAACTAAATGGTCTTCTATCCATGAGAAATACAACTCCCCGGCCATTAAAGTCGAAGATGACAAACTGAAAAAATTGGCTACAACTTATAATAAAGAATATCCAAAGGAAAAGTCCAAAGAGTTGTTAACAGACGGAAAGGAACATGAAGCCACGAGGTATAAACTAACTTTAATATCCTCATTGAAAAATTCTCAAAGTTCAAAACCATCTATCGAAGATTACTATTATGACAACTTAGCTAATTCTTCCCGATGGTCTACTGAACTAGGGTTACCTAGTAATAACCTTATTTCCGAAAACAATGACGAACAGAGTTGTAGGAGACAGAAATTGGCGTCTTTGCGAAGATTTCAGCATGCATCTTTGTCTACTGATCATCTTGAAAAAGAACGTAAAATTACCTTAACTAAGATGATTACAACATGGCCCAGTTCTCCAAAATCACAACGTACTGGAAGGTGGATTAAAACACAAAAATTTTCAATAGATAAATTCACCCAACCTCCGAAAATACCAACAATCGCGGAATTTTTGCTTAGAAAACGGCATGAAGAAGAGGTTGCTGTTAATCAGAAAAAAGCACAAAAACACACCGGCAAAGTGCTTCGTAGTAGAGAATATGAGGAACATCTAGATGTAAGTAAACTACGCCTTTTAGGAAAAAAATGTCTTAATAAGTAATAATCGTATATTTTAGGTAAATCCAGGTTCATCCTTTTTTTAAGCAGAGAGAGTAAAAGAGAATTTGGCTGCTTTCAAGTAAGTTTTATAACATAGGATATATTTCGAAATTCATAAAGAACCCTGAGGATAGGCAAACAAAGGAAGTTGATGTTTTTGACACAGTGATGGATATAATTTGGGAATATATTAGTTATTTAACTGCAACTTACAGAACTGTTATTGACTTGTTGATGAGGTGATATTTATTGGATTTTTTTTTATTATTTGCCGTCCAAACGAATACGTATCTAATAAAAGAAAAAACGATAGAGGCTTTCGAAGACACTACCACCTGTCAATAATGTAAGCTCTCTCTCAACCGTTAGGACGCGCTGTACGTGATGCAGGTTTATAAACGCAAGTTTTAGGATACCAAAATTAATATTTCATAGATGTACAAATTATTTGAAAACATTTTAGTAACATAAAAGTAGGAAATTATTGTAAAATAAAAAAATAAAATCTTTGTACAAACTTATTCTTTTTTTTAATTTATTTATTATTTTTTTAATTATTGATTATGGAGACGTATCCTTATTTTTTGTGGAGTGATTATAATTAGATTCCGTACAATGATTAATCGTAATAAAATATATTAAAATCTCTTCGCCAAAAATACCGCAATCTTGTGAGACTAGATTTTCTACTTTTTTCTGCGGTTTTAACCAAAGATTAAAAATGTTGTACGATTTTGTACTGCTAGGCTCCTTTTAAATATTCTCTACAATTCAAGTGCGCACTCGTATGTTCTAATAGGGTTTTATAGTTTACGAGATCATCGGGAGTATACGATGAATCGGAATAAAATAATAATTGATAAAGTACTGGCGTTCCTTTCACATCCCCTCCCGGAAAGTCTTTCTCCGATAGCATAAGTCTATTATAAATAATATTTTAATTTTTAATTAGTTTTCACAAATACTAGAAAATACATTTTTAAAAAACTATTAAAAATATTATGTTCTATAAATTATATTTCAGTTATTAAACCAATACTTTACTTTTGCCAAACTTTGTACGGTTCAATTAGTAGCCAGAAAACCACCTGTATCAAAATTAAATCAACAATATTTTCATTTTTCAAATACCATTTTAAAATATCGGTGGTATAGTTTTGATATGAGGAATATATGCATAATTGATTACATTTTCATTTTCATTAAGAAAAAACATAAAAAACATAAAAAACATACGTGAGCATAACACGTCAAATTTAAATGATTATATACTATTATATATATATATATATATATATACAATATGTCTCAGTAAGTTGGAAGCATATGGGAAACTTTTTTATTATTAATTTCAGGAAAAAAATGTATTCTTCATAAAAAGTTCTGCATGTTCTAAAATCTAAAATACAATCAACAGATATCAATTTTTTTCAGTCGTGTACGAGGTATGTCGAAAAATATAAATTTTGCTCAAGAGTAAAGTACCTTAATTTTTGACAATATCGAAAAATGTTACTAAAAAAAGTTGATCAGAATTAAAAATTACGTTTAAATATGTAAGTACATCAATTTACATTAATAAAATTATTTTTAAAACGTATGTCTACAATAATGCAAATTTAACTGTAGTGCACTTATTACGCGTTTTAATTGCAAAATTATTAGAAAACATCGAAAAACTAAAAGGTTATCATGTGTTTCGTAATCACAAGAGATAAATGTTCATTCAAAATAGAAATATTAGTAAAAAATAAAATAATCTGAAGTTTTAATTTAAATGGATGTACTTGTATATTTAACCGTAATTTTTAATTCTGATCAACTATTTTTAGTAACATTTTTCGATATTGTCAAATTTAAAGATACTTTACTCTTGAGCAAAATTTATATTTTTCGACAAACCTTGTATACGGCTCAACAAATTTTAAATCCGATAGTTGTATTTTAGATTTTAGAACATGCAGAACTTTATATGAAGAATACATTTTTTTCCTAAAATTAATAATAAAAAAGTTTCCCATATGGTTCCAACTTACTGAGACATATTGTATATATATATATATATATATATATATTAAAAAACTTGAACTTGTGTACAGTATTTCATTATCTTAACATATTAGAAATGAAACTAATCTGTAAAAAAATGTATCGGTCCTTAACAATAATACTTCAAAAATTATTGTAAAGAATAAGCTTTAATGATTGAGTTTCCTAAATCTAGTAATTGAATGTATTCTTCACCTCCATTTTGTGTTTAAAAATTCTTCTAGCCATTTATTTAATGGATTTTCGCATATCTCCATTACTAGTTTCTACAAGAGTATTTAAAGTGTCGTGATAGCATTAAACATCCTCTTCCTTGCATATGTAGCTCAATCTTTCAAATATCATACTTTTATTCAAAGGTTTAAATCTAAATTTCGTGCACATAGATGTCAGCAGTTCTATAATCTTGGATACATAATTACAAATTAAACAAAACCGCGTAGTTTTCGTTTCCTTCTCCATAGTTCTCCTCAAAGCAGCTTGAGCCGCATAATGACACCAAAAACACCAACGGAAGATGACTTTAACATAATATAAACAAAATGTAATTTTTTTAAATGTTTTTGCTTACGTTACTATTATGTCATTTGTTACCGTTAAATATTCGTATCTTTTTCATTTGTTATTATTGCTACAATACGTTAGATTAAATGTTTAATAAATAAACAATTCATTTTAATTTGTTTTTTCTTGTCCTCGAGTAAAGGGATTATCAATTTCTTCTTCCAAGCTCTAGAATGTCCTACTATCTCTAGATATCTGCAGGTAACTAAGTTTGTAATATTTGGAGGACAGGAGTGGACGTATAATTCGGATCAAATTTCCTTGTAAGTCATTTGATCTTTCAATTATAATGGAAAAGTAGGTATGTATATTTTAAGGATTATATTCTCGGCAATGATTTCTCGTGAAAAAACATATAGTAGGTAGCTCTACTGTGTTTTTCATTGAAGATAAAGGTATCCATCTTGATCACATCTATAAGCTAAACTTTTAGCAGGTTGTAGATCTTGTTTATGTTTTAGAAATGAGGTTTCAGCTGTACCAGTGTACAGTGTCGTACACCAAGTAGAACCATTTAATATATTATGTTTAGTGGATTCCACTCCGAAATTAGAGGTTTGTAATCATTTTTGTAAAAGAAACAACAACTATTATTCTATTGACATTTTATTTAAAATTAGTGAGTTACTTAATAAATATTTTCATATAATGTATTTCCATATCTACTCAACTTGATAGGACACAGTTTCATTACTTAAAAGGTATACTAAGATTTTGTTTTGTGAATATA
The DNA here is from genome assembly GCA_951812935.1 of Hermaeophaga mercurialis. Lineage (NCBI taxonomy): Eukaryota > Metazoa > Arthropoda > Insecta > Coleoptera > Chrysomelidae > Hermaeophaga > Hermaeophaga mercurialis. The sequence continues at coordinate 18,601,011 of OX638365.1, forward strand.
TTGTAAGGTTTATAAAAAGACCAACTTATGAAAAATGTTTTTAAAAAGGCGTTTTGATTAAATCGGTGCATTGTTTTATTTTATTTTACATGTAGGTAATAGATATTCCTATTTAACTTTTCTGGACCATTAATCCAATGTTGGCAATGAAGTGACCTATATCGAATCAAATTAATTCTTATACATGTTTTATAATAATTTTCTAAAAGAGAGGCGAGCTTTAAAATGCAAAAAAAAACTGAATTCAGTACAATTTATTTACAAACTTTACAATTTTACATTACATGCAGTTTTTATAACTAAATGCCACCCCAACTTCTGAATAAATTATTTCGTTTATTTACTAACTTATATTAACGATTATAGCAAAATAAAACTTCAAATTTAAAGATAAAGTAAAGACACTTTTACAACACAAATATTTCAATTTTGAATTGATAAAGAAAAAAATTGTCTAAAAATCTTAAGAGCGTTGTAAATATTATGAAACAATATTATTTTTTAATAAATATTTAATCTATGAATATCGTTTCGCGATTTCTAAGTAAGCTTAAAAACTTTTCGATGCGAATAGTTATCAACAAGCCTACAACTTACAATTATGTAATATGAAATCCTGGGCTCTCTGAAAATTTCTACAACACAATGTAAACAATTTTGTTATAAGCTTGTGAATAAGTAATCGACATCTGTTAATTTTGATCAAACAAAAATAAAAACTGATACAGTGTCAACAGCGAATTTAATTTAGTCGTCTTGTCTATGTAACTGTTGTAAAGTCAATAATGAAACCGTGATTTTTTTGTGTAAATGTAATGTAATAAATTGTTGCAAAATATTGTCAATCTCTTAAGATGACAATTTTTTTTCCTCTTTATAAACCACATTTCGTTAATTTAACAATTAGGTAATTAATTTAAGTAAGTGTCTATACTGTCTTGTTTACTGTTTGATTGATATTCTAAATTAGAATTTTGAAAAATCTTCATTACTAAAATTTTTGAACAGACCTACAATTTATAACCAAATAGTAAATACAAAAAATACCTATACATTCCAGAGATTACTGAAAAATTAAAAACTTATACAATTTTAACGCCAAATCATTTGAAATTATTTATAACGGTTGTAAAGTCAATTTAAAGAAACAAAATTAAAACCCGGTTTTAAACCGACAGTTTCTTGTTTCACTCTTCTACATACTAAAATTTGATAAATTACTTTCGCCAAATAACTCCTGTGTCTCCAAAACCATCTGGGGTCTGTGTCTGGTTGATGAAAATCGTGTTGCTGCTACATCCTGATACACTCTTTGGAATTTACTTGGGATATAATCATCGACTGTCGCTGATATTATTTCTATTGTAGGATGTGCTGGCAATTATTTACGGGAAATCTGGCCAAAAAGTACACATTGTAATTTGAAAATCTCGTAGAAGTAAGGCAAATGAACTAAATAACATTTCACAAATAATTTTTCTGCCAAATCTGAACTTCGAATTTTTTGACGTCTTGTGTTTGACATCTAAGTTATATCAATCATAATTCGAAAATAATTGAGGCCATGAAATTGTTTTCTTGCATGAAATTAAAAATATAAATAATGATTTAATTAATCTCATGCAATACTACGTGGGTACCCATTTAAAATAACCCAACCGAATATTAGCGATAAATTAAATGAGCCAAATGTTAAGTGCTCAAGTTAAATTGTATTTTTACTGTGATACGACTAAATTATGAAATTCTATTTAATGCGAGAGTCACATTTTTATAATTTTAAAACCCTTGTATTTTCTTGATGTATTTTTAGCTACTTTGTTAAACTATCCTATTGTTATAATCGAGTTAACAATATTTGAAATCTAAAATATACAGAGCTTTGTAATAGAATAGAAAATTATTTGTTCTATCGTGGATATTTCGTTTGACGCAGTAGTAGGTTAATAAGATAGATAATATTGACCATTCGCACGCTTAAGCAGTAGAAAATGATTCCTGTCGTTAAAATAAAAAACATTTTTTGAGTAAATCTGGATATGCGGAATGGTTCCACTTCCTTTATAAATTCCATTTCCTTTTAGGGTATTCGTTTTTTGTTAGTACTTCCCGAAATATTGTACGAGAGCTGCTTCTTTAATTTCGGAATATGGCACCGCTGTAATGTCTGAATTCTAAAAACTGTGTTTGGGGTCCGAGGAACCATCAAAAATAACTGTTTTTCGGTCGTGCCACGAATATAAATTGGGTCGGAGAAAAATTCTCATGAAAGCCGAACCACATTCTTAAAAACGGCAGAAAAGTTCCTCTAAGAGAAATGATACGGCTAGATCGTCATGTAACGTTTAGGGAAATTCAGTAAAGAACAAAAGTTCAGTCAAAAATAAAGTGCTCAAACAAATTCTGTTCTGAAAGTTGCTCAAAGTTATGCTGATGCAAATAAACCTTTTTTCGAATGAAAAATATGTATAAATAAATAAATATCAACAAATTTGTTTTAAATTAAAGAAAAAGTTGTTTCCTCTTGTTAACCATGTAATGGGAAAATTAAATCCGTTAGTTGTTAAAAATCCGACTTTTTCGTTTGTTGCCATTTGGCTACAGTATGCGTTCAATACTTATATTTTATTCCAATTTTTTTTACAGAAAATGAGTAATCGAAAACCTATGAATTAAAGAAATTTAGAAGTTTACTGGCCAAACTATACCCGGTTTAAAAGCGAAGATGCATATTTCTCGGACAATGACAGTATTAAGGTTCTTTCATTTATTTTTTAAATCGTTGAAAATTGTTTAGATAATGGTGAACAAGAAACGGAAGTTGCAGATAATGATAAAACGAAAATGCTGATTCAGAAAATGTTGAAATTGATAATGAAGAACTGGATCTTTCATCAACATCTTACGCTTTGCAAAGAAAAGTAGGTAAAAGAAACATTTAAAAAAAAAAACAATATAACGTGAAAAAAGACAGGTTTGCAGCAAATTGATACCCAGCTTGTTTTCCTTTACTAGTTTTTCACTTATTTCTTTACTCAAGAGCTCATTTATAAAATACTAAATGAAACCAATATTCCGTTCAGAAGAAACCAGAAACACTATGCTTATTTAGTGCTATAGATATTAGGCAATTCAACATTGGATTAATACTGATTATGTCCGTAGTGCACATGCCTAATGAATGCTCTTTTGCATTGATGAGTTGGAATTTTAATCAATAAAAGAAACCATAGCAGTCAGTTTCTTCATTTCGATAATAATGATAATCTCGATAACTCATGATCAACCAGGGCATGATAAATTCCACAAAAAGAGACCTGTAATTATTATTTTTAATGATACATTTTCGTGTCGAACAACATTTGAGTGTCAATGAAATGTGTTCAACTAAAATCAAGCACTGTATGAAACAATATCTTCTTAAGAAACGCGACAAATAAACAATTCAGAAGGCAAAGAAACGAACCAGATGTAGGTGCTTTATTTAAAATTGTATTTCTGCGTTTAGCAAGACTCATACCGGACACGCTTTTATATCACGACAATTATTATAGTAGTAACAGGTGGACATGAAATTTTATTACGGAAAGTTGGCTCTGTCAACGTCCTTCTTGTCTTGAAATATGAGTTTCAACTTATATTCGAGTGTAGCATCTGTAATATTCTATCCAATAAAGTAACCATTCGATAATGAGGAAAAAACTTTTCTTTTATCGCAAGAACTTAGATCAACCTTCAATTTTTTAATATTTCCGCAAAAGTTTAAAGATTTTTTGTGTACTCCACTCCACACTACATATACCTGAATGTAGATTAATACGTAAATTTTAGTTTTTGCATTTTTCTTTTCGTTTTTAGACATATGCACACGTACAGTAACCGAAACTTTGACATAATTTACATGTCATTCCAACAACTTGCAAGCATAAAGTAATACATTTAAGAATTAACATTATTGCTAAGTAGTTTTCAGATTTAGACATAATTTAATCGTTAAAGAGTAACTTATTAATAAATATTGGGCCTAATTTTCCGATCAAGTCCTATTGATATGTGACTATCTTTAGACTGACAAAGAGGTTTCTTATTTTTCAAAGAATGCACCTCATAACGTACTATAAAACAATTTCTGCTAAAAATGTACGCACTCTAGTTCGATGAAATGTCCTTATAAATTGTTTGACATCTAAATTGTCACTATCTAATGATTATTCGAAGTGCGCGTGTTTTGATTTTTCAAAATTTACCATAATGTTCAATTTATCTAAGAAAATTCAAATGTCATCGAAATTAGAATACAGACGACCGACCAATTTGGAACCAGGCCATTTACAAAAGTTTTTCAAACAAGACGTTTTTAATTTCCGTTCCTCCAGTGGTTGCAGTAAGTTCAAGAGACTTGACTATAATATATTCTCTTTCACATCAGTGTCACCTTCAGGCAATATCAAATCAGTTAAGATGTCAACTCTGACCAAACGTTATAAACATTTAAAAGAACCTTTTAGTGGAAAATCTATAAAGAAACACGAAACCAGCCGAGAAAACAAAGCCGACGTAACCTCCGATTCTAAAAATGACATGTCATCTAAATCTGGCCGATTAAATAAACCATCTCGTTTGTCTCTAACCAATAAGAAGATGAACAAGACAGCAGTTAAGGCCATACGAAAGAACACAACACATATGTTTTCTCAAGGAACACTCTACGGATTAGCCTCATTCTTGGAGCCGCTAAGAAAGAAATTCTCCAAAAAGTCAGAATGTGGAGAACAGAGGTCACTGTATAAAAGAGAGACTAAAAAAAAATTAACTAACTGTAAGTTTTGTTCAAAGAGTGAAGCAAATAAAGAAGATCCACCCAAGATAAATAAATTAAAAGCCGTATCTGAAATTCCCTTATTCATGCCCCTAAGTAACGGCGATAAGAAAAACAGATGTACCCTGTCGAATTCTTTAACTAAATGGCCTTCTACCCCTGATAAATTCAACACGCCGATCATTAAAACCGAAAAGGCTTACGAAGAACTAAAAAACCTGGCTGCATCTAATAATAGAGAATATCCAAAGGAGAAGTTGTTAACGTGCAAAAACGAAAATTATAAAAAGAGATACAAATTAATATATTTGCTCATGAAGTTCCAAAACAACCAGTCGAAGAGAAGTATTCCTACAACTTACTTCAATCTCCTTGATAGTCTACTGAACTAGTATTACCTACTAATAATCTTATTTCCGAAAATATGGAGGAAAAAAAATTGTATGTGACAGAAATTTTCGACGTTTAAATCCATTCAATCTCGGAATTTTGGCTTAGAAATTGCATGAAAAATAAATTGCTGCTAAATTGAAATAAGAACACAAACACGTGGTCAATGTTTGATTTTAGGTACATTTTAATATGCCAAAATAATATTTTAAAAATGTAAAAATTATTTGAAATTGAAATTTTTGTAAGATACAAAATAGCAAATTATTATATAATAAAAAAAAATAAAATCTTTGGTATATATTGTACAAACTTTTGTGCTTTTTAACTGTGAAATGTATGTGTTTATTTTTTCTTATGTTTGTATTATTTTTAATTACGAAAACGTGTCCTTATTTTTTTATGGGTGTACTTCCTACTACTGTCCTTCATTTATTACAAACTTAATTATGTGCATCGCGGTTTCGGGGACTAGAAATCGGTACATTTTAGGGATTAATTTGTCAACCCCGCTCGCCAATCACTTGGTAATTCCCAGTCCACAATTTCTTCATTCTCATTTTGTACCAAAATCGGCACAGATATATAAATAGATAAATTTTCGCGGAAATAAATTTAATTATTCAATTAATTTATATCGTCTGCTTTGGAATCAGAAACCACTTCAACATCTGAGAATGAGACAGAATCCACTTCATCGACAAATAATAATATACATAATATACATTATTACTCAAATAATTATATATTATATATTAATATTTCGAATATATATGTACTTCGAATGAACTCGAGCACATTGTTTTTGGAACAAATAAGAAAAATTAGAACACAAACTATCTAGAACTCTTCGCAGCTCTTTAAATTTTAAAATAATTTACAAAACGTGTCATTAATTCCCATATACTAATGCGAATTAACAATACCACCGCCATCTCATATATAAACCATATGGGTGGTACGAAATTTAAAAAATTAAATTTGTTATCTAGACATATTCAATTCTGCGAAAACGAAAATTTATTTGTTCGTGCCTCATGAATAAATACCTTAGACAATCTAGACTCCGAATTTGAAATTTCAGACAAATACTACGACATAAACATTCGGCCACCCCGAAATTGATTTATTCGCTTCCCGAATAATTGCAAAATGTAAAAACTATTTCTCGTGGAAACCCGATCCTGGAGCCTTCACAATTTGTTGGAATAAGTTATTCTTTTACGCTTTCCCTCCATTCTGTTTAATTGCTGTTTAATTTCTAACGTAATTAGGAAAATATATAGTGTTGGTTCCACTATGGAAAGCTCTACCGTGGTTTCCACTGTTCAAAAAACATTTGAATAGGGTCAACTCTAACTTTTAACCCTAATAAAGACATGTTATTATCTCCTCTTAGGGAATCTCACCCACAATGTAGTCGGGTCGGCCCTCTCCAAAATATGTAACAACATGAGAATAGATACTCTCATCTCATCCATTTCTAATTGAGCATTCAGACAATATGACGTTATATGTAAAAAATGGTGGGCCTTTTGTGTGGGAAAATACAAAAACCCACAATCACATGATATAATTTTAATAAAAGAATTTTTTAAAAGATTTTTAAAAACAAATCATTCTCGCTTATAAATAGCCACAAAGCAGCTTTAAGTTTGATTTTGTCTGAACCACAAAAAAGATTCAGAGTTTTTTAAAATATATATGAGAAACCGAAGAAGAGATGGCACAGACCAATTATTATTAATATATAAAAAACCACACAGACCGGGATGATCATCCGTATCTTTCGTAATAAGTTTTATAATAGAGCCCTTAGCATATCAAAAGGTACATTTGCGATTGCGAAATGCATAATGACACCAAAAACACCAACGGAAGATGACTTTAACATAATATAAACAAAATTTAATTTTTTATAACTTTTTTTCTTACGTTACTATTATGACATTTGTTACCGTTAAATATTCGTACTTTTTTTATTTGTTATTTTTGATCAAATTTCCTTCTAAGTCATTTGATCTTTGAATTATAATGGAACAGTAGATTTGTATATTTTAACGACTAGATTCTTGGCAAAGATTTGTCGTGAAAAATTATATAGTAGCTCTACTGTGTTTTTCATTTAAGATAAAATTATCCATGAAGCTCATATCTATAAAGAAAATATTTTAGCAGGTGGTAGATTTTGTTTCTTTTACCAATTTTTATTCAGTGGAGAAACCCCAAGTAGAACCATTAAATATATTATGTTTAGCGGATTCCAGTCCGAAATTAGAAGTTTGTAATAATTCTTTGTAAAAAAAACAACAATTATCTGACATTTTATTTAAAATTAGTAAGTTACTAAATAAATATTCTGATATAATGTATTTCCATATTTACTGAACTTGATAGGACTCAGAATTTCATTACTTAAAACGTATATTAAGGTTTTGTTTTGTAATAGATATTCCTATTTAACTTTTCTAGACCATTAATCCAGTATTGGCCATGAAGTGCCCTATACCTTTCAAAGTAATTTTAATACCTTCGAGAAAGTGATTGTAATGTGATTTAGTTTTTTTGAAACTTTCTAATGACTAATTTAACAAATGTATTCAAACAAAGAATAATTAAACATAATAGACCTAACAAATTTAATGAACACACTTGTTTAAATGTATACTTTGCTTGCATCTATATATACAAAAAACAATGAGAAAAATATCCTCTTTCAAATGTGGGTTTTAGATTTTTGATATTAAAAAACGTAGTAAGTCGTTTCATTTTATATTTTTTAGAATCAGCCTTACAAACCGCTTAACATTTATTATTAACACGCAATCTAAAAATGAATAAAATGTTAGGAAAAAGTACATATTTTATAATAATTTAGAGGCGAGCTTAAAAGTGCAAAAAAATCAGAATTCAATACAATTTATTTACAAACTTTTACAATTTTACATTATTTGCAGTTTTTATAACTAAATCCCACCCCAAGTTCTGAATAAAGTATTTCGTTTATTTACTAACTTATATTAACGATTAGAGCAAAATACAAACTTCAAATTTAAAGATAAAGTAAAGACACTTTTACAACACAAATATTTCAATTTTCAATTGATAAAGAAAAAAATTGTCTAAAAACCTTAAGAGCGTTGTAAATATTATGAAACAATCTTATTTATTAATTAATAATTAATCTATGAATGTCGTTTCGCGATTTCTGTGCGAGTTTAAAAACTTTTCGATGCGAATAGTTATCAACAAGCCTACAACTTACAATTATGTAATATGAAATCTTGGGCTCACTCAAAATTTCTACAACATAATGTAAACAATTTTGTAAAAAGCTTGTCAATAAGTAATCGACATCTGTTAATTTTGATCAAACAAAAATAAAAACTGATACAATGTTAAGAGCGAAATCAATTTAGTTGTCTTGTCTATGTAACCGTTGTAAAGTCAATAATAAAACCGTGATTTTTTTATATGTAAATGTAATGTAATAAATTGTTGCAAAATATTCTCAATCTCTTAAAATGGCAATTTTTTTCTTCCTCTTTATAAACTACATTTCGTTAAGTTATTAATTAGTTTCCTAATTTATGTAAGTGTCTATACTGCCGTCTTGTTTGATTATCTTGTTTACTGTTTGATTGATATTCCATATTAGAATTTTGAAAAGTTTTCATTACTTAATATTTTTCAGCAGACCTATAATTTATAACCAAATAATAAATACAAAAATATACATTCCAGAGATTACTGAAAATTTTGAAATTTTGTTTTATAAGACTGTTATTAAGTTCTTATTGGACATCTCTTAATTTTGACATAAAAATTAAAAACTTGTAAAATTTTAACGCCAAATCATTTGAAATTATTTATAACCGTTGTAAAGTCAATTTAAAGAAACAAAATTAAAACCCGGTTTTAAACCGCCAGTTTCTTCTTTCACTCTTCTATATACTAAAATTTGATAAATTACTTTCGCCAAATAACTCCTGTGTCTCCACAACCATCTGGGGTCTGTGTCTGGTTGATGAAAATCGTGTTGCTGCTACATCCTGATACACTCTTTGGAATTTACTTGGGATATAATCATCGACTGTCGCTGATATTATTTCTATTGTAGGATGTGCTGGCAATTATTTACGGGAAATCTGGCCAAAAAGTACACATTGTAATTTGAAAATCTCGTAGAAGTAAGGCAAATGAACTAAATAACATTTCACAAATAATTTTTCTGCCAAATCTGAACTTCGAATTTTTTGACGTCTTGTGTTTGACATCTAAGTTATATCAATCAATAATTCGAAAATAATTGAGGCCATGAAATTGTTTTCTCGCTTGAAATTAAAAATGCAAATAATCATTGAATTAATCTCACGCAAAACAGCGTGGGTACCCATTTTAAATAACCCAACCGAATATTAGCGATCAATTAAATGAGCCAAATGGTCAGGGAAGAAGTGCTCAAGTTAAATTGTATTTTTACCGTGATACGACTAAATTATAAAATTCTCTTTAATCAGTAGGAAGTGTGAGAGTCATTTGAAACCCTTTTATTTTCTTAATGTATTTTTAGCTATTTTGTTAAGGTTTCCAGTTGTTATAATCTCGTTAAAAATCTTCGAAATCTAAAATATTCATAAATATGTAATACTTTTCTAGGGATACATTATAGAATAGAAAGTTATTTGTTGTATCGTGTGGATATTTTAATCGAAAAGGAACTGTGGGTTTAAATGGGGATCATTTCCGGGTAATGATTTTGTTTAATTTACGATTAATGAATAGTGAAAAAAAGTGTTTGGATGATCTAAAAACTGCATTTGTGTCCGAGCCACCATCAAAAATGTTTTTCGGTGGTGCCACGAATATAAATTGGCTAGGAGAACAACATTCTTAAAAACGGGAGAAAACTTTGTGATCCTGTAAGAGAAATGATACTGGTAGATCGTCATGTAACGTATAGGGAAATTCAGTATTGCTTAAGCAGCGATATGAAATAGATTATTCAAATTTTGCATGATCACTCAAGAACAAAAGTTCAGTCAAAAATAATTCTGTTCTGAAAGTTGCTCAAAGTGAAGCAAATAAATCTTTTTTGGAATTAAAAATATGTATAAATAAATAAATATCAACAAATTTAGTTTTCACTCAACAAATCTTATTATGAATATTCCAATGTAATTATTGAATAATAAAGTACAATATCTTAATTGCTGAGTAATTAAATTATATTGTTCGGAATATAACAATAATCTAAAGGTGTACTGTTAATATTAGTACACATTTTATTAGCCACTATTAAAAGTAGCTTCGTCTGTTGTAGAAAGAGACACTATCTAAAAGTATATTTTTCATTACTTGAAAAATTAGATCGCTGTCATATTTTTAAAACGACATAAATTCGTACTTAAACAGTGTCCTTAGTGCAAGCTAGTAAAATCAAAATTTGTTTATTTAAAGCGATCCTTAATTTGACTAGCTCGAATTTTTGAATTTGAAAAAAATTAAGTAATTTTTCCCACATTTATGTAATACCCTTTAGTATCATAGTTTTATTTCACATTTTTTGTCAATGTATACTTCAACAGTAGATTATCTATCTACTTACATTACCTTTTATATTGTCAACCCCTCGCATATTCTTTAATTGTGCAAACGTGTATAAATTTTTCTGTATAATTAAACACCCTTATAATATTCAAATATCAATCAAAATAAGATCAAGCGCTACCTCCTACTCACGCATGCTTCCCTTATCGGAAAACTCCCTTTATGGATAACGCTGTCGACAGAGTTTATGGAAGTTGCAAGGTTCCCTTTGGAAACACCCCTAGTCATTCTCCAGGATATACCAATAAGTCTTCGGGAGTTGCTCAGTAAGGGACTTTTCGCAAAATGGATTTCTCCACTTTTCGGTCTGTCAGGACAACGCTGGAAAATTCGAACAGGGCAACAGGAAAATTCCGAGGTCAAAATCCACCCTTGCCGTAATAAGAACATCGATTTTAGTCCTGCACATAATTTGTGCAGGTTGAAATAAAATATTACGAAATGGCCATTAATTTTTATCTAGAAAGTTTAGTTAGCAAAAGGAAATGTAGTAACAAATTTGATATTCAGTAAAAAGTAAAAATAAAATACAAATATGTTTCGTCCTTCTAATATATTCCCTGAAGCTACAAATTTATCTACGGTGTTGTTATTATAATAAAAATAGGTAGCATAGAGGTTTTGTAAGATTTTTATTTTCAAAATAAACATACTACACGCATTAAAATTTTACTAGAAATATAAAAGAAAATAGAGTTGTTAGAACTTTCTATAATTATTTTTGTTTTGTGATGTTGGTTATATTGGAATATATTCATATTGGTCTTGTTTCGGGATTCACATTACCTAGAAATCGTAACAAGAAACCTTCGAAACTAGCAATAGAAATCTTCGATAAAGGTATCTTGCGTCGAACAATAATAAATTTTACAATACCACAATAACATACAAATATGTTCTAATATAAGCATTCAAAAAATTATTCCCTGGGTTTGGATCTGAATAAAAAATAATTGACTATCATGAACATTGAAAAAAAATATGTTTTTCCCTGATCCCCAAATAGCAAATATATGATTAATGTAAATAATTTTATTAATATAATAATCTAATGATTTATGTGGTGTAAAATAGGTTCTACCTGTTTTAAACGCGGGGATCAGTTCTTTTGAATACGATAATAATACTATACTGTACTGTAAAGCGGAGGAGGGTCAAATTGAATAATAAAGAAGCTGAAACACAATAAATGATATTATACCAGAGGTAATTAATTACTGAGGGGAAACATTATTTGCAAGGTTATAAGCAGATTCGATATAGGTATAATTAAATGATAAAGCGGAAGATTTTGGAAGCAGGTTTACTACTGATCAGGTCTTTGTACTAAAAGTAGTCCACAGAATCTTAACCTATTAATCATTGACTTTAAACTATACTATTATTAAGAGGAAGTTGTACCAATCAATGAAATAAATCCAAGCGTCGACTGAAAATGTTATTAAGAAAACCATATGGTGGGGGTTTGCCCAGAAAAGATCTGAAACAAAGGGATCCTTTGAGGTAATACTCCGAGCAAGCGATGTGAAACCAGAGATATAATTTACAATAGAAGAGTTCAGCATTAGCATACGCATACGACGTGGTACTCATGTCAAAATCAATAGCACAGCTAGCAATAATTTTTGGACTGTTCGAAAAAAAGTACAAGAAAATATTTTGAAAATTAAGGAGTACAAAACAAAATTCCTTAAGATGATAGGAGAAAAACAAACTACGATTAAACAGTCAAAGAGCATTTGGAAGTTTTCATACCAGCATAGACGATGGAACAAATGTGGAGAAGGACAAAGGGGAGGAAAAGGGCGACCAAAGAAAGATAGCTAGAATCGTGTAAGAAATATATATTATAGTATATACATCTAGGTATACAGTGTGTACATAAAGTATGGAATAAATTCATTTTAATCTAAACAAACAGTTTTGAGGAAAAATCCTGAGACAGGTCGGTTTCTGATTTTAATTTAATGTATTTTTACATAACAATTAAATATACAGGATAAGCCATTTGTGAGTAACGATTTCATCGACAATTTTTTTAAATGGCACATCCTGTATACTTTATTTTTTTAGATTGCAAATTAAACTTTTATTGGCTATAGAAGAAAATCCTCACAACAGCGTTCGGCAAGTAATCGAGAAGAACATGATGTTCCTATTACTTCTTTTCATAAAGTATTAAAACATGAAAAGTGGTATCCCTTTAATGTGCACCTTGTACAAGAAACATCAGATGACGACCCGGATCGTAGAATGCAATTTAACGAAACTTTGATGGATAAGTGTAGTAATTATCCACTTTTTGAAAAGAACGTTATTTTTTCTGATGAATACAGATTTACATTAGACGGTGAAGTCAACAGACAGAATTGTCCATATTGGGCAAAGGAAATTCCTAAATGGATGGGAGAACATCGCACTCAATATCCACTGAAAATTAATGTTTGGCAGGAATTGTTCGAAATAAAATCATTGGACATTATTTTTTTGATGGAACTCTAAACGGGCCAATTTATCTGCAATTTTTAATGAACTTTTTGATTCCAACTTTAATGAATTTATTCCCTAGTGCAAACATTGCCGGAAATATCGATGAAAGTCTGTGGTATCAACAAGATGGGGCACCGCCGTTCGAACGTGACAGTAATACACATTCACTATCAATTCATCAACTTAACACACAACAGGATCACATAACATCCCTTCGAACTGGTAAAAAAAAATCAATAAAATCACGATTTTCATATTTACTGTAATAAAATATCTACTATAAATCCTTGTGTGCTTCAAGAACTGTAATGATCAATGATCACATTATCATGAAAAATTATCAAATTATCATGAATGGTTAGAAAATTTGACCACTATACTATTTATAAGAACGCCAAATAATAATGTAGTTATTTGAGTCATATTTATGCGAATTCTGGTGAATACATTGTTAATAAAAACTCCTGTGTCAATGATTTCTGAAACTACTAAAGACATTCAAAGTTTTTAAATGTCAGTTGCTAAGATGTAATGATTGTTTGAGTAAAATAAGAATAATGATTAAGTTTTTTAAGATAGTATTGAATTATACAAAGAAATAATTTTTCAATCTTAGAGGTTTTTTAATTGGAGATTATAAAAAAAATATCTTTTAACCGATTTCTGGTATTTGGCTGTCCATACAACGAAAATTGCCATTTATTTTTTAAACAGGTAATAATTGTTTATTCAAATAAACCAAAATAGAAAAACATTGTTGTAAAACTTTAATACCAAAAATAAATAAAGTATTCACACAAATTTAAAATAAATATAAAAAAAAGCAATACACTGTCCTCACAATTTATAAATAGCTAGGTAAAATTTTTTAATCAGGCGCTCTGTATACCTCAATATCTTCATAAACATTCTCGGGTTTCGTCTTAACTTTCAAATCTGTAATTTCCCTCCAAAGTTTTCGATTTATTTGGCTCTGGTGAAAATTTTCAAATATTTTTTGTTCATGAATAAAATTTTTTTGCATCGTTTTCATGTTGGCAATAATACTATAACATGTGTTACATAAATAAATAATTATTAAAAATAGAACGATTAAACAAATACATATACATGCCACATTTTTTTGTTCTATAAAATACATATACTGGTTCATACAATCAACCAGAGGGTTTCTAATTTTCCAATTAATGATTACAGAATTTCGACCCTGACATCTTCCTTGACTGTATATACAGGTTGTTCCAGATGGAAGTTTGACGAGATCATTTTCAAAATCTACTGCAGCTTCAACTTCCAAAGCTGCAGTTTTATATTGCATTTCTTTCTTATTATTCAACAAAACATTTATTACTAGCGTTTGGTTTGTTTTAATTTTATGTATTATGTTGTTTTTATCGGAAAAATTGCCTGCTTTTATAGCTTTCCTGCAATCTGAAAAATAAATATATTATTGTCAGAACTAGTACCCAAAGAAAGTTAGAATTTAAAAGAAAACTGGGTAGTTTTGAAAGCAGAAAATAATATTATTAATAGACAATTTAATAAATACCTTGTATTTCTTCGCTACGAATAGTCCCAAAACCATATAAAGGATTTATTTCAACAAAATCACAGCAGTAGACTTTTATGAAACCCTGCATTTTTAATTTTTCATCTGGACACACAACAGGAGTAGTTAAAACCCGATCTAATAGATAAAATAAAAATAAAAATCCGATTTTCATAACTACTGTAAATAATTGTTATTTTCATATGTCTTATTATTAATAAGAATTATTGTAAACTAAAGTTGTACAACAATTATAATGACTAATAGGAAACACATCCAGATAAAATTACACGGCTATGTCCAGTATTAGCACTGAAAATGTCTTATTTGCCATTTATACAGGATATATGAAAATATCGATAAGGTCCAATAAAATAAATACTGTAATTTACAATTTTTAGTTTTAATTATTATATTTAAGTAGTTTTAACCTGTTTTTGTTTGTCGGCTACTTAAAAATATTTACTATAGACTTTTGGTATACGGCTATTTATTATTACCTTACTATTATTACGTTCATTAAATATTTGTTACAAACTAAATTCAAGGTTTCTTTTAAAAATATACTTATAATTTAATCTTTAACGGATTAATTTAGTAACAAACACTTCAAAGAAATATTACTAAACTGATAAATACCATTTAGTTTCATACGCATGAATCAGAAATAATCTAGACTTATTATCACAATTTTACTTCATTTTTATAAACAAATGATACTTATTTTATATTTATATAAATTTACAAACTACTAAAAGGGATAAAACTCAAACATTTGATACCATATAGGGTCACAAATCTCACATATTAATAAATAATTACCAAAAAAATGAGTACCCAATGTTTTTATAAATAATTCTTACTCAGAATATTTTACTTTAAGATAAAGAGTTTCCAAGGATACATTCTTAGACCCTTGTTATTCTCTGTTATATTCTTCTCATGGTAAATAATTAATAGGGATTTAAAATAATTTATGAGATTTGCAACTGGTTTAATTATTTTTATTATTTGAAAGAAATTGTTATCGGTAAAATTAAGTGTCATTTTAAATACTGTTTAATTGCTAGTGTTAATAATTTATCTGACATTGTCACGCACCGCCCTCAATCGTGAGGTAAAGACAAGGAAGGGTTAATAAAAATTGTAAACTTATTTAGCAAACGACAGCCTCCAATATGTCGCAGATTAAGTGGACCAACTCCTGGATAAGGGCTCGAATTCCCTAAGTGCGAAAAGAACGAAATAAAGAGTCGTAAAGTACACAAACAAACAATGTGCTCAACAAACATTTAACAATTATAAAAAATGATATAGAAAAATAGTTTCTTACAAAAGGGTGCTCCTAAGAGGACTCATGTCAGTTTAGGGCACTTTCTGCACAGAGTAAACTTTCCCGTGACGTCCGTGACCAGAGGACCGCTCACCCCCTGGGCTCACTGAACCCCCTCTGGGACCAACTGAGAGTCACTGGCCATGTAATCGCCTCGTATTTATATTAAATAATGTTTATGTTCTTGAAAAGTAAACTAATGTACAGAAAGTATAATGTACTTTTAAGAATACAACACAATGTTTACTATACGAAACGATTACTAAAGATGTACGTGAACTATTGAACGGGTTAACTAATTAAATCTAATTCCCATGTGACAATATTTACATACAAGTATTAATTTTTCTTTTCCTTACTTTAATTTTTTTGTAGTTTCCGAATATGATTATTCTATACAAGCTTGTCACCATCATAATAGAGCACTAAGGAAGGAAATAAAAACTTTCGAAACATTAGAAGACTACAAATGGTTTTTGATACTTCTCCAACTAAATATATTAAGCTAACATCACCAAGAATTCCATTTATTATAAAAATAAATTTTGCATTGTATTTTCATTATTTATTTAAAATAATATGTACATTATGTACATTTTTTAAATAATAACATTTTTTATTAAATTTAATGTTACTGGAGTTAACAAAGACTCTGTATCCTAATTAAAACTTAAGTTTGGAAAAGCGGTGAAAAGTGCGCTTTTCTGACTTCACTTTTCGAAGCTCTGTTATCCTGCTACAGGACCTATTGCAGGTTTCAACCGGAAACGTTTAAGGAACTATGTTTACCGGAAAACCGGAAGTCCAGACTTGATAACAATTGCTTGTTAATTTGTCAACGCTTAGCTATAATGCATTTTTTTTCTTGTATAATTGTTAATCGACTTTCGAAAATCCTGCGGAAAACCTGCCAATAGCGTAAATAACAGGAGAATAGAATGTCGAGGGAGGTTCCGGAAAAACCCTGCGAGGAAAAGTAGTCGAGAATTTTTTTTTAATAGTAAATATATGTATTTAAAATAGAAATAATTACGTATTTAAAATTTATTTATTGGTACGGAAATTTTCTCCAAAAAAACACAAAATTTTAATTTCAAATAAACAAAAAAACCTACGGAAATTTCTTATCAATTCGCCAACCTCGTACAATATCGATCGAACTTTGGCTTATTCGAAAATGGAAGGGTGGAAACGTGGAAAGTCCCGACCTACGCGTCTCTCCTGTTCTCCTGTTACAAAAATTTTCCAAGAAGATACCTCGGCGAGCTTTGGGCCTAAGGTATGCGACAAAGCTCCTCTAGATCGCCGAAGTTTGCCAGAGTTTTCTTCAATTAACCGAAAAAGAAAAGCTTTTTAAACCTTTTCAGAGCCGGCAAGCGATGAAAATTGCGATATTTGTTACATTCGTTTTGTTTTTGGGACCTTCGCCACTTCCATACCGCTTTTATTGATTTTATATGTAGTTGCGAGCGAGAGTGGAAGGGAATCATTTCAGGATTCGAATTCAGAGAGCAGGAAAAATATTTAATGCAGGATTTGCATCACGTTCGGGTGAATACATATGTATGTATGTATGTATATGCATTGTAACGGTCTAAAGGAGATATCAAATAATTTGTCTTTGAATTGAACAATTACTGCTATGTACAGGTACATGAATCAAATAAAATTGGTTCAAACAATATTAGAACATTTTCAATGATTTTTATTATGTAATATTTATAATATTTAAATTAATCAAAATTCTGTAAATTTAATGGAAATTGTTAATTAAACTTTAGTCACTGTTTAGAAATATGTAAGAATTTGAAAAATTTAATTGTAACAAAATTAAACTAATTCATTGTAAATAGAATTAGGTTTGGTTATATCTAAAAAATGAACTAAATTTCAATGTAGAAATAAATTATGATGCCAAGATGCAAGTAAAAACATCATATTTTAATTATAAGTAGTTAATTCTTTAGATACATCCAAAAATGAGTAAAAGTGTATATTGTTGTAATTTTAAATTTATAATTTCAAATTTTCCTAAAAATATAATAATAATTACATTAAGTTTGTTAATATTACCCGATAATACAAAAATAAAGTATTCAGTTAATTGGTTTATCATTAAAAAAACAATTTTTGAACATAGGAACCATAAAAGTGTTTATCCAAAAAAGGAAAAATTATACAAAAAAAAAAAACAATAGTGTTACCGATAAAAGTAAATAAAACTAACTTGTTATGAATGTACAAAAAAGGAAAATTTGAAGTATTTTTTGAAATATTTGGACAATCAAAGTGTAATAAAACTATTTTTGTCAACGGCCATGGAACGGTGGACATTTTGAATTGACACACGAGAAATATAAGGTTTGAACTTTTACTTAAAGCACAAAGAACTACAAGTGGTAATTGTTAACGGTTTAATTTTATTTTATTTACTTTTCCTTTGTTTCAAAATAAATGTAAATAATTATATTGTTTAAACCATATTTCTTATTTGAAGTAGATTAAGAAGTTATTTATACCAGGTATAATTATATAACAGCACAAACATAATCATGACTACAATTTATCTATCCATAAAAAAAATTGTCGACCCCAATGTGGAACAAAACATCATTATAAAACAGCACAACATAATTATAATTAAATTTAATTACACCACAACAGTATATTTATACATATAGGTTAAATTCATATTTATTTTTTAAACAGTTTTCTAATATCTTCTCTTTTTACTGTGCTAAATTTAAAATTTAAATTACTAATAACTTAATATGCTTAAACTTGAAGGACATTTAAGGTTTATCTAATTCTAGTACTAAAAAAAATAGATCATCAAATATTTAAAAAAATATATGGCGCGTCTGTTAAATTATAAGCATCATTTTTTTTAAATTTTGGTAAATCTGAATTTATTATTTACGAAGAAAAAAATAATTTGCATGAAATACATGGAACATTTTTTACATTTACAAGAAGTCTTGTATCAATCATCTTAATTTTTGTTACAACGGTAAACTAAAAAAATCAGAAGAAATCTGTATTAATTTGAAAAAATTTGAACGTGCAGTATTTTTCTAATAAAAAAATATATAAAATAAAATAATAATAATAATAAAATAAAAAACTTATAAGATTATAACTATACAATCCACCTTAATTAGTTGTAGTACTCAAATAATATTTAAAAAACAATTTATATTTAATAATTAATTATTAGATTTTTCCTTGTATTTCTTACAAATTATTTTTATTCTTCGTAAATAATAAATCCAGATTTTCCAAAAATTCAAAAAATGATGTTAATGATTTAACAACTGACCCATAATTTTTCCAAAATATTTGAACGTCAATTTTTTTTTAGTGTTAGGGTTAGTTACACCTTAAATGGAGAAGTCAGTAATATGTTCTCAAATTCCGTATGTAGATGTATACAAAAAAAACTGTTAAAAATACTTATTTACTATATTTCATTTCGCTTATCAGAAAATTAGCTTAAAACTTCGACGCTTATGTATATATAACAGACGCAATAATCTTTAACGTTAGATAACTCCAACCGTTCATTAGTAAAATATGATCAGTATTATTTAAATTTTGAAATATATTTGAAACAATAAATTAGAAATGGCGAAAACTATTAACGAAGAAAGAACTTTCGAAGAAGCTATTTCCCTAACAGGTAATGCAATATTCTATTATTTTTAAACAATAAAAGAAAAAAAATCGTACTTCATATTTTTTAATGTTCGTCTTGGAAGACTATTTGACATTTCACTTAACATAACCACCAAAGAATCTGTCAAAGCTTTCTAGTTTCAATTGCCTCCATTTTCAAAGTTCTTCAATTTATATTTTTTTGTAATCCTTCTTCAAGTACGTATATACTTTGAAAGTATTTCCTATTATAAAACAAAAGGAAATCACAACCACTATTACAAATTACGATTAATAGTTTTTGAACTGAGTTTAGATACTCCTCCTTTAAGTGCTTTTAAAAGACTTATTTAGAGCACTTTGGAATGGCTTTATATTAAGCAATATTATACGAGTAAGATAAAATATTATTTCATTTTATAAAATGTTTGATTTGCATTATATACTACATATAACTTTAAGTACAGCTAGAGGTGTTCTTGTGCCTTTTCAGACCTAAACCCCATTACAAAATGTTTTTAATGACAATCACAGATACCTTTAGCGAGAAGTATTTAGAAAAGTTTCAAATTAATTTGTAACAATCTATTAAAGCTTGCTTTGAATTACTTAAGCATTTTTGTATGATTGAAATATTACAGAAGTGACTATTATTATTGCTTTAAGATATTTTTTTATTTTCATGTTTACCACTTTAATTTATAAAAGGCCCAATGTAAGAAAAATATGTTAAATAGTTTCATTCGATACAAAATCTGAAAAATGTTTTGAATTATAATTTGCGTAAATCGATATTAAATGCTTATGTTATTTAATAGTTTAGATAATAACTTCATTTTTGACAATATTATGATTCATCACCGCATGTGGGCATCATAAAGATAAACATCTGTGGAAAAATTAAGTATCTGCGTAAAACCATATCAAATATTTTTCAGAATATTTTATACGGTTGTGTTGAACATACTTATTATCTAAACCTTGATTAAATGCACTTTGGTTTTTAAGATGTTTGCATAAAAATATGCAATATGCAAATGAATCAACAATTATTACCTCTATAATAATCAAAGTTATATAACATATTGCAAAACAATAAAAAACATTTAATTTAAATGTGCAGCGTCATATAAGAACCTATAAACAAGTCTATAAAATAATACATGTCATACAGATTGATAAAGCAATTTCACTGGAAGACTTCAAGTACCTTTCTTCAATAACTATTTCATCGTTTGAAGCACTTCGCAAAATTTAGAAGCTTTAGTTGCTGTTTTTAGCTGCATACTTGAAGTTTCTTTACTTTTCCAGAATGTTTAAATTTTTTTTAAGTCTTAATTTAATTAAGCCTTAAATATAAATATCTGTTGTTTCAAAATGTTCCTGTTATACTTTAAACTCAATTTAAATGACTTAATTGTTTTAAAATTCTTTGAAGCAATTCGTGCAAGTTATTGAATCTTTAAAACTTTACTGGAACACTTAAAGTTTCGTTGAATTACTTTAAATGCATTAAAATCGATTTGAAATATTACATAAAAATACTTGAAACTTAAAAGTTTTCTGGCATGTTTCCATTTTTATAGGGTTGTTACTCGTAATTACTTTAAAAGTCCTTTAAATCATTTCGTGTATTTTACGGGAAAGTTAAAGATTTACTGAAACACAAGCTCTCTCATTGATTTGCTTCAAATGCTTTAAAATCCATTTGAAACATTACTGGTTGTTTTAAAACTTTTCTGGTATGCTTCAAACTCTTTTTAAAATAATTCCTTTGAAACAATTAAAAAAAAATTATTGAACCATTAAAGCTTTAGAATTTCATTGAATAGTTTTACATGCTTTGAAATCGATTTGAAACATTACATTTATATACCTACTTGCTGTTTAAAACTTTTCTGGTGTAGGTACTTTCATCTTTTTTTAGGGTTGCTGTTAATTGTTTTAAAAATCCTTCGAAGCATTTCGTGTGAGTTATCGGAATCTTGAAGCTTTACTTGAATACTTGAAGTTCCTCTGAATTACTTCAATTGTTTTAAAATCTAATTGAAGCATTAAATATAAATACTTGATGTTACGAAAATTTTCTAGCATACTTCAAACTCTTTTTAAAGTAATTAAATGTTTCAATACTTTATGACATTTTGTATAGCGTTAGGAAGTTTTCTTCTAAGTGTTTAAAGCTCATTAAGAATGCTTCAAGTTCTTTTAAATTATAGGAAACGTTAAGTTTTTTTCAATTCCTCCAAAATCATCAAAATAATTGTATTATATCAATTGTCGACTTATGAGCTTTAAATGCTTTTCAATTGATTCTTTGATGCTCTTTTGTTTCATAAATTCTGAAGAATAATTGATGAACATATTAGGTACTTTAGATACTTTATACTATGTTATAAGTAAATAAGCTAACTACTGTTTGTATTTTTTAGGGATTGGCAAATTCAATTTGTTCGTGTTGTTAGCTACTGGAGGTTCTTTAATGTGTGTTATCGTGGAAACTATGAGCGCTATGTTCATAACTCCAGCTGCACAATGTGACCTAAATCTCACACTCGGAGAAAAAGGACTCATGTATTCCATTAGCTTTTTTGGAGTGGTTTCTGGGTCTTTTTTATGGGGATATTTAGCCGACACTAAGGGAAGAAAAATGGTGACTATAGTAT
The DNA here is from genome assembly GCA_951812935.1 of Hermaeophaga mercurialis. NCBI lineage: Eukaryota > Metazoa > Arthropoda > Insecta > Coleoptera > Chrysomelidae > Hermaeophaga > Hermaeophaga mercurialis. The sequence goes on from OX638365.1 coordinate 18,623,522, forward strand.
CATTAATTACTAGTGCAATTACAGGTATTGTTGGGAGTTTGGTATCCCTCGTTTGGTTGTTTATATTTTTGAGATACCTCAACGGATTTTTGTAAGTCCACCACTAAGTTTTTATGTTGTCAATTTAAAATTACAACCAAAGAAAACTGTAAGTCGTTACCACTTACACTTTATAACATTGACAACTAGTTTCGACATTAATAATCATCATCAGGTCTAAAATAGAAGTCATAAAATAACAAATAAAAGCACAACCATAAGAGTTACTACTAATTGTTTAAAAACAACAAAATTTCAAATTTCAAATTAACATATAAAATCACAGTATATTTTAGATTAGACGTGACATTAAATTAAATTAAATTAACAATAATAAGAACAAATGATTAGTAAACTTAACAAATAGTCATTTAATATTTAAAGTAAACGCAAATCTTGTTAAAAAAGAACTACAGTGAGTCCACCCTATCAAAAAGGGGACGTAACAAGGGTCAAAGGACCATAACAAAAAAGGATAAAACGTTTCTTTGGTATGGTGCTTGTTACGTCCCCTTTTTGATAGGGGTGATTTTCACACAAGTCTCTAACTATAATATTGGTTGTATGACTTTTGTAACCTCCTACCCTAACTGTATTTCCAACCCCTTTTGGTGTTTCCTCTGGTTCAAGTTCACTAACCTCAGTTTATTTTCCTTTTATTGGTATTTGCTTTCCTTTCCCCATCATGATAATTTTAGGTTGATCATCGAACGTTATTTTGCAAGTCCACTGTTTTTTTGGCTTAGTCTAAAACCAGCACTCATAGGGTGGGCTCACTTTAGTTCTTTTTTAACAACATTTGCTTTTACTTTAAATATTGAATGACCGTTTGTTAAGTTTAATAATCATTTGTTCTTATTATTGTAAATTTAATTTAATTTCACGTGTAATCTAAAATATACTGTAACTTCATATGTTAATTTGGAATTTTGCTGTTTTTAAACAATTTGTGGTAAGTCTTATGATTGTGCTTTTATTTCTTATTTTAGACCTGATGATGATTATTAATGTCGAAACTAGTTGTCAATTTTATTAAAATGTGTATGGTACTGATTTAGAGTTCTCTTTGGTTTTATCCCACATACAACATTTGATTTTTGTGGATAACCTTCTCTATCTTAATTTAAAATTATTTTTGTTCTAGTATTGGAGGTTCATCAGCGATAATATACGCATTTGCGAGCGAGTTTCACGACAGTAGATTTCGACCAAAAGTGGTTTCCTGGATAGCAACTTTCGTAGCCTTCGGGAACATCTACTTGCCAGGTTTAGCTTGGGTCATTCTCCCACAGGAATGGTCCTTAGATCTTAACTTTGTTGTTTTTAGACCTTGGAGGTTACTTATAATAATTTACTCTTTACCCAGCATATTATCCTTGATTTTAGTAATATTTTTACCTGAAAGTCCTAAATATTTAGTATCTCAGGGTAGGACTAACGAAGCATTGGAAATTTTAAGGAAAATATATTCAATTAATACAGGAAAAAGTGGAGATAAGTATCCAGTGAAGAGTATAATTAAAGAAGATAATAGTGTGAAGCATACTGAGAAGGAAAGCATGTTAAGGTCGGTGTGGGAACAAACAGTGCCCCTATTTAGACACAATTATATCATAAAAACCATAATGGTGTGTTTCCTACATTTTTCGATATTTCTAACGTATGTAGAAATTTTATGATATGTATAACTCAAATTTGACGTGATCTTCTTTTAGGACTTCCGCCATCATTATGTGGTATCCACAGATATTAAATAGCATGAGTGAATTGGGAAAGAATGTTCCAGACAATGAAGTTACTATGTGCAAAGCCGTAATGTATGATGATGACTATGAAGATGTTAGTAATTTCTTTATTGTAGAAGCTACAATGGAATCCGAGGTTAATAGGAGTGTTAGAGCACTCGTGGTACGTACAAATATATACATACAATAAATTTATGTAATTACATTTTGTCAGCCCAGTTCCGGATTTAATAATTACTTTCAAGTTTTTATGCGACAATTTTTGAAAGCTACATTTTTATTTTATATTCATAGGTTTATAATGTAGTTCAAGCAATTTCAAAGTTTTTATTCCATAGAACGTGTTATCAGTTTATTTCGAATTTTTAAGAAGTTCTAGGGTGGCAAATTATTTTTTGCCAACCTTAGACCTGGTATTACCAAAATTAATGATTTTTACATTCTTTTTACGTTCTCATTAAGCATTATATTAAATAAAATGCGCAATTTTAGTGCTTTTAACGAAAACAAAACCAACCCAAAAAATTACTTGTCAAGTTTATCAAATATTTTGAAGGACTTAACAATAATAAAATTATCAATTAAAGTTTATTACATCCAATAGAAGGCAATTGCGTTATTTTATATAAATGCTTGTTAAAACTTTACTTAGTATCTATTTTACTATTAGTCTTTCAGCGCTTTTCTAATTTGTTATTTCAGTCTACAGTTTGCCGAGATAATGTCAATGGAGAAGTCTTTTTAGTTTCTCTGGTGATAGGATGTTGTTATGCTGTTTGTTACATCACGATTGGATCATTGATCAATCTAGTGGGGGCGCGAAAACTTCTGATTGCCTTTATTCTACTTACGACTATTTCTGGAGTATGCGCCCAAATTTTGAGCAGCTATTTATATATACAAATCACGTTAGGTAAAAAATAATAATATAGTATAGAATATTCTTACACAGTTGGAAAATATTTTATAGATATTCATATATTTTGATATATAAATTTTCCAGTCAATACATTAGCGAATCCTGGTTATTTAAATTGTATTTTTTAGTAGCAATAAAATATAAAAATTGCCCACTTTTTTAGGTGTATTTTTAATGGCCGCCACTGGAATTGGTATAGTAAATGCAGTAGTAGTCGAACTGTATCCCACTGAAATAAGGGGAATGGCTCTTGCGGTATCCCTTATGTTTGGAAGATTTGGAGCCATGACAGGGTCCAATATTGGAGGGCCATTACTGTTCAATGTCTGTGATTATTTGTTTTATATTTTTGCTGTTGTTCATACAGGTATAGTATATTATTCAATAAATATATAATGGTGGTTGTTCCTTATTTACAACAGCAGTAGATAATGTTGTAAAGTAGCCGAGTGAATAGTAACTATTATGTGCAAGTAGAATACTATATTTTATTCATGGCTATTAATTAACTTTTTGCTAAAAATCTTTATTTTATATTAAGTAGAATAATAATGAAATATTGAGTCAATAATATGTGCAAACTTAATACAGTTTTTTAGATTTTCCAATAATACATTTTTTATATATCTGGGGGATAAGCTATTTAATGGTCTCTATCTATATTCATGTTTCAAGACTTCTTTGAAAGTGTTTATATAATTCAAACAATTTTTAATCATTTTAAATTAAAAGTACTAAACAGATATTTCAATTTTTACCTTAAAGCTCAGCCAGGGGAGTAAATAATTATTTTTATTGAGGATATGCCTTAATACTTCTAGGGTAAAAATAAGGATTATTGAATATATACAATAAGGTCCCAAAGTAACGGATAAATTCATTCTCTTCGTAATTATTAATATAAAAGGAAAATCGTGAAACAGGTCAATTTATATATATATATATATATATAACTACACTTTTTTTAATACAATTATTTACGTATCTCTTGAACCCCTAGCGGTAATAACTATCTAGAGCCAAATGCATATCACGATTGACAAGTCTGTTAGTTATCTGTATGTCAAAAATTAATCTTACATAATCCCTAAATGTCAGAAGAAGATCTTAATTTACTTTTTTGACATAAAGATAACTAATAGACTAGTCAATCGGACACGTATTTGGCTCTGTGGCTACTTCTTTGTATGTAATGCATAATTATAAAATTACTTTTTTCTTGATTATCAATATCCAAAATTCAAAAACTCATTTTCCTTTTTTATTTATAATTATGAAGAAAATAAATTTATTCGTTACTTTAGGACCTCTCTCTATATTGAGGATACATTTGTATAAATAAAATTATAGATTAGCTGTGGCTAGAAGTATTTTTATTAAGCAAGAACATTTGCACAGTTTTATGCTAAGTTTAGTTTAGGTTTGTGTGAATGTCCAATAAACAAGTTTAATTTACTTTAAATAACAATATTATATAATAAACTTTTTTTTCAGTGGTTATCATTGTTATCATTCTTCTACCATCTAATAAACCAACAAAAATTGAAATTAAAGAAATTAGTTAATTTATTTTTTATATTATGTACAAATAAATTTTTATTAAAAAGCGTGTTTTTTTAGCCTATTTTAAAACCTCCTACATGTATTTCTCACGTTTTAAACAATTTAAATTTTTTAAAATAATTTTGAACTTCTCCTTTTGGATAAGGCTTACAAACTAAGCACGTGGGAATATTTTCAGGTTGTTCTATCCACAATTTATACTTAACGCTATTTTCTTCAAGTTTATTTTTAAGCTCCAATAAACTTTTTTCATCGGGGGCTTCTAGTACTACTTTATGCATATTATCCAGGTCCTTTAGATATATCTGGGTATTCTCATCTTGGTAAAATAAATGAATAGCCGCTGTTACAGCGTGACAAGCTTGCGCTATTAGTGCCCCCACTGGCCATTCGAGAGTTTTCAAAAGGTCTGCTCTTACTACAACGTACTGAACTATGTTTAAAGAACTCATTTAAAATTTTTAATAAGAACCTCAGAACATATATAAATTATACTACAAATAAAAGTAGATTTTTTGAGGTTACAAGTTATCTTCTTATTTTATTGTCACCACTCCCTATGCGGTTATGAAGGAAATTTCTTAATTCACTGAAAAAAGGACTTCTTAAATGACTTATTTACTTATATAAATTACTTATTTAAATTAATAAACAAACTTGGAATTTTTATTATTTTTTTCCAGTTACTATTAGTCAGAATTATTTTGTGGAATAAAAGTTAGCTGTTTGACTGTATATTCTAAAGTAATAGATCGGTAAATAGTAGATGAATTTATTATTATACCTATCTTCTCTTGGTGGAAATTTTCTTTGGTTTTGACATAACCAGGGCTACAATTATTTATTTTATTAATTGCAAGTGTAAAATTGTTAAATACGTTTAAAAAATGGTAAGATATTAATATTTATTAATTATGTAATTAACGAGCTTTATGAAATATTCAGAAAATATTGTTTTAATAAGAAAAAACGGTACATTGCAAATCATGTGTATGATGATGATTAGCGCCGGTTACACACGTGCTTTGTTAGAAAAATGGAATATTAATTTTCTCCCTTTTAGACGTCTTTAAATTCCGTAAGAATTCTCAAAAACGAGGCTGAGGAGGAAAAGGCGGAAATTGCTCGTTTGAGCAGTTTTGTGGGTGCCATTGCTATAGGAGATTTGGTTAGAAGTACATTGGGTCCAAAGGGAATGGATAAAATTTTAGTATCCAGTGGAAGAACTGCTGGGCACGTAGAAGTTACAAATGATGGTGCTACTATTTTAAAATCTGTCGGGGTTGACAACCCTGCTGCAAAAATTCTTGTAGACATGTCAAAAGTGCAAGATGATGAAGTTGGAGATGGTACAACGTCAGTTACTGTTTTAGGTAAAAAAATTGTTATATTTTCGCAATGTAAATATTTTACGTTCTGTTTTCAGCATCTGAATTGCTAAAAGAAGCAGAAAGATTGGTAGAACAGAAAATTCACCCACAAACTATAATAGCTGGGTGGAGAAAAGCAGTAGACATCGCAAGAAAAGCCTTACTAGATGTCTCCAAAGACAACAGTGCTAACTCGGAGGTGTTCAGAGAAGATCTGATGAACATTGCAAGAACTACTCTAAGTTCCAAGATTCTATCACAACACAAAGAACACTTTGCAAAACTCGCTGTTGATGCAGTATTAAGATTAAAGGGTTCTGGAGATCTACAAGCTATCCAACTCATTAAAAAGACAGGCGGTACTTTACAGGACTCATTTTTGGATGAAGGTTTCCTCTTAGATAAAAAACCAGGAGTTCATCAACCTAAGAGAGTGGAAAACGCGAAAATTCTAATCGCCAACACTCCCATGGACACTGACAAAATCAAAGTGTTTGGGTCACATATTAAAGTTGACTCTATGGCTAAAATTGCAGAGTTGGAATCTGCAGAAAAGGAAAAAATGAAAGACAAAGTTAATAAAATCTTAAAACACAACGCCAATGTTTTCATTAACAGGCAACTTATTTATAACTACCCTGAACAATTGTTTGCTGATGCTGGTGTGATGGCCATAGAGCATGCTGATTTTGATGGAATTGAAAGACTGGCACTGGTTACTGGTAAGTTAAAAAAATAGTTTCCCAATCTGTGCAGTTTATAAAAATTTTTGATCACATTTTTGTTTGTTAGATATTAACTTCAATTTACAATTTTGATATATTATATTGTTCTTGCAGTGACCTAATTCTCTCTTTTCCTACAGGAAATATATTGTATATCCTTTTTGTAGACTCAAATTTTATGTATGTTTGTCTGTTTTCATTCTCTTGGGGAAATCATATATAAATATCAATTGTTATTATTTAACAATCATCAGCTAGTACTTCATAGTTGTCCGCTGGTGGGAAAATACTTCTTTTTAATTAGTGATCACATACAAATGTTAATATTTCTATTTTTGAACATATGTACTCAGTACAGATAGAACTTAATATGTTGTTATATAGTAGGGATTACCTGAGGGGTGAGGTGGAGTACAATGTATGGAGTATGTATCTATTTACAAAATTTGCTGGTCAGATTAAACTTGATTAATATTAATAAATATTAGTAAATATATTTCTAACTTAAAAATGAAATAGTTTTTATACATATTGATGGTGACACAATTTTATTTTCCAAAATAATGATACATTCTTATATATTATACAAGCTAGTAAACGACAATACGGAAAACAAAAGAAGAAATAAACTTTTTACTATATGTAGTGTAATTTTGGAGGCCTTTGACTAAGCTATAAAATAAGTGAATATATGGGTTGTCCTCTTCTTGCAACTGAATTTTAGGAGTTCCGATTTGTCTTTAGTTCATTTCCAATCGCGAAGGGCAGGGCAATATACTCCAGTGAATGAATTATTAGAAAACTTGTGGTTACAATCTAGTTACAATAAACTTAAATTTTACTTATGCCCTGCTGAAGACCTGTTGGAGGCGAACTATAAAATTAAAGATGTCCTTACAGTCATATTAATTCGAAGTTGTAAAACTGTTGAAATAATACATGTGGCAGAACCGCCAAACACAACAGATGTTATAAATAAACAACGGATCATCTGCTGATAGTCAAAATGTACCCTGAGAAGAAAAGCTAAAAAGTTTGTTCAACAAATGTTCCACATTGTGATTTTAGTAAAAAAATTATGAAAATCCTAAGATTACATAATTTACAAATGATTGTAACGATTTTCAGTAAAAAAAGGATCTAGGCAATGGATTAAAGTAATTTTTAATTAGTGTAAAATAATCAATATTTTCTTGTAAGAACTATAAGACTGGTTGTTTATTAAGTATTATTCTATTTCAAATAAGATCGTTTTATTTAGAATGCTTCTTGCACTACCTTTTTTAGCATTTTTTTATTTAAAAGTCTTATGTTATAGGTGCATTTCTTAAATATTTTTTATTACAAATTTGATTACTTATACCATGTCTTTTAGTTAGCTATTGCCTGTATGCTCTTGGTGGGAAGTGATTAAACATCATACATATTTCTCTTTTAAAAATACTGGTAGAAATAAGCTACAGAATTTTGACACAATATATTTTAAGTGTCCCTAGCTAGATAGAAATGGATAAATTGATATTTTTTTTTCTCTAGGAGGAGAAATAGTCTCTACATTTGAGCACCCAGAGCTCGTGAAGCTGGGAACTTGCGACTTAATAGAACAAATAATGATAGGCGAAGACATTCTTCTGCGTTTCAGCGGCGTAGCATTAGGAGAAGCTTGCACCATAGTTATTCGGGGTGCCACTCAACAAATCATTGAAGAAGCTGACCGCTCGCTACATGACGCCCTATGTGTACTCGCTGCCACAGTCAAAGAAAGTCGAATCGTTTATGGTGGAGGTTGCAGTGAGACTTTGATGTCCACGGCTGTCTCTAGAGCTGCTGATAATACTCCAGGCAAAGAATCTGTTGCTATGCAAGCTTTTGCTAGAGCCCTACTTCAATTGCCGACTATTATTGCAGATAATGCTGGTTATGATTCTGCGCAACTAGTAAGTGAGCTCAAAGCTGCTCACAACAATGGCCTCACCACTATGGGGCTTAACATGGAGAAAGGGGAATTGGGAGACATGAAAACCTTGGGGATCACAGAATCTTTTGTTGTCAAGAGGCAGGTGCTGATATCTGCAGCAGAAGCAGCTGAAATGATCCTTCGAGTTGATAATATTATTAAAGCAGCACCGAGAAGGAGGACAGAAGATAGAGGAATGTGTTAATTGATATCTGTTCACTTTTTTTGTTTGTTCAAGCTTCCCGTTTTAGGTTTAATTAGACGTATTAATCAATATTCTGCATATTGTACCATTAATTTCTTCATTTTCTAATAAATCCTCTTAATACAATTTTTAGTGGAATTTCTGTTTAGATTTTCGATCAAAAAACCTTAATACAAAAAAATGAACATACATGGATAATATTATCGTACCTATTAATACATGAGAATAAAATTATTTATTTCTATATAATTAACATTTGTAAATTCTCCTTGGTCAATAGTATGTTTCATTATGAGTTCATTATAAAACAGATATTTAACATTGAAAAGTTATAAATTAGAAAACGGATGTACTGCTATTCCTTTAAAAATATAAATAAAGATTTTCTTTAGTTTTTCCAATCCCCTTGAACGAGATTTTAGAACATAAATGATCTATTAGCTGCTACATTGCGAAGATTCTGGTGTCTTTAGAACACGAAATAGGTATAAAATGTGTGTGCCAAACAATCCGTAGAAATATGGCCTGAAAATATCTATTAGAGAAAGATTCTTATAGTCAATACTAGCATATTAATGCAGTCAAATATTCTGAGTGCTTAGATTAGTAAAACCAATTGAAGTAAGTACTTGCAAAGTTATTACAGACAATTAGTTTTTGTCTATAGAACACATTCAACACCTAAAAACGCGTGAATTTACCTAGATGGCAATATGAAAACATAAAAAAGAATACTTCTAATTTTAGCCAAAAGGAAATAGAAACGAACATTTTGTTTACTATAGAAATTCGTTTAGTCATATGGTCCCAAAAATAATTGATCAGTTATTCTCGTTTTATTTAATGAAAAAAAGATAAACCATAAATTATAATATACTATAATTATACAAGCAGTCAACGGCACTTGATGAGAAATATTCAACAAGTAGTCGCAAATGGCCAACAATTTTTTTTTGATTAACTGATACCAGTGCATGAAAGAAGTAGAAGGCTATAATACACCAAGTTTAAAAAAAACAAAAACGAAAAAGCAGATTTTATAAAATTACAAGGAAACGAACTTGTAAAGTCTCATCTTGAAAGGCGGGCATCTAATATAAGAACCTCCTGAAATTCAATTTTTTAAAATTTTGTTTACCTGAAGAATATCAAGAGCACACTGAGGCAGCAACATTGAAAAAAGGAAAACTTATTATATATCTTCATCTAAAATAAAATAAAAGACTTATCATATATATGATATGTATGCAGAATATGTAATAAACCATTCTGTGCCAAATGCTCTTCAAAATTGTTCTAGAATTGTGATCATATACACTTTGGAAGTTTTGGAGTTTTTGTTTAGAACTTTATATACCACCTTCTTATATTTTTATCGAAGAAGTACTAAGATGCAGCTTGTAAGTTCATTTATGTAATTTTTATTTTTTATATTCAATTTTGTTCTTTTATTATAGCGACCTTGTAAAAATGAAAAAAATACATGTAAATCAATTGCATAAGGCTCGATGACATTGAGCGAGTTTACAATCTACTAGCCAGCGAATTCACTATCTGCTAGTAAACTCGCCCAGTGTAATCATGTTCACTAGTTACTAGCAGATTGTAAACAATCTACTGAAAAAAGTTGAAAGCCGGGCTACTTTGCTCGCTACTCGCTGGCGTGTGGGCTTGTTAGCTAGTAAACTAGCCGTGTGTCATCTAAGTTGCTAGTGAGATAGCTGCGAGTATCTTGTTTGTCTACAAAATGTCGACGGAATTAGTTCGCGCGGGGGTCGTTATTTTAGCTCATGCTATCAAAAAGGAGTTAAAAAGGAAAGCAAAACGGCACAGAAAAGTGTGGGTAAAATCCTGGATAGAAAGACGTGAGAAATATGGTGCATCTAGCAATTTACTAAAAGAGTTAAAGGAGGAAGATCCGTTGGCTTATCGAAATATTCTGAGATTAAACTGTACCAATTTTGATAATTTACTGCAGATGGTAGACGGAATGCTCAAAAAAAACGATACGAAAATGAGAATGACAATCCCAGTAGTCACAAAACTGGAAATAACACTACGTTATCTAGCAACTGGCGATTCTTTCAAGTCTCTCGAATACATGTTCCGAGTTCCGGAATCAACAATATCGAAGTTTTTGCCTGAAGTGCTCACGGCGATTTCTCGCGCCCTTCAACCATTCATTGAGGTAAGTGAAAATTAATTTGGTACGAATTAATAACAAAAGAAGGAACGTATTTATTAAAATTATAGTTACAGTATATATTACAGCATAATACTTTATCCAAACGTATTAATCATAACCTGTTGTAAAACGTCATCATCATCGTTGTTTGAAGAGAAAGAATGGTTAGTAGATGGTGAAAATGCACCATCGACAACCACATGATCCACAGAGGCCAGTTTAGAATGAATGATACAGTTTTGAATTTCCTGCTGTAGCAAGATGGCTTGTCGCTGTGGTAGCTGACGAAGCTCAGATGCAACAAACTTTCCGAACTGGTCATAAGGCTTCTCTTCAGCTGCATTTTGTGCAATTTTGTCCAATTGGTTAATCGCTTCTGATATTTCAGAAGAGGATTTTTCGGATGCTCCTTTTTTAGCCCTTTTCATTGGCGTCGCTGGTGGTCTCATTTTTGCAGGCAACTTGTTCTTGAAGGTTCCGTTTTCGTCCTCGGACTCAAAAGATTCCTTTTCACTGTTCTCATATGACACTGATTCTTGACTGTATTGTGACAGATCCTAGAAAGAATACAAAAAATTATTGATTTAAATTTATTTTTTGCAGGTACCTAAAACTGCTGTTATTGATTTAAATTTATTGTTTGCAGGTACCTAAAACAGCTGATGAATGGAAAAATATCGAAAAGAAGTTCTTCCAGCGTTGGAATTTTCCTAGATGTTTTGGGGCCATCGACGGGAAACATGTCATCATTAAAAGACCACCGTGTTCCGGTTCAGTATACTTCAATTACAAAAAAACCTATAGCATCATATTATTTGCTATGGTTGATGCCGATTACTGCTTTACTTACATTGACGTAGGTGGAAATGGCCGAGCAAGTGACAGCGCAATATTTAGAGACAGTACTCTGAACATTGCAATGGAAAGCAATACTCTTGGGATACCTGAATATGGCGTTATTATTGGAGATGATGCTTTCCCTTTAAAAACAAATATTCTGAAACCTTATAGTAAAACTGGTCTCGGTGAAATGGAAAAAATATTTAACTATCGTCTTTCTCGTGCCCGAAGAGTTGTAGAGAATGCTTTTGGTATACTTGTATGGCGATTTAGAGTATTTTCAAGGCCAATTGAGTTGAAAACCGAAACTACCGATAAAGTCATTTGGGCTGCTTGCAGTCTTCATAACTGGCTACGAAAGATTGTTCCGGGCAACTACTTACCACAACAAGCAATAGATAGAGAAGATTTAAACACTGGGAATATAACACCTGGGCTCTGGAGGGAAAATGTCAACATGCTGCAGTCTATTAACAATCTAGGCAGCAATAATTACAGACGTGCAGCTGAGGAAATAAGACGAACATATGCTACATATTTTACGGAAGAAAATCCTTTGCCTTGGCAATGGGAGAAAGTTGGAATAGTCTGTAATAATACATAGATAATTAAATGAATATATTTTACTCACCAAATTTGATTTACTACTTCGTGTAGCCAAAACCTCTGACAAATAACTTGCTTCATTGAACCATGCCAGCTTTGGTGCATAAACTTCCTCAGTACCACAGCCACTTTTCTTACTTTTTTCAATTTTGTTTAGTTCCTGTCTGTAGACATCTTTAATTGATTTGATTTTACTCTTCAACTGCTTCATATCCATTCCCATAATTAAATGCTTTTCATTGAGTTCACCAAACAAACGTTGGAAAATTTCAATTTTTAGTATTGCGTTGCAATAGTCTTTGTCTTTTATATTCCATAACACAGGGTACTGCTGATAGACGTTAAGAAATTCCACAATTTGATTTACATTCCACTTCATTTTTTCGCACCCAGAAAAAGTTTAGAATTCGATTATTTAAGGTTATAAAAACAAAACAACACGTGTTAACTCGCTAGCTAGTTGGCTTCTGAGCGAGTAGAAAGTTTTGTGTGTCATCATCACTAGCGCACACGCCGATTTGTCCGCTTGTAAACTCGCTGGCTAGTAGATTGTAAACTCGCTCAATGTCATCGAGCCTATAGTGCTTTGTTCTTCAAAATAGATAAATAGTGTTACATTTATTTCTTTTATGAATTTAAAATTAAAAAAAAATGCTTTTAAATGTCATATACAGTTTAGAGTCACTGTGACCCCCATTCAAAAGTTGTTCAATTGGTTTCAACATTATTGTCACAGCCACGGCAGCTAATTTTTATATTTAATTTCTAATTTTCGTAATTGAACTGTAAAGTATTTTTTTATTGAAAACCTCACAGAAAGTTAAAATTATTCATTTTTATAAAACCTAAACTTTTCATAATTAATTCGGCCTTTTATCTACTAAGGATAACCACCATCATTAAAAATATTTATTTGACAGTTGATGTTTGCTATATTAAATGTTAACCTAATTTTTCCCACGTGAAAATTTGAAAAAGATTATATACATGCCATAATGTCTTTCTTTATTAGGGGAAAACAGCACCATGGAATAAAGCGTGCGAAATATGCAGCAACTAAGAATAAAAAGCGAAAAGTTTCAACAAAACCTTCAAAGATCAAAGAGAATGAAGAAATTACGAGCAGTGAGGATGAAGATCTAATTAACGATAAAGCTTCTGAGGCATCCATTTCTGAAGATGAAAAGGAAACAGCCCAAGAGAAAAAACTTCGCTTAGCTAAAATTTATTTGGAAGAGATTGAAAAGGAAGAAAGAGCCAGAATTGAAGACAAAGAAGTAAACGAAAGTGTTATTTCCAAAAGACTGAAAGAAGATTACTTAAAAGAAACGGGAAAACTGCGTCTAGTTGTAGCAGACAAATACAAAAGTGTAGATAAAGGCGATATAAAATATTTAAAGTGCCGCGAACAACATAAAAGTATTACATGTCTTTGCATTTCTTCAAATAATGAGCATATTTTTGTAGGGAGTAAAGATGGAGTTGTAGTAAAATATTCTTTGCTAGATTTCAAAAGAATAGGTGTTATTCCGTTTATAAAAGTTCCAAATGGATCTGTATTGGGGCATAGCAGTGAAATATTAAGTATAACAATATCCTCGGATAACAAATACCTAGCAGTAGGTACAAAATCTAGTGATATCTATATATGGGACGCTACCACTTTCAAATTCATAAAAAAGTTCACAGGGCATAAAAAGGCTATCACAGGACTCCGTTTTAGAAAGGACACACACACATTATACTCTTGTTCAAAAGATAGGACAGCAAAAGTCTGGAGTTTGGATGAAATGGCTTATGTTGAAACGCTATTTGGTCATCAAGATGCTATTACTTCATTAGATGCCCTTTACAAAGATAGATTGGTTTCAAGTGGAGGCCGAGATTTAAGAATGTGGAAAATAACTGAAGAAACCCAGTTGATATTCAATGGACATGTAGGCAACATTGACTTAGTAAGACTCATAAATGAAGAAACATTCATATCTGGTGGTGATGATGGACAAATTTGTATTTGGAGCATGATGAGGAAGAAGCCACTTTGTGTAATCAAAAATGCCCATGGTTTGGATGCCACTACTAGTCAACCCTTATGGATAACTGCTATTGGTGTTTATCACAATACTGATTTGATTGCTTCAGGTTCACAAGATGGAGTAGTGAAACTTTGGAAATTAGACAACAATTTTAAAACTCATAAATTAATTCTACAAATTCCTGTAGAAGGTTTTATTAATGATTTACAGTTTACATCTGATGGAAAAAAGCTGATTGTTGGGGTTGGAAAAGAGCATAAATATGGAAGGTGGAATACAGTGCCCAGTGCCAAGAATTGTTTAGTTGTTATACCCTTTTTATTGGAATAAAACACTATTACAAAAACAATTTGTTGTAAGAATTATTTTTTTAATATATGTTTTTGTTTACAACTTTCGTGTAGCTATTTTCTCCTCAAATTAATATTTCAGTTCAAAGAGAATAGATGTAACGAACATGTTAGACAAAGATTTAATTTTAATGTCAGAAAATCTATTAAATACAGAGAAAAAAGTAAGTAGAAATGACTAATTCTTAAGAGTAGGCAAAAGTTCTCCGGATTCTTGCATTTCAATAATTATATCTAGACCACCGATTAATTCTCCATTAACATACAATTGTGGATAAGTCGGCCAATTAGAAAATGTTTTCAATCCTTGGCGCACTTCTTCATCAGTCAAAATATCAAAAGTCTCATAAGGAACACTAAAATAATATTAATTGTAAACAACCACTGAATACTGTAATTTTATCTTACTCTGTGTCATTTAGGATTTCTATGATTTTCTTACTAAAACCACAACGTGGAACTTTGCGATCCCCTTTCATAAAGAGCATAACTTTGGCCTTATTGATTAAACCTTTAAGTTTTTCTTCGAATGATACTTTTTGATTATCACCAGATGATTCGCTATGTTTATTTATCACTTCTGTTATTTTTGAAGGGTCTGCCCCCTGTATTACTTCAACAGTTTTACCACTTCGAAATAAGATCACTGTAGGGACAGCTTCAATGTTATATTTTGCCGATACCTCAGACAAGTCTTCAGCGGGGCAAGAATAAAATTTAAGTTTATTGTAACTAGATTGTGATGACAATGCATTTAATAATTCATTCACTTGAGCACATTGCTCTGCCCATTCCGCTTGAAAATGAACTAAAGACAGATCGGAACTCCTAAAAGTCAGTTACAAGTAAATAGAGGACAACCAATATGTTTACTTACTTTATAGCTTCGTCAAATGCAGTTTGGGTCGTTATTTCCGTCACCATGTTATTTATTTAGTCTTCTGCTTATAAAAATAAATAAATTTTCGACTGCAAAAATTAAGGTTAGGCAAAGTAATATATTTCTATAGGCAAAGTTAAGTGACAAATTATTGCCTCATTTGTGTCAATGTCAAACAAACAATACTGCCAAAATTGAGCAAGATAATGAGCTCCGCGCAATACCAACTTTATGTATGCATCATCAAATTAAAAGTGTATATTTTTTAAGAAAATTATTTTCATAGTACTTATCTTGTAAGTTCTTTCATATTCTTTCTGTCTAGAGTTGCCAAATTTCAATGCAAAGCGGGACTCCCATCCGAAAAAATCAACGATATTAAACCACTAATTTTTTTCTTCCCCGTGATTTTGAGTTGCTTGGGCTTTTATATGTTTCTAGTTAATTTTTAATTTATATTGCATAAGAAAATAAATTCAACAAATTTTCATTTTAATGATTTATTAATTGTAACAAGAACATATATTTTTTAATGATTTTGTCCACTGTTTCAAATTTTCTGTAATTGTTTCATACAACTTTGCTACTTTATTAAATCCTTCAATTTGTCCCCTTGAAATTATATTTTCTATGTATTTATTGTACATCCATATAACTTGAATAGGTAAAAACTGAACTACCGACTTTTCCGTAAATATACCTACTCCCAACTTAAAAAATTACAATCTATAGAACTTCAATAATTGACTTTTTTCTTCTTTCTATTTTTAAAATGTGAGACGGTATAGGTACACCTCACTAATTGTTAAAAATATCTAATAGGATTTTGGGGCTTTCTCTTTAGACAAAAAATGCCTTTATTTAAAGCTTCAAATAATTTTAAAGTTCGTTCTATTGCCGGCGATAACGATGACCATTTTGTATGTAAGAATTTTTTTTACTTGCACTCAAAAGCTTGTTTTCAGTTTATTCACATTCTCACATCGACATCATCCACCAAGTGTATGTATTATGGATAAAATACTTAAAAAGTATGTCTAATCGAAAATATTTAAAACTGGGACTTTTGGACATCCCTGAACTTGCGCTTAAAACAGGAGTATTAAACCTGGTGACAGTTCCGATTAATCGGGATACTAGACAACCCTATTCCTGTCCTACAAAATCCAATCATCAGCCAACATATTTACTTCTCCGAATTCCTTGTACACAGCAATATATTGATATGGTGAAATGATGGTTGATTTTGGTCATTTTTCGTTTCAATAGGGCGGGAAATATGATCAGCAAATATAAAATTGTCTCCGAACAGAGAAAAAAAGATAATTTGTCTCAATTCCTTTGCATTATATTTTGTTTTAAAAAAAATAATATAGCTTATGGACATTGTATAAAAGTTTTAATAAAAATATATACAATTCATCATCTGGTATTTAAGAAGTTCATAAAAAACTCTAGCTCTCAATTTGTGTATTAATTTTTCCATCATTAATGTTATTTTTTTTTTCACTAATAAAATCAAAGTTTGTGCATACAACTGAAGATGGTGATTTAAATCCAAGATTGAACCCGTTACTGAAAATATTTTCGAACATTATTTTCTTGACATGGAGAGTTTTATCAATAGATTAATTAAACATTTTCATAGTTTAGTTCATTGATGTTCAAATTGGGATGATGATAAAACCTTTATCAGTTTTTTCCATAATGGCTCTCACCTTTCCAACTTTTTAATAATCTCTCTCACACTGTTTTTCTTTTTGTGAAACTTTTCCCCCTCTCCTCTAGCTCTGATTTTATACCCCCCACATGTATCTTCTTCACCAGTTCTCTTTAGACGATAAGTTCTAGTTTGAAATATAAACTTTTATTGGTACAATTCTAATTTTTAGATGTTAATGTTTATAATAAAATAAGAAAAAAAAAGTGTATGTTAAGTTCATGTACCTAACCAGCTCGTTTTCTTTGTACATAAACGGATTAAATATTGGAAGCACTTAAGTTGTCCTGCACAACTTTGTTAGATGTTTTATAAAGTTCAGCATCATATATTTTTACGTCCATTAGCTTTAGGTACTTTAGAACAATCAAATCTTTTATTTTCTACTGTACTAGGTAAATGCACTACATGGTATCAATAAACCTTATGGAGTGTCGCGTTTTTTCTATGTCATTTCACGTTTTTCTTTTGTTTTTTCTAGTATCATTATTCACTTCACTCACAAGCAGAGAACCGTCCAAATCATAATCATCCATAATGGAACGTTCCGATTGGCCCATTGGATACAGTTGATTTTTAAATCTCATCATAATTTTATAGTGATGTTGCAACGGACTTTTCTTTTCAAACCTTATTTTTTGAGGGATTTAGTTAGTTTTATATGAATATATTTAAAGATTATGATACTTCCTTATAATATAAATATCAATATCCAATTGAACTTTCGATTTCGAAAAAAAAAAAGCAAAAAGTTGGTTTTGCTAAGGAGCTCTTGATAAGAAATCATGTTTTTTAAGCAAGAAATAGTTTCATATTCCAAAAAAAAAAAAGCGAACTTTTATTTGTGATTCTACTATATAATTTGAGGGGAGGTACATAAAACAACAAAATTCAGTTTACCATTTTTAATTAACATATTTGTAAACAATTATACATAGAAAACACCAAAATATATTAAAACACATTTGGGGATTTACGAATATAAAGAGTGTCATGGTTTTATTAAACAACTTAAGATTATAGTTTACGACTATAAAAATAATTAAATACCTATTATTATATTTTTGGTACGAGTTTATGTTGTGCCCTTGAAGAAGAGTGATAAAATATTGCTAATTTACTACCATACATAGAAAACTATGTAGATAGATACTAAGTACTTTAACAAATTTGGATTTTCCAAATCGAAAGAAAAATATATATGTTGAAAGGTTTCTTATTTGTGAATTTATTCCCAATATCAACAAATAGTGCTAAATTTGATTTTTATGAAAAAATATCCATTACTGGACTTTTTAAAATAATAATTACATTATATAAAGTACTCCAAAATCAATGTTCCATATTCACGAATTGAATGATTGAAATCTTTAAGAGTTGGTAATGGGACTTCTAGCAATAACTATAAAGATTGATCACGGTTAAAAAAGGAAAATAACGGATTAAATTAATAGATATTCTTTCAAATAATCTGTTTAGGCCTAGGAATCAAAATATTCACAATATTTTGGAAATCCAAGTCTAAATATATGACCAACATATAAGACTAGTAATGAGTTTTTTATTATACTAACACATTTTCATAATACACCTAATTATCAGATTTATCTGAAAATAAATACTACACTCAAGTTGTTTAAAACTAATATATACGACTTTAGCTAAATTCTGATAACCAAATTCTCCTGAGAAATGGATAAACACTAATTCAAAAAAGCCCATTCCAAAATTCAGATATTGGATGAATTTTTGACACTACTTTTGTATAATTGTCATTCTTGTCAAAAAAATTCATCCAACCCATAAATTTTATATGATCAAAATGTCACTTCTGTCAAAAATCTACGTTTTAGTATTGTTAATACTATTAAATGCTAGAAAAAGTAAAAAAACGTTTAATGGTTTTGTTGTAAAAATATATAAAAAAAATACTGGCAAGGATAGATATACAGCAAGACATGGAATAATTCTTTGTGATATTTTCAAAACAAATTTCACTAAACATTGTAATCTAAAAAAAGGTAGTCTATTGCGTACCTCAACATTTTTCAATGGTAAGCAGTATATAGAGAGCTACAAGTTTTTATTGTAGTTTAGACAAAAATTATTTTAACCAAAATTTAAAAAAAAATCTGATAAACATATATTTTTCGCTTTTTTTCCAAAAATATCGTGTAACTCAATGAAACGTAATTTAGATTTTTTTTTAATAGTTTTATAATAATTTTCAATAGTTTATTTAAATATATAATTAGATTCAGTGCAAAAATACTCTATTATCCTAAATTTTCATGCAACAGGAATATAAATAAGATATGTTAAATATTTGTCTTATGTACAATTTCCACAACACTGATTATTTTTTCCAACACAACGTTAAATAAAAACGCTTGAGCTTATCTATAAAATATCGCTCGTTCCGCTATTAGTAGCAAATAATCTAACAATGAGTAATACTTAGATAATTATACAAATTAAATTATTATAGCCACTAATAAAAAATGTAATAATTAAAACGAATAGATATGTATGAAATGAGATAAAAGATTTTGACAAAGAAAAAAAGTTAAATTAATTGTTTCAACCCTTATTTTGTGGAATTTATCGATAATAAATATAAAAGATAAATTATACTTATCTTGAATTTCCACAGCATTACAAAGATATTTTTAAATCTTTTTCTAAATTTACTAGAATTTCCGAAGTACTCAGCCATGTTGATGTATGTTGATAGTGAAAAATCAAGATATATCAACAAGGATAAGTACACCGGAAATCCTACTAAATTTGCAGATATTTAAAAATAACTTTGAAATACTGTGGAAATTAAAAATAAGTATAATTTATCTTTTATATTTATTCAAGAATAAAATTTTTATATTTATAATTATACGTTTGAAACGTTGCACAACCATTGTTGCATATGTTAAAGTGTTGATATACTAGCCTATGCATTGTCCTGGAACCTATTAGCTTCGCCAAATATTGCTAGTAAAAAAATCATTGGTTCATTGTCCTGACTTTTTCATTTTCCGAGAACAGTGCATGAACATAAAAAAAATGGGAATCCAAGAAAATAAAAAAAGGCAATAAAGGTCCGAAATCATTATCTGCCATCTTCAATAATTTTTCTTTTCCTGTTTATATGACTAGTGGCTAAAACCTCGAGATTATTTTAGGGAAAGCTTACATCCTCTAATAAATAATATAAAAATATCGGTGAATAATACCAATAATTAATAATAAATAGATAACATTAAAAAAAAGATCACAAAAAATAAGGGACTAGAGATCCCCGTCATCAATGGCTTTATTTAAATCAGCGACCACTCTACCGAGTGCCTCCCTGTACTCGGAATTCCGTTTGAAGATCGAATCCAAAAAATGCTCATTTCCGAAAAACGAAAAAACGCTTTCGATTTTAGACAACGATTTGTCTGTAAGATGTTTCGAAACGATGATTTCAAGGCACTTCTGGCTTTCGACGAAAGCCTGGATGATGTAGTTCCGGTCGTAGCTGAAGTCGACTTCGTAGAAGGAAATTATCGCCATGCCGACTAATCGGAACTTGTTTTTGAACTTTTCTGCTTGTTTCAGCTCTTCCTCGGTGAACATGTTGTTCCGGTGCAAAACGCCGATCTTTATTACGATTTTTATTATATTCTTGATTAATTTTTCGGCTTCCTTCTTGTTGTCAGACTAAAAAATATTTTTGAAAGTTTAATATAATATTAAAACCAGAAGACTAAAAATAATAAGCATCTAAAAGGACCGGCCATATTTTAAATGTAATGTCCTTCAGTCAAATTTAATAAAATGTAAATACGTGGTAGAACCACACCTATGGATCAAATGTCTGATGTATAAGGCGTTTGTTTACATTTTTCAGTATTATTTTTTCCTTCTAGCTTATTTTGTGATCGGTCAAATAGAAATATCTTAAAACTGATTATATATTATCTATATAAGCCTATATAATCATATTCCGTTTGCAATTCATTGATAGACAACTAATGTGGATTTCGAAGAGGAAGATCAACTAATGATCTAGTATTCACGGTAAAGCAAATTCTATCTATGTTTTAAACACAATCTAGCAGCTGTCTTTATAGACTTTGAAAAAACATATGATACGCTTAACTGAAATGATATAAATAACAGTATGGAATAGTTAGAGATACCTAAGAAAATCGTACAATTAATGAAACTAACTCCAAGGGGTACAACAAACACTGTATCCATTAATGGACAGAAAACAGAAAGCTTTGTCACAAATACTGGAGTACGTCAAGAACATCCCTTATCAAAAACACTTTTTAACGTTACACTGAAAAACATATTTAGAGAAGCTAACACATACATAAAAAGAACCATATACAACCACAGACATCAATGCCTAGTCTACGCTGGTGACCTGGTGTTAATAGTAAGAACCAGAAGAGAAAGAAATACTAAAGCATTTAAAAAATAGTGTAAGAAACAAGGAAGATAAGAAGTATTATGATGTTGAAATCTGTTAATGACCAGACAAATCTAACAAATTGGAGTGTATATGACAATAAACAATATACAATTAAGAATACAAATAAAAAACTTGGAATTAACATCAATAATAGAAATAAATTAACACAAGATTAACAAAAGGTAACAGATGCGGGTTCAGTTCTTCACAGTACGCAGCTGAGGATAATGAATAAAAGAGAAGAACAATTAGTCATTATATGGGAAAGGAAAATACTATGAAAGAAAAAAAGTAGGACTCTGGATTAGAAGAACAAATTAAGAATTTATGAAATTATATAAAAGCCCACCGCTAAGAGCCATCGGATACATAAAAAGGTAAGCAACCGACAGAGTTTCCAAACAAGTCTTTAAAAGAGGACTCGATATAAATTAAAACGAAAAAGAAGTGGTTAGAGACATTTAAAAACAATTAGCAAAGGCTAAACATATAATAATGGAACGAAAGTGCGAAAAACAAAAATATTCGAGGAAAATAGCCAACAAAGTCTTAAGCCTCTACTGCCTGTAAAACTGTCATATATATTTTATAATGCATATCTACATTCTTTTCTTTTTGAAGAGTCCTTTAAAATCATTAAAATAGTTCTCTTAAAATTTACAAAAGAAAAAAAAATTTTACTTACATATTGCTTTGCCAGACGGTAAAGGTTATCCAAAAGCGAAGCCGTAGTTTCATCAATAAACGCTTTAGCGATATTCTTTCCCGCCATACGTGAAAGGATTTTCTTTTGGGCACGAAGCCCTATATCCCTAGCCTTAAAAGCGCTTTCTGTCATAACTAAAATTAAAAAGAAAATGAAACGACCCTTTTATACAATAAACTGTCGAGGTTTATCGAGAGGACAATGCAGTGTTTGTCAGTTGAATATTTTAATGCGACTGAACTATCGATAGATAAATATTTCAAAATAGTTCGAAGCATTATAGGAATTTTTAACTTATTAAATGTATTTTCTTTGACTGATACCAAATGTATTTATCCTGATAAGATAACCAAATGTTTGGCAAATTTCAAACTCTAATCAAAGGTATGTAATAATTGATTGAAAACGTTTTAAAATAGCGTGAAAAAATAAGATGTTAACAGCAACTTAACAAAAACGAAAATATGTCTAATTTGTATACCTACAATTAGTTACAATTGAAGGTTGAGGTAATTAAAATGTAATTAGAGTTGTTTATATTATATTTGTGGTAATTATTAATAGCTCTATTTATATTATTAAACAGAAGCAAAATATTATCATAACATATTTCCAATGGTTCTAATGACTAATTCCACAATAATTGCCATTGATTTAAATAGGGATTGACAGCTTAATTTATTTTTATTTATATTAAAACGTAAATATAATAGAGATATATTTCAATCACATGCATAATAAAATGGAACTTGTATTTGTGATAATGAAATTGAAATAACCACTTCCTATTAAAAGATAATAATTATTATAAGTTGTACGTCAAAAAGTAATATTTTAAAATTCTTAAATAAGCATATAACAAAAGAATTAAAATAACGTTTTTTATAGGCATTTAAAAGGCGCCAATTATTCGCAAGATTTTTAGGATATTAGTACTGTGACTTAAAATCTGATATTTTGTGGATCAACATTTTTTTTTTCACGTTTTAAAATAATAATGGGAGACAAATTGTAACTACTGTATCAGAAGATAAGATTATTCATATACCAATAACGGATCTAGGTTTGCTCCTTACCGAGAGGGTGTAAAAGTTGAAAAAATAAGTTCAATTTTTGTTAACACATTTTTTTAGGTATTGTCCTAAAAATTGGGATGCTCAATTTTTGTAATAACAATAATCATTTATTAGCCATCTACGACTTAACTAATATTTAATAAAATATGCTTATTCCCCATAACAAAAAATAGGGTTTCCACAATTTTTATGACTATATTTACCGATTTAAAATAAAAACTTGAATTTATTTTTGCAACTTTACACTTAACAAAAACAGACGAAGCTAGACCATATAGATTATTCAGGAAAATATAAATATTTTTAACCTTTGAAACTGATTTATAATTTGGCCCATTCTTTGTGACAAATCCGCATAAAATAATTATGCCGATTTTCTTTTATTTAAAATATGTTGAAATTCCTATCTATTTATTAATTTTGATTATTGTTAAGAAACATTGCAGGTGTGAATGCATCAAGCTCGATGTATGATTTGTTACCTCTACAGGGTGTTTCATAATATAGTCATGGAACAATTGTGTTACTCTCTTATTAATGAGATACCTTGTAAAGATTCCACATGGAAAAACTTTCCTTGTAAACTGCTTTAATGATTTTCGAAAAAGGTATCTTAATTCATTCAAAAATCTTGTAATTTATTTGTTTTATATTTCTCTTAGATTTATATTTTTATAGTGAAACAAAATCATCAAGAACATACTTACGAGACTTATAAATTTAATATGAATAACTGATGAAAATAAAAATAATAAAATAAAATAAAGTAAACTAAAATAAAAAAAACTTACTTGAATCGAACATCTAGAACAGGCTTGTGTAACAAAATCAGCTAAAAGAAACATTCCTATAAAAATAAAAAATAACTCATAAATAAACCATAAATATTCAAGAAGAAAATAAAAATAAGAAGTCATTTAAAAATAAAACATAAATAAACGTAAAAGCCATGGTGGCGAACACATTTTTTTAAGTATGTATCGTATATCGCTCCTTGTTGAGTGATAAAACGTTAATGAGCGTTCCTAAAATGGTTGTTTACCACTTACACAGACAATTGCTGCATTCTGTAGCAACGTATTGGTAGATAATCCAACTTTCCAACTCTAGCATGGTGGTCATTTTTAGGCAAGAATACGGGCAGTGATTTAATTCGGTTTTAGACCATCTGAAAGCAACAAAAAACTAGTTTTAATAAATCATTTAAATAATTACATAAAAGAACGCTCACAAAAACAGTATACTTTTTATGTTGACGTCAAATTCACTTTGATATTTCATAGCCATAATTTTCATTATTATCATCATTATTGTTACAAATTTGTGAAATATGTGCTTCCATAAGAAAGTGTTTTAGGTCTATTGTTATAATTGTTTTGTACTGATCGGTAAAATTCGAGTCTTACTTGTACTACATCAAAATATCTAAGAGCAATCTTAAAAATTATTTCCAAATAGGAGAGAGTATTAAAATATTTTATTGTAGAAAGTCCATAAGCTATAACAGTGATTTTTAAATAATACATACAATTAAAACAAACTTGAAATTTATTTAATTTCTCAAAAAAATCAATAAAATAACATCTGAGACTACTTTAGTAGTAATATACAAAATATTTAGGTGTTACCATTTATTTAATTTAGCCCTAAGGTTAACGAGCAAGATGGTTCTCTTGTAATGCAGTGATCTCGCATTCAAAAGATCCTTGATTCGGTCTTGCACGATTGATTGATTGATCGCATATGAATTTTTGTGAGGTATTCTCAAAGCATATGTAAATACTGGGTCAGTAACTATTTCTCAGTCGCGACTTACAGTATCTACTATGAATAATGATCATGAAAACGAGTGGTTGGTGCAATAATAATATCAAATGGTGGTACACTAAACATTTCAATGATTGGGGAAGAGCTTGAAAGTAAGGGGTAGGCCGAACAAAGAAAAAATTGCTATGATTGCAATTAAGTTCAGCGTTGCTATTAGCATATATTGAATATTTGTTAAGATATGTATTGGAATTTTTTTAGGATATAAATTTAATGAGATATTTAGAACCATAAATTAACTTTAAAACAATGAGATATAGGGTGTTTTATTATACATAGACACTTTTATCAGGACTTTGAGTTTCTACAAGATACCGCACATTCAGGAAATTTGACTACTTTATTAATAAGAATACTTTAAAATATAAACGAGATGACGCCCGACACTGTTTCGATCAATCAAACGAAGGAACTTGCCATGGCACATGCCATTCTAGAGCGCGACGACCGTTATTATAACTCAGGAGGGGCTCTGATGGTCTCACCTGGCCAGACCAGCTGTACACGGCCTTTACCTTTCTTACAAGGTCTCCTACCGCACTTTCAACCGAAAAGACACTAACCGTTTTTATATTCCTTCGTTTTCTGTAACGTAATTATTTTATAGAGTCGTCAAAACTAAATTTATACGTTAGAGAAAGAAAAAACGATGATTTTATTAATGAAAAAATACTACAAACTGTTATTTTTGTTGAAAAAAATACTAAATACCTGTAGCCAATATGAAGATGTGTTACTTTCCGAAGATTTTTTCCCATTTATCACTTGAGTTACAACCATAAACCTACCTATGGATTATTATTATTGTGACTAAAACAACTAAAACTTGTAGTTTTTCAGAAACACGCGATATTAGCTCTGGGTTGAAATAGCATGTGCGTCTGTTTTATTGATTTTTTTAAATAATTGCTTAAGTGGAACACGGTTTAAATTATAGTTGAGAATTAAACATTTAGAAAAATTTGTATACAAAAATGTTCAAACCAAAAATACCACTTGCAAGAGATGCGCACTTTAATTAAAAAAAAATGTAAGCTTGGGATCTTCCATTTAATAAAAAGTTGAGAAAGAAAAAAGAGGAAATTGCTATAGAGTAGTAATAATATTCGGAAAAAAGGAAATAAAGTAAATGGATCCAATAATTATATATAATCTATAAAAATTCTTGGTAAGTAAGTGTATGGTGATTTAAAGAAATAATCAAAAAGGCATGATAAATTAACTAATACTAAATATTATGAACAAAACATAAATGGGAAGTTCCAACAAAAATTTAATCCACAGAAACAAGGGTTTAGAACAATTAAAAAAAAAGTGTCAAGGTATACGAATTTTGGTAACACTTATTTTTAATTAAATTTAAGTCATTTTAGTCTTTTATTATTAATATGAATACAAATATTATATTCATTATCTAAATCCTCCAAAACTAACCAACATTTTGCAAAGCTGCTAGAGCTATGTAGAGAACAAAAGGACGTATCTTTTAAAGAAAGTGTCACTTGAGCCTACCGGCTATTAGAAAACTAGGGGGTAATTGCACAGCAAACATTGGATGATTTTTTTTTAATTTTATATAAAAATACAAAACAACAACTAATGTGATATTCTGGGGAAGGTGATTTCGGGTCACATTCTTTTTGGAACGCCATGTACACATTACCATAAATGGAAACAAAATATACATAATTTGTTGAAAAATTGGCAAAAAATAAATGCCAAACCAGACTTTCCTTTATAATTGTGTTACGTTTAATGACTAACTTTTTTTGTCATTGTTATTTCTAACAATAGTATGTATCATTGTTTACTTTTTATTGAAATAATTATATGGTTGTTCAAGATTCTGTCAAATTCTACGCCGATGGGTTTTATTTAAACCGAAAACCACATTATCCACTCAATGAGCTTGGTTCCCGGAAATCACTTGATCAAATACAGATTCTATCATGTAAATACATTTTTTATATCATTAGTGCCTTTAAAAACCCTGAATTTATTAAGCTAGAATAAGAATAAATTACCTCCTTAAGTTGTTTTAACAATAGAAACTTATTTTTTTTTAAATTCCAACGAGTAATAGAAATTATTAAAAAAAAATCTGTTTATCGACGTAAACTTCCATTTATTCTACATTTGTAATTAAAGTGACAAACATAACTTAAAAACAGTACTTCTTAGAGTGCGAATATTTTTTTAACTATTTTTCTAGTTGATTATGTAAACATTTTTCACCTTTAAACATTTAAAAGGATTCACCAATTTTTCGAATTTCTTACCCAACAAAATGTAATAGACAACCACTCACTACACTGAAATTTTATATTACTTTAGGTATAAATTCAAACCATTAAAAGCGTTTATTTTTGTATTCTTTTCAATAGCCGCAAGACACAGAACATCACGTATACACTCTCAAATATCCATTCGTGTTCCATGCAACATTGAAGATTATCATTCCATTCCACAATACAAGAATCATATCCACTCCCTACCATATAAAAATAGTCCGTGGGCTTCGCAGTTAGACAGGATTAATTACCTTAATAACAGTTCCCCGAATGCCAAGGTCGGTTTTAATCTACAGAAATTTATTAATTACGGAGTTAACATGTATGGGATATTGATGTGTATAGTTTAAACTATAATAGTGATATTTTTGTAAAGCTGTTATAACGTTTTAAATATGTGGATTGTGTACAAAAATATAAATATAAAAGGAGAATATAGCTGGGTGCCTGAATGAAGAAAGAAAATTCTTTTAGATGTTGTCAAAGAGGAAATAAGAAACCAAAAGTGTAGAGATTTGGATAAAACTAATAATTAACAGAGAATACTACAGGAAGCTAATTAATAAACTTTAACTCATCTCATAAAACTCTGATACTGATGATAGATTAATGACCGATTATATTTTCTGTTTTTGAATGCTATGAATTCCTTCTGTTAAGAATCGTCCTGTATAGATCTCATGAATTTTACCCACGTTATTAAAACGGATGCTGGACCTAAAAAGACTATCGTCAAAACAAAAAACTTGCGTTTCCTGTGACTGACAATATTTGAAATAAGGTTACTGAACTAAATATAAACAAGCGAAAATGTATCTAAGAAATGTGTCAAGCTCACAATGTACCCATACATTTTATATTTTACATTTGTTGTGATGAGTCGAAAATAATCTCAATCTATTTAAATTAAAACTTATTTGATTTCTTAATATACTTAATCAGTTTTATCAGATTTTTAGCTTTGTAAATCATTGTTTTGAAAAGGCGGGTGGGTCATAGTTCAAACGGTTCTTTATTAAAAATTTTATTGAAGCTTGTAATGCGATTAATATACAAAAATAGAATATTATTTTGGTATTCTGACATCTGTGTGTAAGTAATTATTTAACAGCCTACAAAGGTTTTGATATTATGATATTTAACATGCAGTACATTAACATTTTACTTTGCTAACAAAAACCTATAGAAATACTGACAAAGCATTTACAATGTTATTCTAGAACATATAATAGTAGAATTGAGACTAAATTATAAATTTGATTATGAATGATTACTCATTATTCTGAAACAAGTAAGTCATCAAAATGATTGCATATTAATTCAAGAATTTAATTACTTATACATTCCATACATAGAAAATTTTTTTGCATATTTTGTATTATATTCGTTTTAAATTCCCTAAAAAATGTTGCTAACATAATTCGCTTAGAAGGGAAGTTATTCTGACTATGTGCATGTATGGATTTTTAATACCAAATTGTTTTTGACGTATTTATTTAATATTGCCATAAATTCCATATGCATTGAAAAAATGTGTATTCTACACGAATATATAAAACACTTACCAAGTTTATGTATGAAAATTGATTTGTTGTGAAAATACACCAAGTAAATGAATAATTCATGAATAGTTGTTATGGTAACTGACAATTATGTCATTTTGGGTCAGTTAGGTACAGATTACACGATAAGACTTTTACCCGTCAGCAGACTTCTAAATGGTATGTGCTTTAAATGTATGTCCTTAAGCTTTTATTGTCTGTTTGCTAAACATCAATACAATAAGTAATAATAATTTTTCTTAAGAGCATTTTTATTGGCAATTCTAAAGAGCTGTTTGTTCTTATAGTATGGAGACTATTGGAAAAAAAAAAGAATTCATTGATGTTTCAATATAGAAGAAGAACATAAGGTTTCAATTCTTTACCCAATAATAACTTGTGGTTACAATATTTTTAAATTTCCAAACATTTTTATTTCTTTAACAATACACGGAATATATAATGTTTAGCTAGCGTTTCTATTGATTAAATATTATAATAATTATGGCGCAATTTGGTGCCACGCAAGAAGTATTGAGATGATAAATAATAAATTTAAGATGTTGGAAGAAGCTGATGCTTTGTCTGATTTGGCTTTAATACATGCCGATCCTCCGTTAATGAGAGATGTGTGTTCCAAGTGCCAGTAAGTAATGAAAAATTTTAAAGTTTTATTATGACTATTTTTTTTTATTTAGTCGCCCATCTACAGTTTGTTACTGTAGTTGGTTACCAGTTCCTCCAATGCGCCCTAGAAGCAGAATAATACTCTTACAGCATCCAGCTGAAGAAAAAAGGTGCCTAAGAACTGCTACCATGTTACAATTAGGTTTAGAATCGTCAAAATGCCTTGTTTTTAAAGGAAAACGCTTTCCTGGGAAATACCAAATACTTGAAGACATTTTAAGCGCTCCAAATACTCTATTATTATACCCCAGCAAAACAGCAGTAGATATAAGAAACATTGCGGAAACAGAACCCCAGAAGCCTTACAATATTGTGATAGTAGACGGTACTTGGCCTCAAGCAAAAGCAATATATACAGGAAGCCCGATTTTACATACAATAAAACAAATTAAGCTTCTAGACAACGATATCAGTAGTTACATTATAAGAACTCAACCTACAGATGGATGTTTAAGCACTATTGAGACAGCAGCCATAACTTTAAGCGTCTTAGAAAATAACGATAATTATAAGAATAATTTGTTAGCTCCTCTTAAAGCTATGTGCGAATTTCAATTGAAAAATGGTGCTGTATCTCATCAAAGCAAAGAATTTAGAATTAAAAATAAAACTTATCCAAAATTAATAGGTAAGAGATTAAATAAAGTTCTACAGGAAGCAGAGGATTTGAAAAATTCAGGATTGCAATGAGCAATCATTATTTGTAAATTTTATATTATATATAAAAGTGATGTAAAATAAAGTTTTTACAAATAATTTTGTAGAAATAAATTTTTATTTAAAAGGCATATAAGTAGTTTATCGCTGTTTGTTATTCAAGTAAAAAATAATTCACGAAGACATGTATATGTATTTTATGTATGTTATTTTATTGTTGCCTGAATATTTTTAAGATGCTCATATGTTCTTTTGGTTATATTTAATTCACATTTCATTTCATTTAATCCTCCAAATTCCATTAGACTTAAACCTGCCAATCCTAGGTATGTGTGCATTGGGTCGGGTACCACATTCACCCATTTTGAAAACCCCCCATACCTAAAAAAATATTTTTCTCATTTCATAAAACAGAGTAATAATTCTGAAACAGAGGAAACAAGGAAATATGAGGCAACAAAAGGACTGGAGAGTAGGTACAAAATAATTTAAAAATAAAAAAATGAGAGATTCCTATAGGAAATATACAAACGCACCTTAAAAAGAGAAAACACACATATAAATAGGTCAGCAACGACTGGAAATGATTAAAGATTTAGCACTGGAAGGAATGTTCTAAAAAAATCAGTAATGATGGTAACCTTAATACAGTAAATCCTACAAGAATGGAAACACATCCTAATATGACATATAAAATATAATAATACTGAAAGGCTATGAGAAAAATGCATATATTGGCCAATCCCAAAAATAAGAAAAATCTGAATAGCTCTAGAATTTGGCCAAGAGGCGAAGTAGAGCGCTACATTAAGGAAAAACTTATCAACGTAATTATTGCCAGATTAATCCTTACTCTGTGGCAATTATGTCAGATTGTGGGAAAAACAGAAACACAAGTGATAGCGAATATCTGAAATTAAATATTTGTTTAATTACAAAAAGCAAAATGAACCAACCAACAGGCAAATAAAACAAGTTGATGCCATTATACCGGAACTATTTACAATATTTTGAAGAGAAATGAGCGTAAATGTTACCAGGTCCAGACAACCTAATGACGTTTTCCTAGCGCCCCACCCCCCTGAACAATTTCTCCATATTTGAAAGACAAGTCTTTTACTATCTTTAGACATAAATAAACCATAACTATCTGCATTGCGATATGGGCACCGGGAAAATAAAAATTTTAGGGTGTGTGCAAAAAACGTAATGTCATCAAATTTTAATTCATTGCTAACTCAAAACTATTTCAACAATTTGATGACTAGTTTCATAAAAAGTATCTGTTCCTTGAACGTTTTGTTTGCATTCACGGTTCACTCAACTGCCCTGCTAGCTCGACAGATCTATCATCAAATGATTTCTTTCTTTGGAGATTCCTAAAGAAATCAAATGGTGATAATTCGAAAGAGTTGCCAATCTTGATCTCTCTAGGGAACACATAATTTACTTTGATTTTTTTATTTGTTCGTAATAAATATTTTCCATTCATTTGCATTGCAGTCGATCTATAGAGTAGGGTTTCCTAGTTATGAGATTTGCTTAAAGTGGTACACATAAAAATGTTAGGCATGTTGAAAAAAGTTTGCGCATTTCACCAAAATTTTGACTTTGTCTACTATACATGGAAATATTTCCAGACTCTACCACAAGGACTTAAGCAGATAAAATATATGAATAATCATAATACCTATCTTGTGTCATCAAAACAAATTTATGATTATTGTCACTGTGAATAAACTTGTAAGCATCTAAAATCTTGAGAGCGCCACCTGTCCAAAAAGTGTAACAAGTGTCTATTGGCTTATTTGGTCTACCATTGAAGCCTCCTTCAAATCTATACAGGAGCCATCTTCTTAATGCTACAAATTGTGCTTTTGTTAACCTATGTAAGTTGTTACTTAATGCTAATGAGGCGACAGCACAAAAAGTTGAACCACAGTGAGATTCTAGATCTGGACCTTGACCTATGCCACCATCATAAGACTAGAAAAACAAAGTCTCACAAAAAACATTACAGTATCAACTGAAAAAAATATTAACTATACGTACTATGCTTTTGAAAATAAATTCAACCATTGCTTCTACATTTATAGTACTCCAATCATCTAAAATGTAACAAATTACTGCTGCACAGTACACAAACCTCATATCATTTTCTACTCCTTCTATGGCCCCTTTAAAAGATCCATTGGGTAGTTGTAAAGTTCTCAAACCTGTAAAAAATTATTTTAATGTTATATAGGGTAGAAATTTATTTATTTGCTTACTGTTTAAGATGGCTTGTCGATCAACTCTTTGAAAATCGTCCCCTAAAATTAAAAGTGTCAATAAACAGGCATATGTGCTACCTATATGAGACCATTTATAAGGACTGTTTTGGTTCTTGTTTTGGGATGTATTCAAATTCGTAGATCCTTGGAAACCGCTTACTAATTCTGTAAATGGAATACATATCATTAGTAAACGAATTATATATCGACATAATTCATTGTGTTAATACAACCTTTGTTATCAACTATTTGCAAGGAATATATCCAATCAATAATTGACTTTTTTCTCTCTACAGGTATATTTTCTATTTCTCCTAAGACATCTAAACCAGATATAGCGAAATACATAAGTACTGACCTAGAATTAAATTTACAAGAGCACATAGATTTACATGTAACATTAAATAATTTTTTACCTGGTTGTGTCCATTGAACTATGTTCGGCCCGCATTTTTTTATTTAATGTATATGATAAATACTTTTTGTGCAATTCTGGAGCAAATTTTATTACATACTCTCCTTCCATTTTTATCTTTTAAATAAATACCCATGAAATACTACACACCCTGTTTTAAAATTTTGACATATCTATTTTCACACTTCTTCTTTTTTATTAACTTGGTCTTAATATAAATAGTTATTCGAATATTTTGTGACGATTAAAAAACAGAATTAATTATATTCTTAAATTATTTTATTAAGTAATATAAATTTATAAATTCAACGGCCTAGTTTTCTAGCTTACATTAAGAAGTCGATACGCTTTAGATAGAATTTATATTTATTTTACAAAATATATACGATAAATTATCACTTATATGTACACTTTGATTTAAAATAAAACTAATAATGTTACAACACCATAAACCAACATACAAGGATATGCAATAAGAGGTTGTTGTTGTTTGTCACCGGAAATTGCAATAAATAATCTAGATGCTGAATAACTTGACCACAAAACGGCAATTATAGCCAAAACTAAACCAACAGGACCGCTGAGTTTAAATATAATTCCTATTACAGACAAAGCTAATACTGGAATTAAGCAATATCCTAAAATACTACCGACAATGCTTATAGTAAAAGTTCCACTAGATGGTGACATTAGTGAGAGTAAAAAGTACATAAGTACGCAAGAAATTGAGGAAATTCCATAAATGTAACCGAAATGAGCATTTTTTCCAGCTAAGAAAAGTGTGACTGCCAGCAAAAGGCAAAATGTTATGGGTCCCACAACATCTGAATCTTTTGTTAAATATTCTGCATCGTCTGCTAAACCATGTCCACGTAGAGGATTCAAAACTGCTAACACCTTCTCTAAAATTCTATCAGGGTATATTTCTAATTCCTCCAGTAACGGGGGTTCCTCAAACTCGTCTAAGCCTTTAGCTACACTGTCAAATTGTTCAGGAATTAGCATTTGTGTTGGATAATTTGAGAAATTTTGCTCGCTGAAGTCATTATTTGTATTGAATTCTAAAACATAACATAGGTCATACTGCATTTTAACTTTTTTAGTAATTTTTATAGTTACCTAATTGTTGATTTTGAAATTGATTATAATCCTGTTCATAATAACTTTGATTAACTCCTGATATATTGGGTTGTTGCCAATAATAATCATTTGGATTATTTTGATTTGGATTAATGTAGTCTGCCATATTAATAATTTGAAATTTTTGTTTTTAAAGTGAAATTTGAACGTTAACCTCAAAATGACGTGTATGTTTCAAAATCTTCTTCTATTTTCCTACTGCTTCTTTTTTAAATATCAAGGTTTGTAATAAGTTGAAGTTTATTGTGGATAGACAACACCGATCGCCCAAACGCGTATGTTGTTGCCTATATCTCACAACTTTCTCTAAATTTCTTTGGAGCGAAAAATGTAAATAATGCTGATGAATTACTAACGATGTTTTTTGTATAAATTATTAACAAAGTTTTTTGTTTTTTTTATTGAGTTATCGGGTTATAATTTTTTTTCAATTTTCAGCGTCTTCTGTGCTGCATAAGTATTAGATAAAGGTCTTTTAAAAGTTGGCTGAATGGGTAAAAAAAACATTCTTCTACATTCATATATTTTTATTTTACATATAGTATTTACTTATACCTTATTTGATTTGGCACAACGTCATATATTAAATACAATTTAAATCTACTTAAAAATTAATTAAAATTTTTGTTATTATTTACATTGTATCTAATTAACAATTGACACATTTACAAAAATAATTTTTAATAGACCCAGTCTTTCGAAATCTATAATTAATTATATTTACTTCTAATTAAATTAAGAATTAAGAATAATTTTTGAATTCCCAATAATTTTCAAAATATATAATACAGGCTGTCGGTTATGTAAGCTAATAAACTCGAAATGAAATGAGATATTTAGAAGTGATTTTCATTTTTGAGTTTTAAATGATGAGTTTTTTATGCTTATCTAACAAAAAATTTGTTTCACTTGATTACTATTGAATAGATACATATTTTTTAATATGATTTACTGTATTTTTTAGCACCTTAAAGAGTGTCTCTCTTATATTTCCAATACAAATATTTTTTCATTAGTGTTTAAGAATAAATTAAAATAAAAAGGCAATCGAATGTGGTGATTTCATTGGAGAGATAAAATAAGTCTCTTTCTAGTGATCTTTAAAGTATAGGGTATTGCATTTAAAGATTTCAACAATAATCAAATAAAAAAGGGATATATTATTTCTGCCTAACCCCAAGTGTTAATTTTTATTATACAAAACTTACAGCCGTTCTATACCCAAAAATGAAAATCGCATATATACACTCATTTGAAATTAATAGTTTACAAAATCGTTGAAAATATGCATGATGAATATTAATTAGAATAACACGTATTAAGTTAGAATTTTAAATGATACAAGCAAATTTAAACAAATTTATTTTTCTAATAAGTCGAAATTGGAGAATTGGCGAAATGAAATATCCTGATATATCTTGGTCTTGCAAATTTTTATTAATATTTTTTTATCTGGGACATTCTTTGAAAATTACTGGAAAGCAATATTAATTTTATTAGGCCAGGTCGTTTTTGATAAAGATACCAGATACCTATTTTATAATATGACCGATGAGCTCAGTTGAACAAGTTGAGTAAAAATAGATAAGTAATTAGGTTTTTTAAAAATCTAATATTATCAGACTCATCTTTACTAATCTATAGAAATGTAAGCTGATATGTACACGGTTTTGAAAGCTGAAATGTTTAATATACAAAGGAAACAAATTTTAAATAGTGCGTAGTTTAATCGAACAGTGCAACAGAATTAACAAGAATAAAACAATACTAGTAATTGGAATATAGACTCTAAATTGAATGAGATCTATCTCTTTTTTTTTAGGTCACTAAATTACATATAAAAACAATCAGGATAAATTTGACTTAAAAAAAACAATTTTCTTATTCTTGTTTACTAGCCTTTTCATTAATTGAAATTTGATTTGTCAGTAAAAAGAATCTATACTCCAAAACGCGCTGTACAACATTCATAAAAACTTTTTACACAATTTAACAAAAATCCTATCTAATTCGGCTTAATTAGAAAATTGAGTTTTTTTATAAAAGACGATATTACTCATAATTGACAGTAGGAAACTACATACCTACCATTTTTTTATGATAAAAATCTTAAGTTTACAGGTTTTAGAGTGTATACAACATAAATATGAAATTACAAATGGTTCATAAAAAGATATTTTACAAAATTTATATGGTTTGGATGTGGTTTAAGCATTGTCACCTCCACCACAGTTCCGTTAAAGTGGAGGAGACCACTATGAGACAAGGGCTGACAAATGCTGTTGAAATTCCAGTACTCGATCGATGACCACGCGCTGGTTCTGCTAAACCTTAAAATAAAACATATTAATTAGAATATATTTAATAATATTTTTAAAAATTTGATATATGACAATTTTATGGTTGAATAGAGGAAAACCGCCTAATATGGGGTACCCACATTATTCCGTAGGACATATATTACCATCTATTATTTATTAATTGATTTTACTATTACTGAAACCTTACTAAAGCTTTAGAGTCCCACGGAAATACTTCAGGAAGAATTCTGTATTAATGACTTAACCTTTAACATTTCATGTGGTGCAAATATTTCATATGTACTTGTTGGAACGGAAAAAAATCATTATAATAGTGAAGCTGTGTGTATATTTAATTTATTTTTAAAGTAAGTTAAGACGTTCTAGATTATATTTAATTGTTACTTAAAATAACTTCTTTTCTATTCATTGTTGGGGCCTAATATGGGGTTCCCGCCAGTTCTATTTTGGGGGTACTCTAGATTAGGTAAGTTAAATTTAAGCGAGAATAAAAAAATTATTTCAGATGCTTAAAGAAAGTCCTGGAATCGCTATTGAAGCATGTCGCAGTAAAGTCATAAGTTACAAAAAAACGTTCGAAGTACCGTGGGTGGAGTACCCTAAACAACGTTGGAAAGATATGTAAAGATGAATAGAGTTCCAGAAAGTATTGTTTTAATAAGAATGGCAAGAAATCCTGTTTTTTCCAATTAATTAGAAAATGCGTTAGTGGAACATACCTTAGAAATGAAACGAAGTATGTATTTTGGATTGACAACACTGAATATGTGTTGCTTAGCGTAGCTTAGCAAGGAAAATGAGTAAAATATATGTAAGTTCTGTGAACCTGGACCTGGAAAAGAGTAGGTTCAGTGCCAATCATGTAATAAATTGGCTCATTCAGAATATGCTGGAAATGCCACCCCAATTATTATTGCGACTTTTGTGTTTAATTTTTATTACTTAATTCATACATTCACTTACTTTTGTTTATTTTTTTTTAGTTTTTTATAGGTACTGGTACATTTGTACCTTTTGAATAAAAAAAATGTTTAAAAGCCATATATCAGGTGCCCCATATTAGGAACTATCAATACCCCATAATAAACAACACCTAGAGATTAATATGGGGTACCTCCTTTAAAAGTATCTGATTTGTTTAGACAAAAATATTAACTATAAATTATATTTTTTACTAAAATATGTTAGAATAAAGGTAAAACAAAGAGAAGCCCGAAGATCAAATAATTCCACCATTATTTATAGATATAATCTGTCGACAAAAAAAAGGGCCCCATAATAGATGGTTTGTCGAATTGCAATAATTTAGCTTCAATTTCTATGGATTTTTCGTCTTTAAACAAAATGAAATAGTTTTTTTTTAAATATTGATAGGTATGAAAAGCACTTATTTCACAATTCCAATTCTATTGAACTTACCTCCGACAATAACATTATTGTTATGATGATCGGGACCAACTTTTATTTCTGAAAAACAAAAACTAAATTAAATGAAAATAACTATAAAAAATATATTTTGTGATACTCTCATCGGAATTTATATTTATAGTAAAATTAAAAATTCAGTGAGAATCAATAGTCGAAAATTAAGATGTCATATAATAAATTATCAGTATTTGGGTATCTAAACCATGTTAGGAAAAAGGGTATAATTTTTACTCTATTAATATTGCCCATCTTTTAAAATGATTAAAGCTAAAATTAAAGAGGTTCCGAGATTTCCATATATGGCTGATTTTACTATAAGACAACTTCTTCACTTTCTGGGTTTTAGATTTGGGAAATTAAATACTAGGAGACCACTATGGAAAGTCTTGAATTTATTTTTTCCTAAGATTTTCTAAAGCCAGACTAATAGATCTCACTTTTATAATCGTAATTTAAAGATAAAATAAAATAGACATATTGTATCTATTTCATTCCGACACTGAGCTAGTCGCTTCTCGATCTGGCATGCGATCTTTGATTTAACCGAAAAAGTGAATCGTTATAAATTAATACTAACTAGAACTATACCCTTAGGCAATTATGTATTCAGATTACCTATGATGAAAATCCTAAATGGTGCTTCTTCCGAGGTGATGTCATTTTATTCCAGGCATAGCTATGTTAGGTATTCAAATATTATACCGAACACCCCACGATTTGCCAACGTTATAACATACCTTGAGATTAGAAACTCCAACTTTGGTTGAGAAAGCATTCTAATGTTTAGTGGTTAGCAACGAAATGAAAAACGTTGCTGAATCTTCATTAGTAGATTATTTCTGTTCACTGAATAAAATTACATTGTCTTTATAATTATGCTCCAAAGCTCAAACATACTTCTTTCATCGACTGAGCAATAGATGACGCATGAAAGGGAATTACAATTTTTTTCAAAAAAATCAATTTACTAATTTCGTTTGTTTTTTGATATTATCTAATATTTTCATCTGATATTTTGAATTTTAATGAAATGGTGAAAAGCAAGCAGTTATATCTCCCTGTTAACAAAACTTCTTAGATATTTTTTCGGAATTAATTTAATAATTATTAAAACTATATAATTTTTATAAATAAATGATTTTGTAAACTTATCGGAATTTACTTTATTAGTCTATTTCAGGTTCAAACGTGATTATGCAAGAAAACTATAATATACACACTGCGGCACTATCTATATTTATTCATTAATTATTTTAATCCACATCCACCCTCTATCAAGTTTGCTGTCCGAAAACTCGAGACTACCTTTCCATGAATTAAATTTAGTTAGTATGACAGTACTTATATTACTTAGTGACTTTACATTTAGGTTTTCTTTTCTGTTTCTTCTCTTGTGTAGCAGTGGGATTAAAGGCACTAATTAAATCATTTACCAAATTTGTTAAGCTATTTTGTTCCTTTGGATATTGCTCATTATTTTTTAATGTTTCAAAAAAATCCTCTTCTACAAACACCTTCGGTTTCTCATTATATACTATTTTATATTTTCTTTCCTTCTTTTTACTCGAATTTGGATTGCCACAATCCTTAAGGTTTGTATTTTGTGATTCCTCTAAACCATTATCATTATGCTCATTAAAAACGTTAATAAAAAAGTCGCTGATTGCTTTGGTTAGATTCACCAGCTTCTCTTGCGTGTTACTTGAAGAGTTAGAATCAAATGATTCTGTCGAACTCGTTGAAGGCAAATTGTTTTTAGCTTCTGTTGCTTTTCTTCTATCTGCCAATATCTTTTTGGGGGACCATTTGGATCTTACGAAACTTTTATACTCTTCTGATATATCATTGAAACTGTTAGTGGACTCAGAATTTGATTCATTTAATGCAGCAAACCTCTCAAAACTCTGTTTCTCTTTGGAATGATTTATGACGCTTAACATATTTGTAGATGAGAATAGTTTAGAATATTTTGCCATTTTTGTAGGTGAAATAGCTCGTACAGTACCCATCGACATACCACTAGTAGAAGAATTCATTGGGAAGTAAGTAGATGCCTCTGAATTGCTATCCAAGCATTTATTCAACATATTTGAAGATTTTGTTTGGAGATTCCTCGTTTCTCGTGATAGTGGTCTGTTAAGAGCAACAGTAGATAACTGATAATTCAGAGTCTCTACTGAAGACATTACAAGAGTTTGAAATGCTTCGTTGATAATGCTTTCTAAACTACCTTTGAGAGATGGTTCGCAATAATTTTCAGTTTCATCGTCTATGGAATTTGCAGAAGGTTCTGGGTAATTATCATTTTTGGCTTCTTTAACACTAATAATTGATTCTTTAGCTTCAAGAATTACATCTTCAGTTAAATTGTGAACTGAATTTTCGTTAGCTGCAATTGGAATTGACAGCGGAAAATCATTTTTATGTACAGCTTGTTTTGTCGGTTCATCATTTATTTTATTGCTTGTAATTGTTTCATTGGAAGTACTATCACTTCTAGAAGTTTCTTCATTAGTAACAATTGATTGTTTGGATACATTTTCTTGTGCACTATCTTTTTTTTCTTCTGCAAAAGCTTCAGTTTCGTTTAATGGTGCAACTTCCAAGACTCCTTCTTCGTCAGCCATTGTAATAAACAAATTATTCTTGAAAAGTAGCTCTGTCGAAAAATTAAGGTTATTTATATCCATTCTACTGTCTCGAAAGTATTTGTTATGCATTTCTTCAAGTTTAGCTTTAATGGTGGATAAAGTAAAGATATAGTTGTGTTTAAAGTTGATTTCTTTATTGCTTTTCTCCTTTTCTTCAACTAGATCTTTTGTACGTGCTATGTGATTCAAAGCGAGTTTGATTTCTTTATAAACTAGTGCTTGAAACAAACTTTCAACTGGTTTCATTTTTGGGGTCTCTA
This sequence comes from Hermaeophaga mercurialis, assembly GCA_951812935.1. Taxonomy (NCBI): domain Eukaryota; kingdom Metazoa; phylum Arthropoda; class Insecta; order Coleoptera; family Chrysomelidae; genus Hermaeophaga; species Hermaeophaga mercurialis. The sequence goes on from OX638365.1 coordinate 18,664,397, forward strand.
GCTGCTCAGTTTTTGATTGAACTGTCTCTTTGGATTGAAAGATATTACTATGTTTGACTTGTATGGCATTGGTAAGTGTTTTTGGCTGATTCATGGACCGTTCTATGCATTCTATAGCTCTTTCTAGGCAGTACTTCGTTTTATTTTGTTCCTGTAAGATCTTCATTTTTTCCTGACATAATTTTGGTCTATTTAGATGGTCTTTTATGTGACAAATAGCTTTTTCTAATTCCACTCTGGTTTGTATTTGTTCTTTTAGTTTACTAATATTGCCCATTTTTTGTCTTTTAGTTGTAGAAATTATTCGGGGTTTAGATAAGTGATTTTGAATGTAGGAAATAGCTTGCATTACTTTTTTCTTGTCTACTTCATACTTTTTATCTTCTCTATCTCTGTTGGGTAAACGTTCTTGTATATGAACTATTGCTTGTTCCATACCCCATCTTGGTTGTCGGATCCGAATTTTTTTGATCTCCACGTAACTTCTTAATGATCCAAAATCTTTGGTATTGTTTTTGTTCAATAGGGGACAATGTGATGTTTTGAAATCTTGATCATGGTATGTATTGTCTGAACACTGTAATTTAACTAAATCTAATGATTGATTTTGCAAAACTCCTGAATACATTTTCAAAATTTACTCTTACTACATTTAAATATATTCGTGAGTTTCGTAAAAACTGAAATTTTGTAGACCGACGAAAATTACAAGTTTGTCATTTGTCATTTTTGCCAAAGTTTGAGTCATCTGTCACATAAAATAATGTTATTTGTAAATACGCAATGTAGATTATGATGAAAACTTGATCAGGTAGTAGATGGATACATTTAAACAACAATTTCGGTTAAATGTAGGATTCTTTAAATGTTACTGCAAAATTCAAATCATTAATTTCTATTTCGGCCAGTGGAGAACCCAGATTGTTAAAGGTGAGGAAGAAAAGAAATCTTTTAACATTATTTAGGGACCTTACGCCTCGAAGACTTGGAAGAGAAAGACCTACACGCTCTTTTATTTACTAACATCTCAAACCGAGTGGGAGTAAAGAGAGGGGAAACTCGAGCCGGAGAAAAGGAGTTTGTTATTGTTTATTTAGTCATTAGTTGCATTGGTGAAATCTCCGTATCGATCCAAATGAACTAATCATATGAGCAAATTAAAATATCCAATTCGGAAAGCCTAGGGGAACGTGTTAGTTATTGAGTAAATTTTCTTTTTGGTCATAGCCTATAAAAGGATTGAAGAAGAAGAAGAAGTTAATAAAAGGAAGAAGAAAACATTTTAATAAATTTCGTCACATATTCGCCCTGTATAACTAAGCCTACTTACTGAAAACTATTAACAGGAGAATTACATTCTTTGTTTTTGCAGGATACGATCAAAACATCAAAATTAATGTCAGTATGAAACACAAAAACGTCAACCATAATTTACAAAAAGTATGAGTTACAAGAGAATTGTATTCGAAGCACACGATAATTTTGACGATGCTCCCATTCGAGTTAGGCCAATAAAATCAAAACCGATCAAAAAGCAGAATCAACCCAATGACAACTTTTTGGAGTTTAGGAGAATCTACGGAAATCTCATAAACAAAAACTTCGGTAAAAAACCGTTGTATAGATATGACCCGAAACCGTTGCAATCTAGACCTCGAATAGAGGTCAAAACCATTCAATTAGAAATGCCAATTTTGGGCGCTGAAAAAGCTGTAGTTAATACAAAAAATTCCAGGTCGCCTAAAAAAGTCACCCAGCCGAAACCTAAAAAAAAAATCGAAGTTAAAACTCACGCAACATCCACTCATGAGCTAGTGAGGAAGCTGTCCCAAATGGAACATTCCCTATCCAAAGATTCGAAAATAAGTATTCATCAAGGAACGTCTACATTTATAGATATCACTAACAGAGAGCTACAAGTTGCCAACGAACAACTACGACATATCAAAGAACTGCTAGAACAAAAAAAAGTGGACGTAACCACTCCTAAGCCACTACTATCCAAAAAGAAAACTCGGCATACTGATTGTGTAAAGAAATATCTTTCCAATTTAACTTCCATGCGAAAAAAACTTAAAGACCTAGAAGATAAATTTTATAAACGACCACAAGTTATCTACAAATCAGTCAGCGAAAGATTTACTCAATCTTCTCTGGAAACTCTTTACAAAAACGAAACTTTCTCGCCAGATGCGAAATTTGATGCAGCTCTAGACGATGCAATATCGGAGTTAGAAGATATCGTAAAAGTTAAGATTTCAGATGAATTCAAAAGCGACAATACGCTAGATGATATTACATTGATCAAAGTAATGCTTGATAAAAATGATATTCAAAACCCAACTTCCCAAACGATCGTACAACCGGATCAAATTCCAGTAAAACTACCTTCTAGTCCGACAGAAATATGCATCGATTCCAACCCCACTTATTTATTTGATGATCACACTTTTCCAGATTTTTCAACGAAATTGATAAACAATTTTCTTGCTGGCGAAGAAGCAGGATTTATACCTCGAGCTTATATGAGTAATTGTAGTAACATTGCTTTAGAAAGAAGTATGCTTCCTGATAATAAACAAAGCACAAACGTAATGGAAAAGTCCAAATCAAATAAATCTGTGCATTTTGAACCAAAAGTGTCTGAAGATTATGTCAATGACACTGAATCAAAGAAGTATAATTGGTTAGATTCAACAAAAGCCTACGTTCTTGGCGAAGAAAGAGGAGATGTAAAAGTTACTTCACCGCCGAATAAAGAAGATTTAAAACAATATCGAAGGAGCAATTCGTTCAAAATGGTCTTGGATAACTTTAATTATGATAGTGGTGATTCCGTGTCGAAATTTATTGATTTATCAGAACGAAGATTGAACAAATACCGTCATTTAAAACAAGACGTCTTGGATATTAACGCGTTTTGCGATAAACTTTGCGATTTAACACAGTCTGATGAAGAGGATGAAGGTGACTTAAGAAGAAAAGAGAAACTAGAGCAAATAAGTGTACGTATGTTTGAAGAAACTCCCAATATTCCAAAAGAACCAACTACCAAAGAACCATCGATTGAAGATCAAAACCTTTTTGATTACACAATGCTTCAAGATTCGGTAATGAAATCGGCATTTTTGATGAAAGAATTCAACATAAAACCGAAAGTGTTTACAGAGAAACATGTTATCTCTCCTGATAAAAAGAAGTTTTTTCAGGTAGCCAATAAGTGTAAAGAGTCTGGTGATAGTGCTGTCAAAAATCTTCTACAAAGTTTAGAGGTTGCGTTAGAGAATTCTGTTTACACTGTAGCCGATACTAACATTTAACTAGTGAATGAAGTAAATTCCATGATTGATTTTACATTTGTTTTATTTAGGATTGTAGGCTTACCGTATAATCTAAGAGTGCCCTCAGCTTTTCCTAGTGAATTGGTGGACACGCAGTTGTATGTCCCACTATCACTTGATGAAAACGATCTTATGATCAGCCACATGAATACTTTGTAGCCACTTCTTTCTTCTTTGATCGAGTATTTCGATCTGAAATAAAAAGAAATGTTAAAATTTATATTCACTTAGTTTTTAGGCACTTTCTTTAAAACATTTTATGTTTTCAGTTTAGAATTAGCATATCATATTAGATCATGCTTATAAAGCCTCTTAGGTACTTCTTTACTTTTATTTGGGTTCAACTCCTACGAATTATTTACCCAGCACGAAATATTAAAGATATTTTATTATGAAAAAAGCTGCGTTCTCACCATAAATATATTGAGACTGAGAAAAGGAGAAAAATGAGAGTTAAAATGTTGAACTCATTTTCATTAGGAATTTTGTAGACAACTGTAAAATGTATAGGTAACGCCATTTATGAACGAAATATTTTTATCTACTCATATTTTAAAAGATAAAGAAAAATATATTTTATTTAATAGGGACTTTAACATATAATTTCTGTTCCTTATTTATGTTTTATATATTTAATGCACACCCATCAATTTTGCTGTATCTCACGCATCTCAAGACCTCATTGAAATATTTATTACATATAGAAAATTCGACTGTCTTCAAAGGTTATTTAAAATTAGCATAGAAAAATAAATCGATAATTTTGTAATAATTAGTGATTTTATATTTGGGTTTTCTTTTTTTACATTCTCTCTTACGTACACTAATGAAATTATTTCGTAAATGTATTAAAACATGTAATGGCCTTTTGGATATTTCTCACTATTTTTCAATGGACTAAGACAATCCTCTTCTCTAAACGCCTGTTTTGGTCATCAGAGATCTTGATAAAAATGTCGTTGATTGTTTAGTTTCACTAGTTTTTCTGGCATATTACTTGAAGAATTTGAACAACCAAATGACTTTTTCCAACATCTAGTTGGAGAAAAATTGTATTTAACTACCCGTAAATATCTTTTTGGGAGATCATTTGGACTTAACTCCTGTGCTCTTTTAATTCATCTACGAAACTAGTAGTATAGTCTGACTTTGATTCACTCAACACAACAAAAGGGTCAAAACTCTGCTTCTCTTTGGAATAATTCATCATACTTAATATATTCGTAGATGTAAGTAGCACATCGACATACAACTAGTAGAAGAATGTATGTAGTAGTAATTAGATTCCTTTGAATTACTATCCAACCATTTATCTAGCATATCTGAAGATTTTGATCGGAAATTCTTTGTTTCTCGTTATCTTGGTTTATCAATAGTAATAGGAGATTAGTGATAATTCAGGTTTTCTATTGAAGACATTGCATGATTTTGAAATTGTTCGTTGACAATCCTTTCTAAACTACCATTGAGAGATGGTTCTCAATCATTTTCAATTTAATTTTCTATGGAATTTGCAGAAGGTTGTGGGTAATCATCAGTTTTAGCCTCTTTAACGCTAATAATTGATTCTTTAGCTTAAAGAATTATATTTTCATTAAAATTGTGAACTTAAGATAGAAAAGGTTTTCCAAAGGTATAAAATAAGGTATGTTGGATTCAACAAAAGACACACTCGAAATCTTTACCACAAAAACTAGTTTCGCAATTGGAAGTGAGGGAGAAAATTCATTTTCTTTTCATATACAGTTTCTTTGTAGGTTCATTACCTATATTATTGCTTGTAATTGTTTCGTTAGAAATATTATTACTTCTGGTATAGTTCATTAACGATTCTTTTTAAACTGCCGTTGATTGATGGTTCCCAATAATTTTATTTCATTATGCTCAAGATTGTGAATAGTCATCATTTTTAGCTTTTGGAATACGTTTGATTTTTTAGCTTTAATAATCACAACTTTAATTAAATTGTATAGTTTCTAAAGCTTTAAGTTTGTATTTTGTTATTTTTCTAGATTATCATCGTTCTGGTTATTAAAAATCATGTTACTTTAAGAATTTGAATTAAATGATTCTTCCGAACTTGTTGAAAGAAAATGTTTTACTAGGTAGTGTTCCTTTTTATTTATTCGTCAATATCTGTTTGGCAGATGATTTGAATCAAAAAATTTCCTCAAACCTCTGCTTATCTTTGGAATTATTTTTCATGGTGAAATATATCGTATTTAGAAGTAATTAAATACCTCTAAATTGTTATCAAAGTATTTGTCCATTTAAAGCCTTTTATCGGAGATTCCTCGTTTCTCGTTATAATATTTTGTTCAGAGCAGCTGTAGATAAACGATGATTTAGGTTTTCTATGGATTTTAAAATTATTCGTCAACAATGTTTTCTAAACTACCTTTGATTGAAGGTTTGACATCCTTTTCAGTTTCATAGTCTATGCAATTTACAGGAGATTATGGATAGTCATGATTTTTATTTTCTGTAATACTAATAATTGATTCTTGTGAATTCTGAACTATATTGTGATTAGCACTAATTGAGGAAGGAGATTTTTGTATTTCTTGTAATTGTTTCTCTATAAGTATTATCATTTTCAGTAACTTTTTTGTTACTTATAATCGATTCTTTGGAAATATACTTTCTTGTGAAATATTTTTATTTTATTTTACAAAAGCTTAAGATTCATTTGATGATACAAAAGACTTCCTTCTTCACTAATTGTGAAAAACAAAAATTATTCCTGTATTTCTGCAGAAAAATTGGCTTTATTTATTATATCTATTCTATTGTAATTTCTAGCTTCTTTAGTACTAATAAACGATTCTGTAACTTCAAAAATCACATCTTTTAGTCTCTTTGTATGATGCCCTTGTGTGAACACATTTTAGATTATGTGTGATGTTGTTTTACACCACGTGAGCTTTTAGATCGAGTGTGTGTGGCTGGAAATCTTAGCTTTGGTTACTAAAATCATTCGCCATTTTCCTGTTTTAATATTTAGATTGGGTGTATTTAAGACTGTATGTGTGAAGACATTTAATTTTTTTAACTTGTTAAACGTTCTTAATTTTATTTCTCGTCTGATACAAGGGGTGGAACTTTTAAGTGGCCACTCTGTACAAAATGCTGCTAAAAACTGACAAACATAAAATCTTTACTTTTGAAACTCTACAAGACCGTCAAAAGTGTGAAATAATTTTTTGATGGCCACTTTTATGTTCGATCCAGCAATGTGAAACAAGGTTACTAAATTTCTGTGCACTGATAAGGTTTATGAAAGGTTTCCGACCTCGCTTTGTTATAGATACTACATACTAAGTTAAATGTGAGAATATTGTGGTGTTGGCGGATGCCCCTCATTTTTCCATTCAATTTTGAACCGCTGCTATTTATGTGAAATGATATTTGGAATTTAATTAACTAGTAATACAGGGGGCGGCAAGAATGGGGAATGTATTAACAGCTAAACATTTAATTGTAAAATGTCTTATTTTTGTGTACGCCTCAAGTAAAACCGTGACACAATTATTATGAAAACTGATCGATGCCACCCAAAAAACGAGACTTCATAAATCACCAATTTGCTGTAATTTGTTTATCAGAAGATCTTCTGCTGTTATCGACCTCATTACATATTAAAAAACCCCGGAAGAAAGAAAGAATGAGAGGGGCCCTATCAATAATGGTTGATTAATTGAAAAGTGTGTCAAATACGAAGATTTATTACCGCATCATCTCCTAAATATAATTTATGGTGCAAATTGAATATAAATTTGGTGCACACAAAAGCCTACAACATAAAGACCAAAGTTCATTTCCTACAGTTCACACGTTTTCAGGCCGGGATTTGCTAAAACTAGTCGATAAAATCGTCTGTTTAATAAAATTCTCTCAAATCGAATGTACAAAGAGCCCAATTTCACGATTTACGTGTATATTATTTTTAGTGTTTGATATAGTTTTAATTAAACCTGCAAGTCAACTCTCTTACTTTAAATAAATTGCTTATTTTCATATATAATTTTTGATAATTGATATAAAATCGGTCACGTACCCAAGGGGGGTCAGAAAAGGGTAGGGATGGTCCACCACCAACTTTCGATTTAAGAATTGAGGTCATTAAGGGGATAATGTACATAATCGTAAAGATAATTACAATAATTGAGTTAGTAATTCTACATTTCTGGCAATATAAAACAATGATTATATAATTATATATAATAAATAATTGTGATATAACAGACAAAACACTATATTGGTCTTCTTAAATATTTAATATTTTGCGGAATAAATTTGAAACGATCTTTACCTGCTAAAATAATGTATTTTAGTTTTAGAATCTTGGCGGACCTCGAGAAAAATCATAATTGGAGTTGTGCAATTTAAATGTGTTGAGTTGGTACTTTAGCCACTTCCAAAGAAACTTTTATTAAGAAAATTAAATTTAAAAATTCAGAGCAAAAAGCAAAAGTTTCCGAATATTACTTCCATAGAGGTCTGTATTAATATATATAATTGTAATCGTGTTTACAATGTTTTTAGAAATTCCGTTCTATTATTCAGAGAGATTGGTAGCGTCGGTCGAAAAACTGAAAGCGGGCGGCCGTCTAAACATTTAGCTCACAACATTGAAGCCCTTCGGAATGTTACGGATGAAAATCCAGAAACATCTATTTCAGTAGTGGCCTAACAAGCAAATTTGTTTTATGGTGTACACACCTCATTCTAAAAAAAGACTAAACACTGTCATGCATACAAACTTCAATATTTTCATTAGTTTTTTCCAGTGAATCATCAAATACAAGTGGAATTTTGTGAATAATTTCCTTAACACCGTTTTTGTTTCGGATGAAGCTTGGTTGTATTTTGGATATATTAATTCACAGAATATGAGTCAGTGGTCATCTGAAAATCTTAATTTTTGTTGAACACCAACTGCATCTCCAAAAAGTTAGTGTTTTGATTGGAATATATATTGGTGCATCCCATTTTATTAAAGGGACATTTACTGCTGCTCGACATTGTAATGATATACTGGGTCCATTCATAAATCAACCGGATGATGAGGAGTTTCAAAATACGTATTTTAAACATGATGGTGTAGGAGTACCTTCGAACAAAAAAATACTTCAATATCTTTGAGAATTTTTGATGACAGAATAATAGACAAGAACATTCGAATACCATAACGAACTAGGTCTGGCGATTTTTTCGGCCATTCCTCGTACATTTAATTTATTCAACATTCATATTCTGGAAAAACTGAGAAATCGCATAACAGAAAATTGTGTTAACATCAACAACTTATCGGAAATGCTACATAAAATTTATTTTGGATTTTGGACAGAAATTTCAGTTTTTAACAAATTCTTTAATTTTATATACATTTTGATTATGCTTACGATATTAAATGAATTATTTCTTTTTCTTTTTGTTGCAGTAGTATTTCGAATTTATTAACTTTATTTACAATGAAAGTGTCAAGTCTTAAATGGAACGTTTAAAGTTCACAGGTTACTCCAATTATTATTTTTTGCGATTGCTCGATATAATTGCAAATAAAAATTATTTTCATGAATCAATCATATTTACTAACTGTTATTCAGGTATCTTTTTATTCTTGTGAGCGCTCCCCAAAGGAGTGAAATTGGTAATCAAAGTATTTTCAATTTTTTTTTAATAACTTACTTTAAGTTAAATTTTTCTTATTTTCTTAGCGATTCTTTTAAAAAAATATAATATTATAAATGGTTTCGAATAAAAATCAAATTGATCATCATAAAATGGAATGCATTTTAAATAAAGAAAATATTTTAATTTATCACAAGCTACCATTAGTTGGTCTCTTTAATCCTCGGATTTAATTACATTCAATTTTTATTTTTGAGATCATGTGAAGAAAGTGGTTTAATCTGATCCAATTCCAAAAATAGACGTTTCTCAACAATTAATTTAAATCTCAAAAATATTTTTTTGGATGAACATTTTTTAATTTTTCTTCATTTAAAGATTGCAATATTATTTGCAGAATAAAAGACACGTCTCATGTGATTCTGAAATGTAAAAAATTGGCGGATTCAAATCCAGGAATCCAGCAGACCATCTAAATGTAGTTTATTCTCTTCCAATCTAGCAGTTTCTTAAATATTGGAAATCAAACAATTTTCTGCAAGTATAAATAACTCTATTACATAGACATATGTAGAATTATATTTGTTTTCTCGAAAATCATTACTTATACGAATTGAGTTATTTATATATTGATCCGTATATTTATTTAAAATTTATATTGAACCTCAAAAATACATGTTTTCATAAAACGTGGACTAAAATCTAACTGAGTTTCACACGTAGATAAATCAATGAAACATGTATTTTTATCTATATTACTCGATTTTTGTTTTGTCAAAAACATTTATAGTTTAAATATAAAACCTTTGTGTATATAGAACGGTTTATACGAAAACATGGCGATAAGTATTTAAAACAGTAATTTAGCAGCATTACAGCAGGTGATTATATATTAGTTTCAAAACGTGTTTTTTGTACTGGTGTTATAATGAGCGTCCAATATGGACTTGGACTATATTAAAAATTCTTACGATATTTACAATATATCACAAAAATATTGCTATTTTCAGATACCAGCGGTTAAATTGTTTTGGAACAATAATAAATTTTTATTTCACACACAAAAATATTTATTAAGTTTGAACCTTGTAAACACTATTGTTTAATAATAAAGTTTTGTAGTTTGCTTAAAATATAATGGAGTAGCAAAAAATACGTCATTGGGACGATTACGTTAGTAGCGTAGAAAATTTTAGTGTCTACCCCTGATGTATACCTGTGGTAATAACGAAAAATTATCTTCTACAATAATTTAAAGTATTCCAAAATGCATGAACTTTTGATTTATTTTAAATTTTTATCTCGACTAGAAGAAATATTTTACTCAAGTATTTAAGTTAAATCATAATATTTTGGATCAATGGTTTTTCAGTTAATGTGGTCAATTAACTTATTTTTAAACGGGCGCTTCGTCAGATCACCTTTTTATTTTTGACGACATCTCTGTGAGCGTGATGACGTCATCAACTTTTTAAATAGATAAGTGGGTTTTGCATTATATATATATGTATGTATATGTAGTACACGAATGATCATTTGCATTAAACTGAGTAAAGTTGGAATATATTTTCTTTTATTAGTTGACACTTGACGCATTTGATATTTATTACATCGAAACGGTTACCTATGACATTCGAGTGATATAATTTTTTGCCACAAAGTAAGGAGCGAGAAAAAGAATTACGAAATGTAAAATTTACCGTACCGTAGTGGCTGCAATAATTTAGAACTCCCATCAAGCCTCGCGGTGATATAAAAAGGCAAATTTTTTCGTCGAAAACCGGAAAACGCCGGCACATTTTAGTGGTGTTCCGTAACTTTTCTGATTTGAGAATTACTAATGAAACATTTGCATACGAGGTATCTACAGCACTGGACTTATCCGATTATAATGTCTGCTGGTGGTTTTGATTCATATGGAAGTTTCGTAGCAAGCAATGTTAGCAAATTTAACAAGTTAGACGTTTTCCAGTGGCGGCATAAAAAATTTATACCTACATGTAACCATTGCGAGAGGATAGGGCTAAAATTTACGAGGCTTAGACATATTCCTTGAAGAATAGTTATATGGATTTGTTTTTATTTATGTTCTTAGATTTTACTATACTTTTAATAACAATTTGTAATATTAAATCTTTTGTACCAAACTTACAAATATTAATGAGTAAGTGCACTAGCTCAAATGTCACAGTAAACTGGTTTATTGAATAAATGAATAAGTAAAAGACAATTGATCGTAGCCTAGTCTTTGATCATCACTGCAATTTTGGACCATCATTATCATTCTGAAGAGTTGAGTTATATTTATGATCAAATTATACATTAGATATGATATTTGCTTATTCATAATTCTTTCTTGCATCATTTAAAAAATGTTTTAGACTTGAAGAGGCAGGCCAGGCCGAAACAAGCCGTGTCTTTTACTTAACCAGTTTATTGTTGCATTTATCTTAATGCACCTTCTCATTTATTACCAAAAACCACATTGGAGAAAATGGATGACCTTGTACTACTTATTATTTAACTATTTAACAAAAATTTCACCACCCTGCAAATAAAGACTTTTTCTATTACACTGAATTATCCTCATTAAGTACTTAAGTGCTATTGACCTAAAAAATGTGTATCCTCTTGCTCGTTGCTCTATTGTACGGCTGAGAACTAGTTCGTAGAGTGCATCCTCAAATTTGGTGAGCTCGCTACGTACCAATGCATTATTATGCACTTAGAACAAACTTTAAAACTTAATATTCATTAGGGTTTTATTTTTTCTGATTCATACAGTGTCTTTAAATGCTTATCCATAAAAATCTCCTCCGCTTCCTCCTCCTCTAACCCCTTATTCTAAAAATCAAGTATTTTTATTTATTTTTATACGATTTAAACAATAAAGACAAAGATGTACTCATTGGTTGAATAACAAGAGAGACTAACATTAAAGAAAATGATAATATAATTGTCATCCAAACCAGCTGGTCCCCATTATAAAAAAAACAACGTCTTGGTTTCCTTTAACCGCCCTATCCAGAAACTAAATATGTATTATTTCCCGAATTTGTGCCAATCACTGTACCACCATATGCCACATATGCTACATAAAATTAACATTGTGCTTGGGAATTTAGTGACTAAATTTTTGCCACTAGTCTCAATGTAGGGAGAAGTAGCGGCAAGAATGTCAAGAATGATCAAAATGTTCCACATATACTATATAGTATTAATAGATTATTTATTTCATTTTAATTGTTATTATTATTATTTTGATTTGAACTTTATTTTCTTGACGCCGAATCTAGAGAAAGTATAGTGATTTTAATTTGAAGTTTATTTCTGGCATTTGACAAGTTTTTACAATAATGATAATCAAATGTATGCCGGTATTAATTTTAAAATGATCGTATCTTCAAAACTATCGTGTGCTATTTAAAAAAATTGTCGATAACATCGTTATTCATAAATGATGTATCCTGTATATTTAATAGTTATGTAAAAATACATTAAATTAGAATCAAAAACCGACCTGTCTCAGGATTTTTCCTCAAAATTGTTTGTTTAGTTTAAAATGAATGTATTCCATACTTTATGTACACACTGTATATATATATATATAAATATGTCCAACAAGGTTTTACGAGACATACGAGTATATTTCGTTAAGAGACTGACGAACTTCGGTTTGATTAAATTAAAAACGTATTCTTAAAAGCGAATAAAAATAGCGTGTCGCATTATTGATATAATACCCGTATTCCTCCAGGCATTCATATGGTTCAATACCTGTGCGAGGTATTAAATTATGTTGTAAACCCCGCATGTATGCTTTATTGTAGATTCCTAAAAAATATCAAAGATTTAACTTTCGAACTAATACAAAAATAATTTAATTGTTATTTTAATTAATTCTGTATTTGCAGATATCTATATAAACTAATTATTAATACCCCAAAGAGCAGCATATTATAGGCACACAAAAAAAATGATCAAATATTACACATATACTTTACAATATTAATACATTATTTATAATTTGAACTTCTTTATATTGTGTGATGGTGGTTGCTCATTACCTACATACATTACCATTACTTTTGACTCATTTTCGCTAATACCACTAAACGATCCTCACCCGTTCGTTGCTAAGCATCTACTGAGTAGAACCCGAATGTATGGCTACGACCACCAACGTTGGCGCCAATATCTTTGATCTTCAACGTTGGCCCCAGTGCTATTTTACCGGTACACATATTGGGCGAACATGTAGGAGCCAACGTTGTCTCCAATGTGTGGTCCCGGAGTAATAGTATTAAGTTTATTTTTAGCTTCTTAGTTTCATCTAATATTAAAATGTAAATTCCGCCAAATACGCTCAGCACTTGAAAGAATTCATTATTTTACCAACAGCACACAATTAACATAACCATACAATTATAGGAAATTAAATCATAACTATCTGTTAAAAGAAATAAAAAATAGGCCCAATAGCCTCAAAATCGAAGATGAAGTTAAAAGATAGATTATTTACGAATGCTGTGCAATTACCGTTAAACTATAGTTCTAGCTAGAATTTGTAACGTTTCACTTTTTGTTTAGATCAGAGATTGCGTGCCAAATCAAGAGGTGGCTATCTTATTTTTTTAAATGATGATTATAAAAAAATATTATAAACAAGTGATGTATACAACTGGCTAAAGGAATTTTTAGGATCAAATATCAATAAATCCAACATTTTAAAAGCATATAAGCCTTCTTACCACTTCACACTTACATCCTTTAAGAAGGTAAAGAGGAACAATACCGTGCTTCTAGTAAAATTAACGTTTTAACGATTTAAAAAGCAAAATTCCAAATAAAAATTAAAATCTTTCATCACCCCTATCATCTTCACTAGACGTATCTTCCAGATTTATGATACATGGATGAATCGGAAATAATCTGTATCTATTTCAATACATTTCAGATGTTGAATGCAATTGGACCATTTAAAACACTTTTTGACAATGCAGGAATGACAGTCCTCTTCCTTATCTCCCTTTGATGTTTGATGAATTAATTTAGTGTGGTTGAACGTACAATAATACAATGATGATAAACGTATAATGGTATGATCAATTGTTTTAGCCATCTCATCAATAACGTATGTGGGCTTAAGATTTAAACATCTCAATATTGGTTTTTTCAAAGCTGTAGGAGGATACGCTATATCCATGTTATCTAATAACGTGGATATTTCCTCATTTCGAGCTTTGGCTTTTGGAACATCATTTTATCATTTGTTTGTGGGGAGCGGTAAAGGGCATTATCCATTACTATAAACGTATTTGGTGGCAAATTTGGAATTCGTTGTTCGCCAAACTATTTTTCAAATAAATTGAAGTCATATCACAAACCTATTTTCATTATCGGACTCTAAAATATAATTATGTACGTTTATCTATTTGAAGGAGCATTTAGGGAATAGCGGGCTGACTCATCACTCTATTCTTTCTTCACAGCGTCATATGTGTCATACCAAGTTTCATCGAGAGGTACAATAAACTATCATGATAACGTGTCTCATCTAACAGATTCAAATTTTCATTCCGTAAAATAATAATCCCCTGAGATTCCAAAATGATCTGCCTACTATTTAGTTTTGTAAATTTAAAACTCAGAGAATGAAGAACTTTTCTTATAGTAAAATAATCATTTTAAAAATGGAACAATATTAATAGAGTAAAAATTATACATTTTTATTTATTTAGTTACTTTTTTGGTACCTTTTTTTAAGTGCATGTTTCCTAGAAATCACTTTTGTAATAGAGAGGTTTCGATATTTTAGTTAAAATGTGAAGTCTCTCTACCACTCCATAATTAGACCCATTGATTTTTATCTTAAACTGCTGGTAAATATTCTTTTCTATTTTTTGGGAAGAAGGCAGTTTTGATGATCACCCTTTCCTTCAGTTTCAGAAGAAACTATCAAGGGATCTAAGTTAAGATATTTATTAATTACAGAAAATACTGAGTACCACTTCCACATAACTCTCAAGAATATGCACAATGTACAAAGAGAAGTCAAATAAATGAAAATGACTAATTTGATTCAACAATAAATTCCAAGATTGTGATCCTGATACATACTATCGGGCACAACAGAACATCCATCAGTCCATGTTCTCCACAAAACCATTGCATAAAAAATAAAAAGTAAAATCATCGAAAAACCTATAAGTTCTAATCAGATATAATTTGTCACGTTTTACAATGAAATTAAGTGGCAAACAAAACATTTGTATTTAACACAACCGTGGAAATCTCCAAATAAAAAACTGGTCAACGTGGAGTCACATGGTGCCATTATCACCAATAGAATTGTTTAACAGCCAATCAAAAATAACAAACATCTGGAAGGTGTTGTTTTCTCTCTCAGTTTAGATGCACGTATTGCAGCGTTGCCAACCACGCAATCATTCTGCCTCTTTAAATATTTATATAAAGTTTAATAAGCACGGCCGCATTGGAATAAATTATAATAGGACGTTCTATGCTTGCAAATCGGTAATTACGTTACTTTGTCGGGTTTGCCGCATATGTTTTTTGTTATAGTAATAATACTGAAATCTATTTACAATTTAATTCTAACTAGAACTATACACAGATTCGGTCTGAATATTTAAGGTCATACACTAATCCATGCGAGTGATAAAGAACGCGTTATGAAAGAGAGAGAATTCATTACTAATATTTTGAAATAGGGATATATCGAGGTGGGAACATCGTTCCAATTAATTTGATAGTAACGTTCCGGCAGTCGTGGTCGTAACTCTACTTCGGTTGAGAGGGGATAGATCGCTGCCCGCTCCTTAAAATTTCGTCTATGTCCTTTTAAATACTTTCTCAACCTGTATATTACAGTCTATTAATTTCCTTCAATTTAATATTTACAAATAACCTGGAATCCGGTATTACCAATGTCATTCCATTGAAATTTCGTCTGGTAATTTGCACATAGCAATAAACGCAAGGTCGAATATGAGAATATGAGGTATAAGGATGAAGTTTTCGACAGATTTTTCGTACAGGTTTCTATAAAATTGCTAAGTATGTATTTCCAATACACATGTTTCACAAACCAGGCGTAAATATGCAATGAAGTGGATTTTTTGGTACGTTTGATTGAAAATAAAAACTCATATTCGTCGTTATGATGGGCAAACCTGAGTTTGGTTGTGCATTCATCAAAAATAATTAATACAGAATGTCAGAATTCCTGCATATTCAGCATGTCCCCGCGATCCAAATTGAAAACACGCATAGTATTGAGATAACAATAGATGACTTTGAGCGATTTCCATTTGTCGCAGCTGACGGTCCTATTTGTTCTGTTTACATCGGATTGTTAATATATGTTAATTGAAATCGAAAATTGAACATTAATATATGTAAAGAGGTTCGTATAGCAAAACAAATTCGTTTGCTATTTGCTGTTAATTGGATCAGTTAGTTTTTTGATATATTGTGTACATAATAGAACATTTTTAAATCAGTGATTTAGGAATAATTTAAATGAAGTAGATTAACTTATGAGTATTTTATGAAACTTGAAGAAAAAAATATGGAAAACTTTGATATTTTTTGTTATGATTATATAATAAAAAAATGAAGTAAGACGTAGCAAATAAATAGATAAACATGTGCATTTTTAATAAAAATAATTTTTGCTAACTGAAAATTATTCAAGATTGAACGGTTTAAACCGGCAATGCTGTAAATTTTAAACAGTTTCCATCCTGGACAATTGCTTGCGTTTGTCTGTACATGAAAGGTTAGCAATAAACGTATTTAGAGGATTTATAGTTAGTGCCTCAAAAAAATTAATTTTATTTCGTGAAAATGAAAAGAACGGGAGGAAAATACATATTTGGAAAAGAACAAAATGATCAAAATCTAATAGAATTCAGATAATCGTTATGGTATGGCTTGTATATTGACAGTGAAAGGTGATGATTGTTTAACAGACGAAACGCACTCAATTCGAACAGGACCAGAACATTTCAATATTAATCTGCACTGGGTATACATTTATATACATTTTGTTCGTGTTTAAAAATAATAGTCTATGATCTGTCGAACCCAAACTTTAAAATGACATAAGTGTGAGAATGGACCAGCGATTGAGAATATTGCAACAAAAAGTAGTACCAAGTAGGATGCAGTCTTGGAAATGTATCAAATTTAAATTTCCCGCTATTGTATGGCGCATACAGTGTTACCGCTTCATCAACTAGGTAATGGCGAAAACTGTAAGTCAGTGACATTTAATTATTTTTTTAATACAGGAGGAGGACCTTTCAAAAGCTCTTCTAATTTGTATGAAAAAAAATTTAAAGAATAACATGATATAATTGACACTTGTTTTTTCTGTGATTGTGCTTTCAAGAGAAAACATTCTAAATGTGAAAGATTCTTTAGCTATTTCCCATAAGACTATATCTTGTTTTCTATTTTCTTAATAAGAAACTTCCTAAGGTCTCAATTGTGCCAGAGAATATTTTTAAAACATACCTAATGTTAATCTAAAAATAAAAGATAAAATATATTTAGTTTAAAATTCCACGATTTTCCAAAAACTTTTTAAATATGACAATTGTTTCATTTTCTGACATTGTCAGATAAGATTCAAGAAATTGAGAGGCATTACATATACAGACTTGATTTTGTATTATAAATGTTCTAACTATTAACTATTATTAGATATTTATTACAGAAGGCAATCAATAAAGGTGAACTTCCCAGATTTATTCCTAAGGTTCTGGCCATTACAATTCGGGCAATTTAACTTACAAATACCTGATTTTTTTTACTTTAGGAATTGCGCTTTTTTACTGTTGTTAGGAATTATCCTACTTTATTCTTTACTTAAAAAGACATTATTGAAAATGTTGCTCGAAATATAATTTTTGATATTTTATTTGAAATATTTACAAAATATTTAATATGTAAATGTATAATATAATTATGTTTTATCTTTTACATTTATAATAGATACATTCCACAAAGTAAGGGTACAAACAATTATTATGACTAAACAAATATATTTTTAGTTTGCCATTATTTTCGTCTAATGATCCAACCTTCTTAAATACAGTTCTAAGATAAAATTCAGTAAACTCACAATCTTTTCACTGGGGGTTTAAATTGAAGCTATATAATTACTTACCCGTTTAGTAACATTTCTCCTCTGTTTTTGATCCAGTAATTTACTGTGTTAGGATAAGCTTCAACGTAGCATTCTAGCTGCACATCTGTTGATACTGGAGCCCCTAGAAGCTGGTTAGGAACTTTTATAACAGGAGCAACTGAAACAAATTTTAATACTTATTAATTATGTTTATATCTAACACTGACTTTTCTATATATTAATAAAATAAAGGAACACATATAGTTTACTGCTAAAAATTTAAATTTATTTATTATATTTGTAATTTTCACTTCGAGAATTGTGTGTATTTATGTATCAAAAGCGCTATATTTATTTTATCTATTGTAATTTTCTTCAAATATAAAAGGCATAAATATTTATGTATCGAGATTTTATCGCCTAAAAAACCTCTTAAATCGCATATAGAAGGAAAAAACATGTCTAAATCAAATAAAGTGATCATAAATTCCATATAAGTAATCTAATTTTATTGCTTAAGCTTAGATATAAAAAGGAACAGCATCGAAAATCGTATAAAGCAATTTTTATATTCCATCATAAAAAGCACCTTTCAATCAAAAGAATCCATTCCAATATTTCCAAATTTATTGGAGAAATGGTTTTGATTAACGTCACTCATAAATAATTTCATCAAAATATATCGACGTATGTGTATGAATTTACTTTATATAGATAAGCAAATAAAATTGAGGGGAGCTTTGATTTAACTTTTATTAAAAACGGAAACTAATATGACAAGTAAAATATTTACAAATCAGACACCAAAGAGCCAAATCGTTATTTTCCCGCTCTAAAATTAAGGATTGAGACACATTGTTTCTTTGTCAGTGTGACCTCATTTTAATATTGGCAGCATTGAACTGATTTTAAACCAACACTGTAACCATATTATTCACTCATATATTATGCTTAATCTAGGACATTAAGACCCAAATAAAAAATGTATAACAGATCTGTATGCTATGAAAAAGTTCTCTGATAAAAAACAAGATTATTGAACTTTAACTTTACCGGCATTTGTTCGGTCAGATATTGTTGAAGTTGGAAGAATTGACAAAAAAAATGTCCGAAATAAGCTTTCTTTGTTTTTCAATAACTATGTTTCGTAGAAAATACTCAATCTAATTGTTTATTGTTATTACATTACATTGTTATTATTATAATTATAATTGTTAATTGTTATATATTACAAGAACACTAAACGTAGAAAGAAGGAAGTCTTTTTGGAATTAAATTTCGTGGGAACAGATTATACTATAAAAGCGGTAATTAGGTCTGGAAATTAGTCCTGCTTTGTTAAATATAAGGAATAAGCAGATTGAAACTTAGTTGTGGAAATAACTCTCACTTGACAGACAGTCACTGTCAATCAGATGTGGAAATTTATTTTTTGACATATACTAAGTATCAATTACATTTGGAAGTTAGTGCTGCTTAATAAATATAAGGAATAAGCTGATTGAAACTTAGTTCTGGAAATGTGTCTCACTTGACAGGCACTAAGTGTTAATCAGATGTGGAAATTGGTTTTTTTGATATATAATAAGTATTTAATTAGATCTGGAAATTAGTCCTGCTTGTTAAATATAAGGAATAAGCTGATAGAAACTTATTTCTGGAAATCAGATTTTCTTAGATACTAAGTGTTAATAAAATTTTAATAAGTGATATTTTGCAGCTTATAATAATTATTCATATAGATGAATTAAATTTAATAAATGTTTAGAAGGCATTAAATAATTACATTGTTCGAGATTATTCGGATCTAAGGTAAGCAATAAAATGAGATTCCAATTACCGTGTTAACTTCAAAAACATAACCTTAGCGAAATTTGTGTTAATTGGACTTGGAGGTTGGAATTTCTTCTCTATTTTAACCATTTATGGAAATGTAATTAATATACCTGTTCTTTGTAACGTTTGCGAAACAGAGGGCATGGATTTTATCCACCATTGAATAAACACCCCCAAAGTGCGTAAGAGAAAAGGAAACAAACGCAAAGCAGATGTTTCAAAGCAAAGTGAGATGAAAACTTTTGATTTTAATGAGTGCTGCCAGTGACGCTTTCAATGATTCAAGAAAGTTTAAGAGAAAAAAATTAATCTACCTACAAAGTTTATGCCTGGAGACCAAAAAAGATAAAACAACTAGGTCATTAAGTGGAACACACTTAACATAGTTATATAATGGTTGTGTAGAATTATCTTGAATCTTGAAAAAAATACTGTTATATTATAAATTAGAACATTATATTATGACAAATATAAATAGGAAGAAACTGCCTGAAAAAGAGTAGTGAAGTATTCAAGTACGACGTATGCGAAGTAATGTTACTGTTAGTCACGTTAATTTATATTTATAGGCAGTTTTGTTAATGAAACTTGTTAAACCCATACAAGGGGTTACATAGAGTTTCTACAAATGTTCAAATAGAGAACATTTTTATCTAAAATAAAATAAGAAGACTCTTTGAAACTATTTAGCATACCGGATATTTCATAACACGTTTCTTAATTTGCGTGTATGGATTTACCTAGTGTCACAAATTTGACTTGTGTCCGTATTTACATGACACAGAAAATAGAACTTTCAATTAAAATCTCGAGACTATTATGACAATATGAATTTTGGGAACTATTAAAGATGACTGATTGAAATGCTTCTAGTAAACTTACCACAAGAAGATAGAGCTTTAAGAAGTGATTACAGACAAAAATAATTAAAGGAGAAATTTAGTAATAAACCTAAACACATAAGATATGAGATTGTCTGAATTATCATCTATATCTTAATTTAAATGAATAAGTTCGGGTAACCTAAAAAAAATGTGGCGGAAAGAATAGAAAATTTACATTTTCCAGAATTCAAACAAATTGTGATAAATTCTTTGTAACATTTCCAGGAGAAAAATGGAAAAAAATTGTTGATTGCAATTAAGAAAGGCTTAATTTCAAAGGATTATTTCATGTACTTCGTAGTAGAGAATCTATTTAATAATTTAGTCTACTGTGGTTCAGACACAGACACTGATTATAATTATATAACTAAAAGAGACTGTACTGAAACAGATAGTGATTGTGAAGATTTGTTCTAAGTGAATTCTAATTTAGATGTTTTTACCCCTGTGTTCGAATGCGATTATCAAGAAAACTTGAGATCATAAGCATTGCAAAAAATAAATATTTTTTAACCACACTATTATTTCTACGTGACGCATATATTTCAAATGTAAATCTAATTTCATCTTTAAAATAACTGATTTATATGGAAAAAGATAGGTTTTACCTATAAAGTGTAAATTCCCAGTTAACTTTCGAAATTAAAAATATAAGAACTTAAGTTATTAAGGTTCATAAGGAACCCTTTTTAACTAATTTTTGGCTCGATAGATGCCAGCTTCTAACTCAGAATTTGCAACCTGTTTTTACCAAGGCTACGTATGTGCTAGTTTTGCTTTTAATTTGATGATTATGATACTAGACACGGTTTGTAACATACGAATTTTAAGAGAAAATTGCAATCTTTTCCATAAAAATTCATTTCAACCTAGTACTCGTAAAATCTTATCATTTTTCAAAATGAGTAGATCAAAGTTTACGTTTACAAAAACATTGTTAAAGATAAATCAGAATCAACCGAAGTGGAAGGACAGGATAGTCTAATGATTTTTTTAATGATATCAATATTGAAATGACGTGGCACTGATACGGTTCAATATATTTTTTAATACGTTACCTTGACTTTTTAAACTATTTTGCCATAATGTCCTGAACAAAAAAAAATCAAAGGCAAATGAAGATAAGTTTCATTAACAGCGAGTTGTCATGTATTTTAAATAACTTTATTCTCTAGAGTGCTATAATATGGAACCTGTAAATCTAAATTCAACTGCATCTCTTGAAGGTTGTTTCTCTATTGCAGTGTTTTTGAAATATGACAGCATTTTTGTTAAATATTAGTAGGAAACATGCTGCTCTTTATTACGTCTCGTATATAGCTAAAAGCAAACAATTTAGATTTAATATTTTCTTCTTGAAGGCGCCCGTCGTCTTTGTTTATTTGAAATTTATATTTTTGCTTTAGTTTTATAATATTTGTTCCAGGTTTATTCTTAAAAATGTTTCATTGTAGAATGCATTACGTGTTGAAATATTATGCCATTGTTCTACTCTTTAATCATAATGATTGTTCCTATCCTTATTTTGTGGAATTTATCTTTGCAGAATATATATGTAAATCTAATTTTCAATAATGTAATAGCTTTGTATGATTTGATTTCTTTATGTTGGTTTGGAACTATAACGTTAATGACAACCTTCTTTTTTTATTGATCAACCTATTTATTGCATGTAAAGGATAGTTATTAGAAGTAGATATTTAGTTTATTATACAGGGTTGGGATAAAATATGGAACCAAGTAAATATCTTTAAAACGAAACAGATGATATTTATGAAATTTTGCAAGTGCAATGGGGCAATTTGTGTGTCATATTTTTAATGATTTGCAACCTGAAAAAAATCCCAAATGAAAAATTTATCAAAACCTGGAAAAGCGCGGACCGCAACAAACGAAACTATTAGACAAAATATTACAATTGATTTAGAGGAATCACCTCAAACTTCTACCACAATTTTGGATGGAAAAGTCATAACTCAAGGTATTGGTCAAATGATAATCCTCATTGGATTCATGAAGCATGTACCCAGTATCCACAGAAGTTGAATGTTTGGATGGGAATTGTCAAACATAAGCTTATAGGCTTGTTTTTTATAGACGGAAACTTGAATGGTGACAAGTATTTAGATTTACTCAATACCCAAATTATTCGTGCACTTCAACAGAATGGGCAGTTACCACAAAATATTTGGTTTCAACAAGATGGAGAACCACCCCACTCTGATAGACGGGTTAGGAATTTTCTGGATGCGAATTTTCCGGATGCGAATTTTCCAAATCGATGGAGTGGCCGTAGAGGATTCATAGAGTGGCCTGTACGTTCTCGGGATCTAAGCCCATTATATTTTTTTCTTTGGGGTTATCTACAATCAAGTGTTTACGTTAACTGACCGACATGCTTGCAGGAATTGAGACAAAGAATTATTGATGAATGTGAACTAATACCTGGAGAAGTCTTGGAAAGAGTGACTCAAGAATTTGTTAATAGGCTGGCATATGGCATATTGTCAGGGGGTGAATGGAGAGCATTTTGAACATTTGAATGAATTTTGTTTAAATTATTATTCTCATTAGTTTAAAGTAAATAAATTTACGTATTCTACAACTAAAAGTGAGTTATTTCTCGTTTTTACAAATTATTTCCACTAAATATAGTACTATACTATATATAGTACAAATTCGAGAAATAACAAGATAATATCTAAAAATATACAAAGTGTCCCATTTAAATGAAAAAAGTTGAGGGTATTTCCGGTTAAACCGGAAGTATATTATTAACAAAAAAATGTACATCAGATTCATTTTGCCCCATTGCACAAAATTTCATAAATATCGTCCGTTTCGTTTTAAGGATATTTACTTGGTTCCAACCTTGTATTAATTTTCTATTTATAATCATCTACATTCATTGGTATTGAAAAAACTCTACAAGTGTTACATATGATTGAACTCGTATTGAAGAGAAGATTCCAAAAATGACTGAATATACATGATGTTGTATTTAAAAAACCAAGTGACCAATAATATCAGACAAAACGTCAATCTAGCCACATTGCAAATGACAAGTCTGGAATCTCCTTATCCCAAAATAGACTTATCCTAAATTTTGTAGAATTCGGACTAGCAATTTACAAGATAATTAGCCGTTTTCAGACTTTTGGTCCACTCTGTATAATAACCAATTGCTTCGGAAAAAGAATATTATTGGTTAGAACATTTATAATACAAAATCTAGTCTGTATATGTAACGCCTGTCAATTTCTTTAACTGTATCTGACGATGCCAAGAGGTGAAACAATTGCCATAAGAATATTTAAAAAGTTTTTGATAAATCGTGAAAATTTAAGAAAATAATATTTTATCTTATAGATTTCTTCTATTGTGTAAGTGAAATTGTCTCTTCTTCTATAAACATTACGTAACTGAGTTACTTTTCAATATTGTGGAGCCCAAGCTGTCGATTATATTTCCAAAAGAAATATCTTAAACGGAATCCTTTCCCCAATAAATAAAAAAGCAACGTTTTTTTTATACATATCTCCCTTCGACGTTAATCTGGCCACCTTTCGAAAACCGGGTAATTTCCTCGATCCGGTCTAATGGAATAAATATAGGCCCCATTTATTAAACAAATTGGGTTGAAAGAAATAATTTTTTATTTAGGAATTCCTTTCGTGCTACGTTTTAGGGACCGTTTTTGTTTGTTCTATTTGTTTTCTTTGCTTAATCTCATTGTAAAGTCTAATGAAAAGCTATTGAATAAAAAGGAAGCGATTTAAACTTGAATAAGGCCCGTAAGTGATTACGCAAATAAAACAGGAATGTCTCAGGTAAGCAAGTTTCTTTCGGAGTTTAATTGTAAAAAAATATATTTTCGCATCTCTCGAGAAAATTTGCTTTTGACATTAAAATTCACAACATGCCGTTTGGGCGTGTTCAATATATAACACAAATAGAGTACAATTTAATGGCCGAGAGTCGCATTTTGCTTCTTCTTTAAAGTTTGTTAAATTTTTAGAGGAAGGAAGAAAAAAATGAACTAATAAAGAGTCAGACATGATGTACAAACAACACAAGATAACCAAAGTAATCGAAGTTTAACGTTTAAAATGGTTGATCTAATTAGAAAGAATGGAATGGAACAGAATACCTAAAAATAGTCCTGAACAGAGTTTGGAAAGAAGAAAAAAGGACGATTAAGGAAAATATGGTGTGAACGTGTGGAACGAGATTTATTCAAGGTGAATATCGGAGACTGGAAGAAAAAAGCGAGAAATAGGAATGAATAGAAGATTGCAACCTGTAGTCCTTATATAAATGGTAATCGAAATTCTTCTTATATTTATATTGTGAGGTCTCTTTTAGCGAATGTACATATGTGATAACTTTAATTGTCTTTGACATCTTACTATTCCAGTTCCAGCTATGCGAAAATAATAGACAAAAAGGCGTGATCAAACCCTTATTTTCTTTGCGAAAAGTCCATCATAAGACTTTAGACGAAGCAATAAAATTTTTATAACCCATGTCTTTGGAAACATAAAAATTGATACCCTGCATCTAATACACATTTTAGAATATAGAGAACAGTGGTAAATATGTATAAGCATTTATATTTTATACAAAACAATAATTTTAAATCAATTATAAAATTATTTCTATAGAACTAATTCCAAGAGAGAACTTAATTAATATCTTCTTAATTAGGTTGAGTTAATAAGCAAAATCTGATACGAGCATGTATTACTGCATAGTTAGTTAATTGTGTATTTTGTCTTATATTAGAGTTAATTTATCTTTGAGTATTATAATAGCATGAATGTTTTCAATAAAAAGTTGCTTTGAACAAAGCAGCATATTCGGAGAGAGAATTGCTAGGATTCCTCAGGCGAAATTACATTTCATACAATCCGAAATTCATTAAAAATGAAGTTACTGTAAGAGTAATGAACTCACTGGTCATAAAATAAAATGACGTCCTGGAAACTTGATTTATCATGATTATGTACAGGTGATATGAGGTATTAAAATTTATTAAATAAAATAAAAAGGTAAATTGGGAGCAAAATTAAAAAAATATATAAATTGGAAACAGAAACTATAAGTAAATAAATTAATAAACAAATAAATCTTAGGGTAAGTTCATGTATTAAATCAATTTAAAATTGTTTCTATATAAATGATTATTTCTAATTACAAATGAGTGAGTTAAAAATAAACACCAAACAACTAATTCTAAATTTAAATTTACCACAATTAAATTTGAAAGAATTTTTTACTAAAACTTCATTAAATGTTTATCAGTTCAGTTATTGTTGAGTTGTTATTTTATATATAATCTGTTTCCACATTAAATAATTATATCAGACAAACCTCTATACTTTATTCTATATAATATAAATATAAAGGCTTCGTGCAGAGCTTCCTATTAGTTGTTTTTTCTCTCCAAAGCTGTGTTCCACTTTCTCTAACATTATCCATAACCAGTTCTTGCAATTTTTTTATTGGCCTTCCATTTTTTCCTTTTTCCTTTAGGTATCCTCCATGCTATATTTTTTACTACTCTCAAATGTTTCATTCTCTCTAAATGTCCAAGTCATTGTAACCGTTTAAGTGTTTAAGTTTAATCCCACTACTTGTTTTGGGCTCATTAAATAGACGACAAGGTCCTTAATTGCTATACCTTTCTCATGCTTCAACAGTTCTTCTTCTTCCATAAATTTTTTGTAATATTTTTCTCCTATATTTCATTTTCATTTGCTCCTTTTTCTTATTTGTTCATATTCCGCCACCATACAGCTGTGTTGGCGTTAGAGCTGTTTGACAAATTCTCTTTTTAATTGTTCCAGATACGTTTTGGTTTCTGTTACTTTTGGATACTCTTAGATCAATTTCCACTTCTTTTTCGCATTTGTTATTTATAAGAGCCTCCAGATACATACATTATTTTCTCTCTTTAACTATTATAATCCGTAAACTTGGTTGCATCTCAAGGTCTCCCTTTAATCTTCAATCTGGAAAGCTTAATATTCATTAATATTTTAAATTGTCTAAGTATTCTTTAATTTCATGCAGACATATTCCATAACTTATTCTCGGTATCTATAAAATTGGTTATTAATGGCTATTAAATTATTATTATTATTATTATTATTATTATTATTATTATTATTATTATTATTATTATTATTATTATTATTATTATTATCATTATTATTATTATTATTATTATTATTATTATTATTATTATTATTATTATTATTATTATTATTATTATATAAATTACTGAATTTGCTCTTCTTTAATATTAAATTTGTTTCAAAAACTCTAGTTACAATAAGAATTAATGTACGTCGAAATGAATAACCTCATATGACGCTAGACTTGTAAATTTAATAAAGTTTAATTAAACAGTAATTTTGGAAATGCCGAAAGTTAATATGTTATAAAAACTTACTAATTACGTTTTATAAACAAATTCCTTTTAGTTTCTTGTATATCGTGAACTTGAAGTTCGGTTTTTGAAGAAAGTTGCAATTTTTTTCTAAAAATGATTGTAATTTATATAAAACTCAATTGTAGTAATAGCTTGTTTTATGCTTTTGAATACTGAGAAGATTTTAACAATATAGTATAAATTCTGTTAAAATATATTGTGAGTTACAATATTTATATGAACATGGAAAATCAATTATTTTTGTAAATAATCTTGTCCAACAAGTTAAAACTATTAGAAATGTATTTTGTATTAGAAAAACATAAAACCGCTTTTATATTATTTTGGCGGAAGGAAACAATATATATTGTTCCAAATAGGTACGAGTATAATATCATTTTGGGAATACGTATTGAACGCGTTCAATAGAGTTTTATAACCTTATTATTTACCTCTGTTGTTCCAAAAACATATTGAAACTCGCTGGAGAAAATTTAAAAAGAAGAATATTAAATTATTTATTCAAAACTTTCCGTTTCTGCACACGCGGTCGTATTGCTTTTGTCTGGGACTGTATATAATTAGATTTTCGTTTTGTGTGATTTATATATGTGCTACATGTATCACAATTCAGTTGCCAGAATAACGAAACATGTAATGAATATTTTAGTTTGACTTGTCTGAAACTAAATTAATACAGTGATTTATTATTAATGGCATATTTTTACCACAAATTAGTTTATATTGAACTAATTCATTTATATTCAACCGTTTGAATGCTCATATTACAATGAATTTTTAATAACAGTATATAATAAAACAGAAATAGGTTTACGAGGTGCATTAAAAGATTAGTTCTTTTGTTAGCTTTAAAAGTATGTATGTAGGATAAATATTATATTTATAGCTGTTATTTTTATATTATTTTACATTGTTGTTAATTTGAATTACATATTGTTAGTTTCGTGTTTTAAGGCATTGTTTTATTGTTGTTAAATAGTTGTGTTCCTTAGTAATGAGTTTATTAAGATAGATTGAAAAAATATATACAATAATTTTTAATAAACCTTAGACAAAATATTAAACGATTTTCCTCGATATGAACCTTCTTTTGCTTACAAACAGAGAATTCTGTAGCAAAAAAAAAACATTTTTTCGAAATTTATCTTCTTTTATAAGAAATATTTAAGTTTGGCTTTTTCGTACATTTAACATTTGTTTTCTCATGATATGCTATTTATGTTAATTATAGTTGAAATTTTACAACTTTACCTATACGTCACTCACATCTGAACATATAAAACAGATATCCTTAATGATATATCTTATTCTATCAATAATAAAAACAACGTCAAAACTACCTAACATTTGACTTTTATTAAAGAAACTACTTTAAAATGATCTTAAGTACAAATTAGGATTACTGAAATAAAACAAATGTAATCATTTATTTACAGTTGTCATCCTATTTGTTTTCATTTGAAATATATCCTTATTTTTGCGTGTCTTGAGTTGAAACTACTAGAAAAACATATTTTTGTTATAGGCTGAAATATTATTATAATAGTAAATAATGATTAAATATTTTTTAGTTGATAAATAAGATATATAGGAAACATAGACATTAAGTATTGTAATTACCACCCTATCATTGTGATTTCGAATCACTAATAAAAAATGGTATGATCCTGAAAAATATAATTGTGATACAGAAACTGAACAATTTTTTGAAACAGTTGCGAATCGGAAACTGGAGACGAATTATGATTTATTTAATCAGCAAATGAATTAAGTATCTCTACAAAAAATTCTGTTAACATTAATAAACGACGTTAGTTGTATACATTATTTAAACATTTTAACTTATTTGGTATGAATGCAATCTGTAATGTACAGTTGGGTCGACCAGAATTTGGTGATATGTCGTTAATTCAGATAAGAGAAAACACATGCTTTTAATGTAGTATCGTTGTTGAAATAATGAATAAACAACCTACCACTAAATGGTTAAAAGCAGAAATATTAGATTGGTTGAAAGAAAATAATATTTGAATTGATGGAGATAGTTCTCCATTGGGCTCGAATGTAGTAAAGTGGATTAACCAAAAGAAACTCAAAATCTTACCTCACAAAATTTATTAACAATCGATATTAAGACGACTTGTTTCGACTCTCAAGAGTCACCTTCAGGTCTAAAGTAACAGAGTGGAAACAGCAAAGGTAAATAATTAAAATAATAAATTACATGAGGAAGTAATAAATGCAGTATTATAATAAGAAAATTTAAACAATACTGACAAAAGCAAAATTTAATATCAACATTAAATTGGTTAATTAATTTTATACTTCAAATTAAAAACAAAACGAAGTGAGTCCTAGCTCCATGTGCGATTTCAATAGGAAAATATAATAATAATCCTAATAACGTGATTGGATAAAGGTGACCACGAAAGGAGAAGTGGAGAACACAAGTTACTGCCCCAAACAGATTTCTGAAAACAGGAAAATGAAGTGTAAAGGATGAGGCAAAACTAGATTTGTTATA
Source organism: Hermaeophaga mercurialis (assembly GCA_951812935.1). Classification (NCBI taxonomy): domain Eukaryota; kingdom Metazoa; phylum Arthropoda; class Insecta; order Coleoptera; family Chrysomelidae; genus Hermaeophaga; species Hermaeophaga mercurialis. Next base: position 18,694,233 of record OX638365.1, read on the forward strand.
ATTGGCTAAGAGAAATCGAAAGGACAGTATATATTAGAGATGATTTGATTTTCACGAAGTACTGAAATTAACACCTTATATTCCCCAGAAATGGAAATATTGATATATTAAATATATGGAATGAAGTATTACAAAGCTATAACGCTGACGTCTGGGTAAAGTGCGTAAAACACACTGATAAAATAATTGAGAAATGAGTTCTTCGGGATAAAAGATTGCGTGACATAAACATTGAATCTGTGACAATTCATATTGATGTTGACAGTTCTTACTTTGAAGATATTGACTGATAAAATATAAAATATCATTCTTGCCGTAACCTCCTTAATGTTATATCCCAAGTGTGATACTTTTCCGGAATCAGCTCTTTAAAAATAATCTAAAAATGTCATAACATACAGGGCCGTGTATCTAAAAAAAATGGTGGATTACGTCACATTGTGGATGACCCTATATAATAAAAGAAATTGTATATACTATATAAAAATAAAAATAAAAATTAACATTTTTCAGGATTTCTTAACAATATTTTTGGTGTAGGAAATAATGAATATATTCCATACTTTACGGACGCAGTGTATACATTTCGTTGATGATTATTTATTTATAAATTTGAAATTTTGAACAATGACTCTTTTAGTCATTTCGGTTTGATTCAGTTTTTTTACAAAAGCAGCTAAAAATGTCCTATATTCAAACTCTTTTTGGTAAGTTTTTTAATTCCACTCTTTTGTTTATTATCATATTTTGTTTTAATTAATCAGTGTCTTGAATAAATTCTTCCTGAAAATATTGATTTGGGTGTGTCTAGTATTTCCCCGTTTTATGTATTATTCCTTTCCATTGTTCGTTGAAATCTCAAGTGTCTTGTTAAAAATCGATACATGTAAAAGTTTTACCAGTTGTCATGTGTTTCTTCTCATGCAGGGGCATGAGGAGTTAAAAAACAACGAGACCGTTTGTAACACTGATGACACAAGGTGAAGTAAGTGCAATACGAAACGGGGTCAATGCGGGCAGATCATCTTATAAAACGGTTTTATTTTTCTTTTAGAACCGTTAACAGACTCAAGTATCTGCGGAACTTTTATATTGTACTTTTGGAGCGGTTATTATACGGGTGTAAATTAATAAATGACTAAAAAATCTAAGGCTTGAAAAAAGATTATTCTTTCCCTTTAATTAGGACCACCTCTCGTTAAATTCTTCTAATAATAGTAATAATATTTTCTTTTTGGTTAAAGAGTAGAATCACCTTGTACTTGAATGTAGCGATAAAAAGGGTTCATTGCCGTTTAATTTTATCACCTAATTAATGGGTGTTTGATGTGACAATGGGTCTTGTACGATACAGGCGGCAACCCTTTCTACATATAAAGGGCTTATTTAGAAATGTAGAAAATTATCGGCAGTTATCAGCCAGACTGTACCGACTTCTAATCCAGTGTAAATGGCTATATTATCACGTTTTTCGCACCGGCAAAACATTTCAAACTTTAAGTCCCTTAATCCGGTGCGAAAACAGGTTTAGTGCCAGCGGAAGCAACAAAAATGAATAACCACATTACATTACATTTAAATTATCGAGACTTTTAAGGTAAGATAGAAGATCAGATACCGAAACCTAGGTAGACCTTAATACATGTTAAAACGCTTTGGAAGACTGTGGAAATTCAAAATAAGTATTATTTATCTTTCCATATGGATTTAACTCTATTAACTAATTCAGAGAAATACGGGTAAACTATGAAAATGAAAATCAACATCGATATAATGACCAATTAGTAACTATAGTGTAATATCCAACAAGATATTTGAGATCACGTTTGAGTTGTTTTTAACTGAAAATGTGTTGTTAAAATATTTTTATAATTTTTGGCTATTAACAAACAATAAGGAACAAAGCTACTTCTGCTTTAAGTACTTGACAGATAATGATAATTCGATATAATCTTTTTGTAACAATTATTAGCAGATCCCAAGGTTGTTTCAAATAATTTGTCAGTTGTAATACCATTCTAGATGAGGGCCAAACAACAACTGATTTCCAAAATATTCATTGCTTGGACTACGACTTTTATTTAAGTGATTTTATGACTCTCGGATTATTGAGTTCGGTATTTTACAAATTTGAAAAATATCCCTTAGTTTAGAGAATTTACGACGGGGTAGCAAATATGCCCTAAATATTTTTTTATGGGATTAAACCCCTAAAAACGTCCTCTTATTTGCCAGTTTCCACCAAAATATGCCCATTATTTCTATATAACAATTAGACTCATCTTTATTGTTGTGCAAAACCTCTACTTACATAAATCTTCTAAAATGAAATTCAACATTTGTTACTTAATTTTCAAAACCCTTTGTATTTTCTCTTAAAAGATCCCTTGTATTTAAAAATATTTATAATTCTCAGGACAACTTTGTTTTTACCTGTTGAATTGGAAAATTTCGAATTAAATAGTTGTACTGAGATATTCTTAGAAAAATAAGGATTTCTGATCTTTCATATCGTTTTTACAGAGTCGGCTCTGTTACAATTCTTAATTTTATAACGTATTTTTGATTGGCATTACATTTATGACGTTCGCCAAGAGTTTTAAATATTTTGTGAAATTTAGAAAAATAGCAAGACTAGCAGGAGAGACGACAATTTTTCTGAAATTTTGTATATAAAAATATGGCGATATCTTCTGTACCATGCTGACTATGGATTCGTTTAGTCCGCAGTCAAAACACATTGTAATTAGATTGTAAGTCCTGAGCTAGCTATTTTATTGTTTTGTGTGTTATTATTGTTGTGTTGCGTGTGAATCGTACTCGTAATTCAAGACTGTGCCCTTCCATTAGGCCCCTTAATTGGGCTGTTTGGCGGAAAACTAATTTATATAACTAATCTCCTATTTCGTTAAAATGTCTCACATACCCGAATTTCTTCGAATTAGTCGATTGCGGATTTAAATTTGTGTGAAATTAATTAATTTTCTGCTAGATTATGGCTTTTTGTTGGGTCGACGGTTTATAAAACAATGGGTTAGCGTTAGGGGAATATTGTGTATGCACACGATTATTTTTGAATCGATTGTAGTATTGTTTTGTTTGCCACTCGTGTTTTTTTAACGATCGATTTTTTCAATACCATTTTTTTAGTATTCTAGCTGAACATTGTCCTTTTTTGTTTGGTTGAAGTTCCGAAAAATTTATCAAATTATTTGAAGCATAGACACTTTGTATTGAAGTAATTACACTGCACTCTTAAATACTAATCTCTTGAACTTATAGTTCGCTATAAAAGAGAGACATTTTCGAAACAAGAGAACAATAAAACAACCTTAAATTTATTGTACGCTTGTTATGGTCTAGGAAATAGGGCACCATTTCCTCTTAAAAAATCTTTTATAAGTAATAAACAGTAATGAAGATACTTCCTTTTTAATACTGCAAGTGAAAATATTTAGTCCAGGCTCAATACGAAATACAAAAGCAAAATATAAATTCTACTTTACAAAAGAACTCGATTTGATTTTATTGGAGATTCATAAATTTGTTTTTTGTTAAACGAAAAATAAAAACTACAGAAACGTATTTGTAAGGTTTATCACAAGTGTTATTAAATATTGTTAAAACGGTCCGTTAAAACGGCCGTTGCAATAATCGTGTCATCGGATTATGGCTGTTATGCCGTTTTAATCATTTTTAACAATTCGCCGTTTAAAATCCTATTGATAAATTTTAAATGGCATTATTTAACTTTTAGCATCCAAATGTTTTTCAAAACATCCGTTTTGATCAAAATCACTAAAATTTATTAAACATACAATACTCCCATTGTCAATGTTAATCTGTGTAATTGCCGCACTCAAAACCCTAGTACTTGAAATTTCCAAACTAAATACTTTCGACGGAGTTAGAGAGCCTTTTTCATTACTCGGATATACACAAATGATCTCATTTCTCGAATCTATTATACACAGGTGTGAGTAGTGCGTATTTTTCTTTTTATGTTAGTCCTAAAATGAGTTAGAAATTTCTAAATTTAGCCTAAAGTAAGACTACAATTATTTTGAACCTCTTAAATGGTTTACAAAATATTAAAATATTCTTGAATCACTTAAAATGGTTGTAAAGTTTTTGTTAAAACTAGTTTTAAAACCACTTGGTTATTTTCGAAGAACTTAAAATTAATAAAAATATTCTTAATAATGTAAAGAAGCTGAACCTCTTAAAAATCTGCTATTGCCATTAAAAGACTGAACTAATGACTTTTAAATTATTAACATAGCTTTCAACTTATGAAAGACAAGAAGTATTAAAAATAGTCTTAAAAGTCTGTAATTGGATTTGAAAAGCTTTAAGCTCAATAATAATAATTAACAGATCAAACGAACTTACCTTAGTGAAGTTCGATCTGAATTATATGAAGCCTTGTGAAGTAAATAAGTATACATGTAGTACCCCCACTCGTGGTCCAGTCTCACACATTTTAAAGCAAACGGCCCTCCGGACCCCTTGCCCGTCGCATCAGTCTTATTTAAAGCTCCATTGTTGCAATCCAGGGGAAATTTGGAAATGTGGTAGGGAGGGACTTATTTACTTCACAAGGCTTCATATAATTCAGATCGAACTTCACTAAGGTAAGTTCGTTTGATCTGTTAATTATATTTCAGCCTTGTTTCGTAAATAAGTATACATGTAGATATTTAAAGCAAATTGCAACAATCTATCCAATAGGCATTTTTATTGTTCTGACAATTCAACACAGATAAATGCCTATTTTGACAAATGAAGAAACATTTATAATTGCAATACAACATAAAAAGGTATTTTACTTAACCAAACTTTAAACAAGAAGAAAAAATAAACTCAAGATTCAGTAAATCAAACATAACTAATACCTATTTAGTTTTCACCATTAAGAACACTTTCTGCAAAGCTTTTTTGTTCATGTATTGGTCTATTGTAAAAGTTTGCAAAAGAAGAAGAATTCGCCGTCCACCCTGCTGCCAGCCGAATGGTATCATACGAGACACCTTTTCTGGCAGCTGCAGATGTTGCTGCGTGTCGGGTGCTATGAGCTGTAAATAGCTCCGTATTTAATCCACTTCTTCTTAGTATGATTTTTAACCATCTAGAGATAGTCTGGGAAGTTGCATCGTGAAATGGTTTTCTAAAAGTGATAAAAAGGTTCTTAGATAGCTCCCTCATATCCCTTGTTTTATCCAGATATATCAGCAAAGCTTTAGAAGGACAGATGTCCTCATCTAATTTATAAAATGGCAATAAGAGTGTGGGTTGGATACGGCCCTTACCCGAAGTCTTGAGTTTGGCTGGTATTTTAATTTCGATTCTGCTATCATAACAAACTATGTTTTGGAGCTCAATACTGGCCAGTGTCTGTACTCTTTGGCCAGTTGCCAAAGCTATTAATATTGCCAATTTATATGTTAAATCCTCCAATGATAATATTTGATTTTTCATGGTTTTTATATGAGAAAGAACTGTTGCTGGGTCCCAGGTGTAGGCATACTTTGGCCGAGTAAGCCTCAAACTATGAACGCCTCTAAAAAATCTTTTAACTCTAAAGTCCTCGTTAAGCTCTGGGGCTAGTATCTGAGAAAGCGCTGCTCTATAACTGCTTAAGGATGCAGAAGAGGCCCCTTTTTTAAATTTCGCGGTGAAAAATTTTAAAACATCGGGAACCGAAGCTGAGAGGACATCCAATTTCTTGGACTTCTGAAATTGCCACCATAACTTAAGACCAGAATTATATTGCCGAATGGTGGATTTACCAATAGACGCCAGACATATTTCTAAGGAATCTTCTGGAACCGAACCCGCCTTTAGGGCTTTTTCCTCTCTTATTTTTTGTAGTACACGAAGAATTATAGAAAAGGGAGGAAAGGCGTAAAAAAAGAAATTGGTCCATTTCAATGTAAATGCATCTATGGCAACAATATTTGGATCTCCATCTGATTTAGGAACTAAAAATACCCTAGAAACATATTGATTTTTACAAGGTTTAACCTGAGAAATGGCCCCACTTTTTAACAACTTGTTAATAGCAGCCCTAATAGAAGTTACTTCCAAATGGGACCAGCCTGGTTCCTTTGGGTGTAATTTCTGTACCGGTTTCGAAATGAATGGTAATTTATATCCGGTTATATATAACAGAATATTTTTATCGGAAGTTAATTTCTTCCATTCATTTACATAGAATTTCAATCTGCCAGCACATATACTAACCTCCTTATTCAGTAGCGGCGCTGACCCCTCCGGAACCGAGTCTCGATTGCGTTTTGAGGTGGTTCCCGCAATGTTCTCCTCACCTGATGGCCTCTGTTGCCCTCTTGATGTGGTTGGTAGCGATTCGGAGCTTTCCCGAAGTGTTGTCCAACTCGAGCTCCTTTTGACAATTGAGTTGGATCCTTGTAGTTTAACGAAGGCATACATTTCTTAACTATCTTTGGTTTCTTTGGTTTAAGTTCTTCACCAGATTTCTCTAGATTTTTGGCTGCTTTAACTCGCTCCTCCAGAGCTTGCCCAAATAGCCACTTGTCTATAGGGGCATTTGAGAGAGTATCCTTAAGAGACTTATTCAGATTCAAGGAAATAAGCTCTCTGCGAGCAGCTGTCTCAGTTTGATGCAAGTGACAGAGCAAACGTCCCGCATCACTAAGCGATTGGATATGATGGCGATTACCTCCTTCTTTTTTCCCCAACAGCAAGGATAAAGTCTGAGCAATAACAGCTATGCTGGATGTTAAAATCTGCTGCTTATCCACGATACGCTCGTCTCTACGTTTAAGACCTCAGTCCACCGTGGCACAATGGCTGCATGAACTGGAGGTCCCGCAATTGATCGAGGAGCTGGTTCCTCTCCCAATATTTGCACTATATCGGGTTCCAATTCTTCCTGTATTTCCTCATTTGGATCATTGACCTGTTCCGGCCGAATATTGCCCACGTTCTGGGCAGATTCCATATTCTCTGAATCAAATCAAACAGAATTTATTAGTTTGAGAACGAAACGTCCTGCCAAAAGGAGCAACCGTATTCCTACTGAAAGGAATAATATCCCGTTAGCAAAAACATATTGATATTTGTCCCCACCACAAGGGACAACAGTATTAGGGATAATATGTCGCTAGCGAGAAACATATTGCATATATTTGTCCCCACCACAAGGGACAACAGTATTCCTGCCACAAGGAATAATATGTCGCTAGCAAGAACATATTGCATATATTTGTCCCCACCACAAGGGACAACAGCATTCCTGCCACAAGGAATAATATGTCGCTAGCAAAGACATTATGCATACATTTGTCCCCACCACAAGGGACAATAGTATTCCTACCACAAGGAATATGCCGCTAGCAAGAAACATATTATATATATTTGTCCCCACCACAAGGGACAACAGTATTCCTGCCACAAGGAATAATATGTCGCTAGCAAAAACATTATGCACGTATTTGTCCCCACCACAAGGGACAATAGTATTCCTACCACAAGGAATAATACGTCGTTAGCAAGGAACATATTGTAAATATTAGGTACTTACCATCAATCTGTTCCATGTCTACTACAGAGTGGCGAGGCGATAAATATTTTTCTCCCGACAGGGAAACGCTTGGTGTTACGGAATAATTCCGCTGCCTTCGCTCGTTAATTTCGTCCAGCTGTCTATGCATATCGGCGAACTTCTCCGCCAGCCTGCTGTTTTCTCTCGAACGGTCGTGACTGTCGCTACGGGACCGTTTTCTACTGCTATGAAGATGCTTAGGCATTTTTATACACTCACTAAATGACGCGATCGACTCGACACACTAATGAAGACTGATGCGACGGGCAAGGGGTCCGGAGGGCCGTTTGCTTTAAAATGTGTGAGACTGGACCACGAGTGGGGGTACTACATGTATACTTATTTACGAAACAAAGGCTGAAATATAATAGCATTTATTGTCCAGTATATACATATATCAACCTTTTGTAGTCCATATAAATATGCTTATTATAATTTAATAGCAGCAAACTGTTAGTAGTAGTAAAACTAAAAATATAGAAATATGAGACAAGGAAGAATTAACAAGTAAGTAATAATGAAATACACTATTATTACGTATTGGGTTATTTTCCTGAATAATAAATATATCAAAAAATCTAAATACTATTTTCAGGGGGGGGGGGGGTTAACACACTACGTAACTTGGTTATTGAAAATTAAAGAGGCTAAGTTAAAAATTGTCCTCAAAGTTTTAAAATATCTTGAATCACCTAAAAGTTTCGAGAATGGTTTGCAACTTCTTAAACTTTTATTTATTAAAAATTTGAAAATTACTTTCTGCGGTTTTCGACACTCACTAATGTTAATTATAGAAATTCTTTAAAAGGTTTTTAAAAGTATTAAAATATGTGTTTGAAATCATTAAAATAGTTTTGAATTCATAGGAGCAGATTTACATTTTATAAATTAATTTGAATTGAAGGATTATTTAAATACCTTCAGGACAGTAATAGTATTTTCAAAATTGTTTTAATAGACTTTCAATAATTACCAATGATCGTTTCATAAGTCCCAATACCAATAATCGTTTTAAAATCTTCTGACACTTTTAAAATATTGTTTTTGAAAATTCAAAATTTGCATTGAATTCCTTAATACACTCATACTTTTGACATTCTGAAAATGGTATTGAGAAAATAAAATGGTTACACACTTCAATAATTATAATTCTAGAAATTAAAAATCAAATCCAAATTTGTTTTAATTCACCTACAATCATACTATTCGCATTTTTAAAAGGACGCCTATAATATTAGAACATCCATTACCCACAAATATGAGTAATGGCTGTCTCCTCGATCATTTAATACAATTACATTACAACGGTCATCTTGTATTGTGTCTCTGAGTTCTAAATGCGAACAACAAAACGTCATGGATAAAGTGACTCTTTTTTACTGGATGTGGAGGATTAATGCTCATAAGGAACGTTGAATAAAATTGGTCGAAATTGTTGGAGATCGAATGGGGAATTTGAACGCGAAAAGGTCAAACACTAAAAAGGATTACGTTGTAGCTTTTAGCTAATAATTTGAATGCAGCTCTCGCTCCATAAGCGTGCATACATAAAGTATAACCTACCGGGTTATAAGATACGAAGAACTTGGTACAAGATGTTGCTCTAACGTTGTATTTCTCAAAAGTGCATTGCAGGAACAGGGCTACGAATATACATTAATGTTTTTATTTTTATGTAACAAAACACATAGAGAGTAGAATATGTTCAGGATCTAAAAAGGAAAAGATAAGGATGTAACTCAAATATACGGCAAACAAAGTCTGAGGTTCTTTAAGTGTTTCTATTTTATGGATGCCTCTTTCGGTTTCATTCGCAAAAGTTTTAATAGAGTTCTCTAACTGTGAGCTATCGCACACCCTATAATGCAATACATCGCATTGGACTCATGTTTGCCAGATTTTGTTTGAACTTTCTTCCTTTTATGGTTATGTGGCTCTTAGCCCCGAACGAGACTCGAAATGACACCAAAATGGGATAACTGTAACGAAGTATAACTCGTATTGCTTAGAAATATGTCAGTCGAAGTTTCTCTGCTATAGTTCATCAAAAATCGACTTGTAAGCCAATAATTAATCAAACTTGTTTACTAAAATAGTTGTTGGATTTCCACAAGTTTTTAGATAGTTAAGCATTACCTTCTATATTCATCAAAAATTTAAAAAAGGCTTAAAGAGATGTATTAAAATACAATAGTTAATTGAAGCTTAATGTTTCAAAAAATCTGTAACAATACTCTTGTGTATTCCAAATGATGTGTTTATCCTAAAATTATTCTCAATGCTAAAAATATAATTTTGAATGTGTTTAAATTGCAAGAAATAGTCATTTAATCATCTTTAAAACAATTTTCATTGCTTTTTGAAGTTAACAGTTAAAATTATCTTAAAAGTACATGAATAATTCAAAAAGGCTTAAAATTGGTATTTAAATTTGTGAAGAAAGAAAGTAGAGCGGGACAATTCCATAATATAAAAAAAAAAAAGTTTAAAAAATAAAAAAAGCCAAAATAACCATATTAAAAAAGTGTGAAATTTCGAAATTTTGACTAGTAACAAAAGGGGGATACTTAATGATGATAAGATATATCAGAAACGTAAGGTAAAAAAATAGGTTAAACATATAGGTACAATTGAAAATACCGTAAAAGTAAATAAAACATGGAATACCATTTCGAAAAAAACAAAGGTAAAGAATCGAGAATAAGTATGAGAAAGATGAAGATTGAAAAAAAGAAATAAGGTGATATTAGAAGCCAAACAAGAAGTTGCTAACAGAATCAAATATAGATGAAGAAAAGATCACAGAAGAGGAGGAAAAGCAAGGTTAAGGGAAGAGGTAGAATACATCACGGCGATTGATATATTAATATAAATTGGAGCATGAAATATTTTTGGTAGACTTTCAAAGAGCCTTTGATTTGATAAAAAGAAAATAACTTCCATAAGCACTGAAAAAACTAAAAACACAACAAAAGCAATAAAGATTACTGCTAAAGAGCAAGAGAGAGAAAATTAACAAAGAAGTAAAACTCGCTATAATCCATTTTCTTCAATGTGTATAAAAAAAAACAATGTGTAATAAAAATTTTCAATATTTATAGTACCTTAATACTTAAATGAGTAGTTTGTATAGGTTTTGGGAGCTCTAAAATGGCAAAGTGGCCACAACATGTTCAACATGATGTTCAGAAGTTTCTAAATTATTTCTGAAAGTTTTAATTTTTACATTATTATTTAACTCTTTTTTAATGAACGGTTTTTATACAATGCTCAATCTAAAAACGGATTATGAAACGCTTTAGATGGTCGTGATGAACTCAAAATATATTATTCTTAAACGATTTTAAGTAGTTTTTTGTGACCTCGAACGTCTCGAATGTCTTAATATATTTATGAAAACCATTCAGTGATTTCGAAAGTTTATAAATAGTAAATGATTTAAAATTACTTTTAGCTTTTAAGATAACGTTAATATTTTAAAATAATTTAAAAAATCGTTAAAGCTCTTAAAATGGTTTTTAATAATTAAATGCTTAGCTGAGTTCTGTCAAATATTCTATTCTATTGATTATATAAAAGCTTTTATATATTTTCCAATTATAATAAATATTAAACTGAAATGAAAAATTTAGTGTTCTCCATCTCTAACGGTTCTGTGACACTATTAAAGGTTTGAGGCGATCCTTAGAGTCCCCAATATATGTGTGTGTAAAAAAAGCTAACGATTGAATATATTAAGGCCCAATTTAAATATCGGGTTTTTATGAGATCGAATAAATTGGAATTTGGATGAAAATTGCCTGAAATTTTGGAATTACGTAGTGAGGGCGAGAATTCGTCTGTAATTGAAGTTCGTCCTTTAGGATCATATTTTCGTATTTTTCAAATTACTAGGTCTGCAGGTAATCATCCATTAAACGTGAACCTTCACATCGATTTTTGGAAAATCCATAAAAATATTCGACTAAAAAATTATAAAAATTAAATAAAGAATAGAGTCTCTTCATTAATTGGTTGCCTCTAGTTATTGTGTTTTATTATATTGAAATTTTAACTTTTCAAATATAGATTTATAACACACATCCTGTGAAATGGGCCCGAACTGCCATAACTTCCGAATCAAACTATCTGGAATAATTGTGGTAATATTTTACAAGCCAAGAGATGGGATAAAAGTCGAATTTACTGCCGAAATTCTTACCATTAATAACCCATCTAATCTCGCTAATCCCAGATGAAAAGCTCTAACGAATTGTTCTGACACATTCGGTGATGTATCTCCTGATATGTTACGAACTTTCGACGTTTAAAATCTCCCTTTGTACGTTGACATACAGTTATGTCTGCTTGAAACACTTCGTTTATATCTTGTGTTTGACAAAAACTGGTATTAGTCCAGCTTAGAGCAATAAGAACGGTTTGCTGGAGAAGAGACAGAAAACTGGACGGACAGCGGGGCAGAGATACTGGATGTTTTTAATGAAAGATGATTCATTGGCTTGATCAACCGGTTCTTTTGTCGCTAATGGATCGCGAAGGGAAGTTTTTAAACCGAGCTGCCGCCTCAAAGAGCTTGTTAAAAAAGTTGGCACGAAGCAACATCTATTTGAGAGATGAGCTATGAAACAAGATTAAGAACGAGATCTGTTTTAGTTATTTTTCTAATAAAAAAGGATATTTTTTCAAAAAAATAGATTTAAAAAGCAACAAATATTTTAAATTTAAATTGGTTTCTCGTTAAAATACCCCTGGATGTTAAAATACAGTAAATATGTCAAGTACTTTAAAAAGAAGACGAGACGTCAGATATCTATTTCGATATATAAATGTAGTAAGTGTTTAGTTGTAAATAAATTAATAAAAGCAACAATCAACACCACTTAGTTATCCACAAATTCACAACAAAACAATGGTTTGGTCCCAATTGCACGTGGAAATAATAATTGGTGAAAAAGACGATTGTGTTGAAGCAGAAAACTAAGATAAAATAATTATAACCTAAAAATTAAGGTGGTAAAAGCTGTAGGGTAAATTCATAGTTATACATAAAAAATTATTGAAATGAAGAGCTTTATAATGAACACCAACTTAAAATTGGAAGGTCTATCGAATTTTCCAAATATTTGATGTGGGCGGCTCATAACTAAGAAACATCACAAACGCAATGGTTAAAGAAGGATGCTAAATCTCAAGGTGTCATAATAACAAGATTATCTCAAAAAGTAATACTCAAAATAATGTGTGAGACATCTAAGGAGATTTATAACAAATCTAAAACTAAAAAAATCAGCTTGTTAGTAATAATTGTTTATGCCCTTCTCCTTTAGACATGTTAGTAGTGGAAAACGCTCCTATTAAACTATCCATTTTTTAGGATAAATATTTTTCGATTTTTTAATCAAATTATCTTAAGACTCAACTAATAAAATAACTGTTACAAATAACATTTGGACCATCACCAAAATCACACGTTTAACGGCTGTGCACTTTATTAGCTATCAATATCGAGAGAAAAGTTGGGCGTCTTGTCAAAATGAAATTATTCACAAAAATTCTGCTTGTTAGTAATCATTTGGAGAAAGGGGTGATGTATTTTGGACTAAAAATCATCACCTTTTATTTATCCACAATTCCACAACAAAACAGCAAATCGTTGAATATATTCAATATATTTCAGACTCTTCGTAGCAAAATAAAGCAATTGAAATGAATACTCACAATTTACGCTCAAGGATATTCGTTTGCTGACTGCCGGTGGGATGTCGTTGCTTGCTATGCACAAATAAGCTCCCATTTGACGCCGATCCAGTCGCCAAAAATGCAGGCTCGATCCATTGTAGGTTTCCACTGAAAACACAAGTAAACAGATTTATTCGAGGTTATTTCCAACACAACAAAATATTTTAAACAAAATACAAGCGAATTTAAAAAAACATACAGGAGAAACTGTCTAATTGTCCTTTGTTAGAATGCCTTCCAAGCTCCAAAATGAGCTCCAGATTTTTAACAATTGTCCCAAGATTCACTTTGAAAATTACGAAAATTTAAAAAAGTTATAACAATCATATACAGAAGCTTGGTTGGTTTGTAGTCCAGATTATTGGTAGTTCAAGAAGTCCTCTAACAGTTTTAGTATTTTGTTAATATTTAAGTAATAAAATAGTCCTGAATTGTGGTTTTAATGTTCTGCCAATGGTCTTGAAATCGTCAGAAACCCCTTTCAGTCTCTATTAGTTTTAGTTTTGGTACTTTTTTAATTATCTTTAACTAGTAACCTAATCTAACCTAACCACTTAAAATAGCATGAAAATTTTTAAAATGATTTAAAACGGTAAAACAGAGTAGGGGCATTTTTTTGAAAATTACAAATAACTTGCAATATATTAACGCTAGTTCTAGAAGTTCTTTAGTTAAAGTGATTATAAAAATTCTTTATAATTATTTAGAAAGTCCAAAACTAATCTTAAACTAATTAATATGGTTTTTAATTTTTGTAAATTGTTTTGAAACTCAATGGCAGAATTAACAATCTAGAAATTGAAATCTTATGAAAAATCTTCAGTAAATATTAATGCTTGTTAAAAAATTATTTTAAAAGTTTTTTAAATTTCTTTAAGTCATAAAATAGTCTTAAACCATTTTGACTCGTTGTGAAATTTTGAAAATGGCCAAAAACCTAAACAGCTTTCAATGTATATTGACACTAGTTCTAGAAGTTCTTTAACTAAGTTGATTTTAAAACATTCTTAAAATGTTTTAGAATGTCGGAAACTAGTCTTAAAATAATATGAATGGATTTTAATGTTTTAAAGCTCTTTAAAAGGAATAATTGAAAGTAAAAATCGTTTTGAAAAGTTTAAATACTATTGAGTAAAAAAATGAATCCTCTTTTAAGAATATTCTCAATTACGGTCGTTTCAAAAGTTCTTTAAATTATAATAGTCTTAAACTAATTTGAATAGCCAAGAAACTATTAAAATGGTAGAATTGAAACGATAAGATCATGTAAAATATCTTTTCTGAAGTAAGATCTATAAAAAAACATTTGCTTTTAGGACATAACCGAAAAAACATCTCTCTACATTTTGAAAAAAATACAATCATTAATAAGTTGTAATGAATACCAATTATCAGTACTGAGATCAGTACAAAAATTACTAAAAAAAACAACAAAACTAGTATTTATCATTGTAAAATAAAAATAAGATATTTAAGACATTGAAGAGTGAAAACTAATTAAATCTAGTTCAATATTCTATAGCTATTTTTTCAATTTTAATATTAATCAACACAAAGTAAATTAGACGTCTTGCATTTTATGTACTAATTGTAATTGCTAAAAACTGTTAATAAATCAGTGACTTGAAACATTCTACCTTATCAAAAAAATTTGGAAAGCTCTCATTTTTTTTTCAAATAATAATAATAATAATGGTTCAATTAGATTTTCGAGTCTTAAACCAATTTAAATGGTTTCAAAATTTGTAAAAGTCTTGAAATCATTAAAATAAATGTTTATATATTTTTTAGTTCGTTTTTAATGTTTTGATCTTCTTGAAATTGTAGAATTGAAAATCTAATAATCGGTTTACAAGTCTAAATTAGTACTCAGTAAAAATATTGTTACTAGTTTAAGATGATCTTTATATAGGGTCATCTGCAAATTTTTTTATATTTGTTTAGGAAGTCCTAAAACTAGTTTTCATTTAATTAGTTCAAGAAGTTTGTTAATTAAGCTTTTTTGGTATACTGATTCAGAATGTTTAAATTTAACCTGAAAATCTAAAAATACAGTTAATTATTTTAAAAAGCCCTTCATAATCTTAAATTGGAAACGTGCATCAACTGATTTATTCGAAAAAAAAATGTAAATATTTTCTGAAAATTAGTGCCAAGATTAAATTTCTGATTGTAATATTTATAATAATCTTGGTTATAAATCTAAGTACCATAGTTCCTTTCTGAGCTGCAGAGTATTGAAGTTGGAATAGTAAAATATATTTTAGTTAATAAATCAGTCATTTTTCTAGATACAGGCCTGAATATTAAAGTATGGCTATTTTTTGTAAAAACATAACAGTGAGGTTTTGTATTTTAGAACATACTTTCTTTGGAATTTCTTAAAATTTATATTTTTTAAGCGAATGAAATTTCTTTGCAAATTTGTCGTAAACATTTAATTGAATTAAATAGTTTGTTATTTATGGCTTTAGGAAGAATTCCTGAAGTGTTTCGTTTATGAGTTACTGCTTCAATAATTGGTGGAAAAAATATTTTTAAAATAACATTTGAGTTTTAAAATTTTTTCAAAAAATTATAACGTTTTGACGGTTTTGGAAAACCTTTAATTAAATTTTATTAAAATCAACCATTTTTCATTGTTTTAATTAATACAAAATTACATTTTTAATCGGATGTTAGGAAGTTATCTTTTTTCTTTAGATGTGAATAAGAGTAACATTTTTTTTATTAAATTTTAACAAAATTGGCTTTGCCCCTTCTACTAGACCGTCATTGTAACTATCTAAGATATTCTGTTACAATATTTTGAAGTTTTAAAACAAAAAATTATTCTTTATCTTGAACAGAAAAGGAATAGTTTTATACGTCGCATAAAGATTGCGTTTTTTTTATAAATACTGAGGTCAAAAAAGTTCCCGAATGCTTTTCGTTTTGCCTGACGCTTAAATAAAAAATAGAGTTTCCTTAAAGACATAGTCGGGCAGAGTAATATCTTTCTCTGTCGCTATATGTACAGCGAGAACAAAAACGGAAGTAAAAGTGGATCCGACTTTCTTTCTTTTAATCTTGGAAAATTTATCCAGAATCCTTGAATTAGTCCATAATTACGCCGAGTCTTATAACTGCTCAAATATTAATTATTCAAAAAGAGCAGCGCTGCATTAATCTCAGGTTAACGTTAGGGCTATAAGAAAATTAAAATCGTTTTGCGCTCTCTTTTATCACGCAAATTTCCATGCTTTTCCTCAATTTTATACTGCTCCACTGTTATTACTATCCTCAATAATTCAATTTCATCTGTCTCGAGAAATAAAATTATTTAAACTTGTTACAGGTATTAACATTTAAATAACAAATTACGTTTTCATTTTCGACCCTCAACCGACGCTTTCAACAAAATTAAGAAAAACCTGGATATTTCTTCTCCTCAATATTTTTTTAAAGCCAAACTTTACATTACTGGAGTAGTTTGAACAATTGGGAACTTTTAAGGTCAGTTTATCACTGTCAATGTAATTTAACATCAATTGTAATTTTCCGAAGGTCAATGTCTTTTAATACAATTTTAAAAATCATCATTTAAATTTCAAAACTTTCAGTATTCTAAGGTTTTATTGTTTTTTAGGATTTAATAATATTTTCAAACCTACAAAACGATTTTAACATATCACAATACTTTTTGAAGTTTTAAGACCTTTTTTTTAAATCCATATAAAATTATAATATAAAATCTATGAAAATAATTTTGCCATTAACTACTTATTTAGAAATAAACCAAAATATGTCACTGATACAATATATCAGATATATGAAAATGAAAGTGCATGTTGCATAACTAATTTATTATTTAGCTAAGAAACAAGGCCATCCATTGCATATTAAGAAAACGTATACAAATTGTAAAAGTTCCTGTCTGCATCACAGAGAAAAATGTGTACACCGCTATGCGGAGAAAATTTACTTTTACTTCAAATAAAACTGAACTGACGTGTCTGTAAATAAATAAGGTTCATCATGGAAAATAGATAAAATTGGAAAACTTTTTGATACACTATTTATTTAGATATTAGCTTGAACTTTCTGAAAGTATAAAGCTTTCAGTGTTTAAAATTCGATTATCATCTTTTTTAAAAATTCTAATGAAAAGGTAGAATTCACAAATGGTATTAGGAAATTTTTCCATAGACTTTGGATTAGGGTGGCAGCAGTGTTTTGATTTTATCATTTAAATTTCCACCTAAACACAGTCGTGAAACCAGCTGTGGCAAAAAACATGTTACCGAAAAAACAAAAATCCGATTTAAAAGAAGAAAAACCTTTTTTCTCCATCTCTCATTAACTTTCTATCGGATACACTCCACCGGGCTGCGGAAGGTTCGACGTTTCGACACCGTAAAAAGAATTAAAAATCCCTCTTTGTGTCCCCTGACAGTTTTTGTTTAATGAAAAATCAAACGCTATTTACCACACTCGCGTTTTACTTTGTGTGCGTCTGGTCCTTTCTTTTTCAGCCTGGTCAGAAAATTGATGGTAGCAGCTCTGACCGGGTCAATTAATAACCTGTTTCCGGAAAATTTGCATAATGTAATGGTTTTTCAATTGATCCTCAGCTACGAGGGAATATTGATAGAATAAGCCTTCAGGGACATTCTTTTTGGGACTCACATACCATTCCATTGGAATGAGTTGACAGGACAAAGTGGGTTAAGTTAGTGAAAACAATGGACATGGTCAATTAAGAAAAGAAAATAGAAGAAAAAGAGGGATAATATAAGAATGTTAGGTAACAAAAGATGTAGGCATGGGTGATCGAAAAATAAACAAACCAACTGTAGGAAAAAGTTAAATTTTCGTCAATGTAAACATGATAAAGATGGTGCTTTACAAAAGAAAGTTAAGGGGCTACAAGTTTCCAAATATGTTTGGAAAATGTCTAGAGCGCTCTTGTTGGGGGGTTAAGTATTAGAGAAAAAACTACGCTGGAAGTCGCAAATCGATAATGAATCATAATATGGCAATATCTCCTGGTAGCGGAAAAGATTGGTGCTTAAGGGTTAATGATCCTCTACTAAATATCTGAAAATTCTCAAATTTTCAAAACAGGCCACATTATTGCAAATATCTCTCTGTTATCTGGTCACATTTAATGATTCGTATTCTTTTACTTCTTAAGGTTTCGCCTATTACATTTTAAGTTCTCACTAAACTTAATTAGGAATTTAGTTGTAGAGTATGGGACAATGATATTATTGTGCGTTGCAAAATATAAGATTTCGAGAAACCCAATATCCGTAAAATCGACATCGATACAGGTTTGTGTTATCAAAAGAAACGGTAGCATGGGATTTTGGCCTTTACCCTGAGTATCGATCAAAATTTTACTCTAGACTATTCTCTGATGTTATGTATTGAGTTATTCCGTATATAAGTAATAATAATAGCAATATTGGTAAACTTGAATCAATTCAAAATAAGTTTGTAAAATTCTTATATAACATTAAATAAATATAATGTACCACCATTAGAGAAGAATTTAAAACTTCAACAAAGAAGAGTTTATCGTTGTTTGCTATTTCATTTTAAATTAATAAATTATATTATTATATCTATCTAGAACTATATTTTGGTCTATTTAACTAGGTCAGGATGTTTCGAGGAGGGGCTAAATGAGTGTAAGTAAGAGAAGGGGCAGACTGGGGAATTGCAAAACAGGTCTGAACATGTCTAACTACAAAAAGTCGGCCACCAAAACATACCAAAGCTCTTAGTCATTCAGCCCTATTGCCCTGTTCAAACACCAGATATTTCAATGTCAAACACCAGCCCACACCGACTTTTTGCTGTCACTAATTCTTTTAATATCCATTCGCGTTTAAAACTGCTTGAACCCGATTATCGTCTTCATCGTTTATAGTGTTTTTGTTGTTACATTATTAAAAAATACATATATTCTACTCGTCTTTGATAAAAAACCTTTATCTGTAGGTATTTTACCTACACAGCTCAAAATCAAGATTTCTAAAATTTAATTAAAGTTGGAACCTGAACTTGTCGATTTATTACTGTTCTTTAATGAATAAACATTAAAATGGCGTATTTGAATTTCTCGGTTTAAACCGTTTCTAAGTTTTCTTAAACATGTAAGTTTATATGCAGAAATATATATCTAAAACTGCTTTGTGAAAACAAGAAAGTCATTATCTTTGCTGATTTAATTTTAAAAGTTCCATTGGTGACGAAAATAAGAATAAAAGAAAGGTTTAAAAACTTTATACAATAATGCCTGAAAAGATGTACGTATTTAAAGCGAAATTGATGTGTTTAACTATTTGGAATAAAAAAGAAAATTCATTTTGAAGTTTATTTAGGCTTTTTTTAGTTAAGTGTGCCCTTTATACGATAAAAAAAGTATTTGATTTTAAAAATGAACCAGATTATTGTAAAATAAAAATTACGAGTTGAAATTTTTTGTTTAATTTTATTATTTTCGGTAGTTTATATACATAGTCCTAGACTATTGCAACAACAAAGAAATAAACTACAAAAATAGTAAGATAAGACGTAAACGAAGTACAGACCACCAAAACAGATCTTAAATTATCTTGAAGCAGACGAGATTAGAAGATACAAAAAAAATTCACAAAACTTCTTCCTTCCTCTGTAACTCAACTTCTTTATTTTTAGTATTGCAAATATTTATTGCGCTTCAAAAATTCAATACGATGCCATGAATAAATATTATTTATATTATAGTTTCGTATACATTTTTAGTTTTTTTGTTAAATGGGTATTTAAAAATTAGTCAATGCACTTTCAGTATGATCAGAAAATATTGACAGAAAATTCAAACGAATTTAAAAGCATTTAGAAAAATATTAACGGAAAGATCGGCAATTAAATCAGTCTATAACATAACAGATTATTTTAAGAAAAATCATTGCTTGGATATTTCTTATTATAGTTAAACTTTCAATAACATAACATCTTATAAAATCTATTTATAAAGGTACATCATCATAGCAACGTAAGAAAAAAATCTATAAATTATATAAGTACATATAAATAAAAGGAATTTGTAGACAAAGCTAAGCTTATTTATCTAAATCTTAATATGAGCAGGTTACTGTTGCAAAAGTTTTTTTCGGTTTTGTAAAACCATTATTTTAAAAATATATTACCATCCAAACTATAAGTTACCTTTGCTATATTCCCTCAAATTTTTCCTGACGAGAATCGGTTGACCATCCTCCCTTCTCCAAGTGATCCTTGGAGTTGGATGACCAGCAGCTTTGCATACTAATGTTGTATTATCTCCTTCTGAAATTGACATGTCACCACTTGTATCTTCGTTCAGAATATCAGGAGGAACTGAAACGAAAAATAATAATGAGATAATTTTAAAATACAATTCATTTTGTTTCCTTCTTGCCTCTTTTCATATATTGATGTAGTATAAAATATTATATCCCCAGGTCTGTTCTAAGTTTTGTTAAGCTCCTAATATAAATTAGGAATCACTTTGAATAGCATATACATAGTATCCTATTTCTGAGTTGCCTTCATCATCTCAGTATTAAGCGAAAAGCAACAAGCTCATTAAAATATGGTACAGGAATTCTATTGACTATACAATATTGAATATGAGAATCCGTCATAGTTATTCTCTGAGACGGAAATAATACCTGCGTATTAATAATCAACTTTTAATCTGATTAAGGTAGTATCTATATATGTCAATATAGAATTGTTGTTGTTTAATTGGAAAAAGCTGAAAGAGGTACAGTAAAATAATTTTTGCCGTCAATAAAAGGCCAAATGTACTTTTCTGGCTATAATAAATAATAATAATTGATTGATAAATTGATAAGAAAATTGAAAAAATATCGGGTTTCAGTATAATATTTTTCTAAATCACATTGTATTTTTGGAGTCACTTATAAAGAGCGTCCTTGAAACATAAAATATTTTCCGTATTTTACATAAAAAAATAAACATTGAGACTCTTACATTAAATGAATTAAAAATATTACCAGAAAGTGAATAATAATGCTTCGGTACGTAGCGAGCTCACCAAATTTGAGGATGCACTCTACATACTAGTTCACTAGTACAATAGTGGCGACGAGCAAGAAACTAAAAATTTGAAAACTTAAATTTTTTGATGGATACTAATGTTATTCTCAATTGCAATTTTTTCAAAAAGTGGATTTTTTGTATTTTTCCATTCTTACAATTTAGTTGATTTTTTTGACATTTGTAAAACATGGTTGCAAAGAATTGTATATGATAAATTGAAGATTATGGAGAAGGGGAAGTTGTACAATAACTATTGAATGTATCATATCCATTTCGATAAAGATTGTTGTCAAGTTCGTTCTTGCAGAATATTAATAACATATTTTTACCTTCATTAAAATTGCAAGATATGTATCTTTTTTCATCCAGAAACTTTTAAATAATCAAAAAGAAGGAGGTATTATAAGCCAAGTACATATATTTGATATGAATATATTGAAATAATCATTTCTTAGTATATCCAAATTTATTACATACTATCATAATTAAATATAATTTTAAAATAATAAAGTTTTATGTAAGTATAAGTATTTTAAAAGCAACAAATCGATTTAGGTCTTTATTTCTCTAAACGGAAGACATCATTTTAGTTTTTTTTGTGTAAGAGTTCTTCAGTTCTTCAGATCGAAACCCTGGTTTCGTCGTTAGGGAACCAAATAATTTTGAACCAGGTGTTTTAGCTGTGAAGGTTCAACACCAATTTCTGGGCCTTCCCATTTAAACATAACAACTCCCAAGAAAAGAAAATGTAAATAATTACAAATAAACTATAAATATATCAAAACTAAATTTTTATATATCATTTTGTAGAATTTCACACAGCTTTAATCTATTTTTAGTTAATAACTTATTTTTAACTAAAAATATGTTCTGAAATATTTGTGCAATATTCTAATTTATAAGAAAAGTTAGAAAGCAATATTATATACTACAAATTAATTTGTTGGCAGTTTTTTTTATTATTATTATATTCTTTGAGGCAATTTAAATCTAATTATCATTTACTAACGCCCATATAAATATGTCTAAGTCACCCGAATAAATATAACAAATACATTTCAATTTACTGTTTTATGTAATAAAAATTAATCCCACAACCAAATATTTGCGGTTTAGTCGACACCCCATTACATTATAGTTTCAATTTGATTATGAAATTGAAACTTTAATTACGGGTTGACTTATTCATATTTCAAGGTAATGTTATGAATTTCCCAGCTTTATTTAGTTAGTACTCCAGTCGCCATGAGGGCGCAATAATCAGCACTTACAAATTTAGAATTGAGGTTATTGTCTATATAAGTATTTTTAATAGGTCTGTGGTCCAGAAAAAGTAACATTTAGCAGAAAGAGCAACATACTCTATTTTGTTTTTGTAGTAGTTTCAACTCAAGATATGCAAAGTATTGGCAAATTTCAAAAGAAAACTTATAGGATGACAACTGTAAATAGATAACATTAAGATATCACATTTATCAGATTCAACTTTTTAAAAAAAATTGTTGCCGCTTGTGTCTTTTTTCAATGTCCTTTGTAATTAGAGATCCAAACAACGTAATTCTTTGATTAAAAACAAATGTTAAGTACTTCTGACGATGCTTTACTATTAATAGAAAAAATCTCGCATTAAGAATAAGTGTTTTATATCTTCAGAGAGAGCGGGTAAAGTTTTATGGATAACTAATAGATGAGACCTGTAGTGATGGAAGAAAGAAGACAAGTTTAGTGCTAGTTCTAGCTTCTATAGTTAAAACTGAGCCAGAGGGAGCCCAACTATCAAAAGAAGAAGAAGCAGAATCTTTGAAGGACAACTCCAATATGTATAAGTTAGCTTTACAATAATCTAATGATATCTTCAGTTTTGATAGTTAAATTCTAATTATAATACTATTATTTTATATGTTATTAATATAATTATTTTATGTAATTGATTTATCTATTTTAATTTTCACTATTTCATTGATTTACAGCTATTTTTTTGTAAACTAACCACAACAAAATTTGGGGGTGTCAGTAGTGACTTTTGTTCTTTTTCCGTTGTTAGTGTGCAAAGTGTCGATGCTTTCCTTCGCTGGTTTCGTTCACTTCTTGATATGAAACTTCTTTATTATCTTAGACTCTTATTGACTAACGGTTTTTTGCCTTTCTCGAATCTGTCTATGGACATCACTTCAAATACTTTTGAAACGATGTTCTGTGCTTTAGCTAGAAAATAGATGTGACGTTCCTCCTTGATTAATTAAAATATTATTTTATCGTAATTTCACAATTTGCTGTCAATTCTAAGTTACCAACGATTACTTGAGTTGGTAGTAAATGGAATATTTGAAAAACACACTATTGAACTGGAAACTTGTCCAAGACTCACTCCTTCTTTTAATATATCTTTTAAAAATTTTATTAAATAGTCAAAATTACGAAGAATTTTGTTTAAAACCCATTTGGTTAGGACACAATTCTCGTTACTTAACGCGCATCTTTTATTAAGCACAAGCGGAAACAAAAAAGAACACAAGAAGATAATTCTCTCTGTAACAAAGTAACAACCTTTTAAAATCGGCCCCATTAAAAATGTCTCCGTCCTTTACATCGTGTCTTCTCCCGAGAGCCTGGCGCTCCATATCCGCTCGACAATAAAAAGATTTTGTTAGTCTCACAAAGAGTTTTGTTTAGTGCTAAAATCCGATAATGTTTGTCGGATGCGTCCAAGTAAGCTAATGGAATGCATTAATAATATCCTAAGGTGCAACAAGGATGTATATCAGATAATGCATGTATTTCACAGAGGAGTTGCGGAACTCGTTGTGGATGCCAGAGGTGCAAAAGTATACGAAATTCTCTCTGAATAAATATGAGATTTTACAAGATGGAAACTCATCGATTTTCTGTCTTTTTTTGGGTGCGGTGACATCGCAAGCACGAATAATGCAGTTCTCCGCGAAAATAAAATAAACATTGGAGTAATTTGAACACCAAGCAATCATAGCTTTGAACATAAATTAATGATTGCTATAATTGGATCTTAGGATAAAAAAAAATGGAATTTATATTAAAAATTGAAATGGTCGCTGTCCCATTATAATACGAAAAGGTTGTAATACAAAATACGCTGAAAAGCCACATGTTACATTAGGGCTCCGCCTGAATTTTTTAAATATAAAGCCCCACTCAATTTTCCTTCTTCCCTCATATCATCTATAAATTCTACATCACCAAGAATGACGATATACCCTGTCCTTCTTGTTTTATAAATAACACACAATTTCTGTACCGTAGCATCCCTTAGAGAAAAATTCTCCTCCTAAGAGGCGATGTGCAATGCGAATAAGTGGAAGCCGAAGTTGAAGCTTTGTTTAAATTCAGCTCGGACGGGTCTTGTTTGCGTTTCTGATGCAATTAGTTTCTTTGCGACAGACCTTTCCACATTTTATTTGGAGTGACTGTCGTAAGCAATTAAACTAATAGTTAGAAAAATTAAACAGACGGTTCTCAAGCAACAATGTTTATTGTGGATGATAGAATAAAGACAAATTAAAAACTTGAGAAATGTACCTATGTGAAGTTTCACGTAAAAATTTAGAAAGTTGAACATGGTGACACAAAAAGGTTACACTATAATTTACGACAAGTCGTTAATACATGTATGGAAAGGAAGTAGGAAATATAGGCAGAGTCAAGTAAGGAATTGGTGATCTGGTCTCAATTAATTCAAGGTACCAGCAACTATTGTGGCTAATTCTTAGAATCCATACAAGCTATTCAAGACAACACAGATACTTGTAGTTATTTGAGGAAGTGGCCAATTGGAATTTTGAAAGATATGGAAGGGAGAAAGATATCTCCCCCCACTCTTTGGGCAATTGCAAGGCCAATCGGCACCTAAGAATATAAATCGGACGTCTTAGCATTCATAAGAAGGAGATATCTTGAGAACAAAGCAGAGCGAGTAGGCCTCAAATTATCAGACGGCGTCCATCCCGCCCAATTGTTTCTACTGCTACTTTCAAACATAAATCAAAGGGCTTTATTTATTCTGGATAGATCCGTTTCCAAAGAATGTATCGCCATTTTGCTTATCCCAATATTCCTAAGTTGTACAGGATGAGTCAAAATATGACGATTTTATCAAATATGTCTTAATAAAATGTTTCTGTGGCAGAAGATACAAGGTGTTAAATTAGAAATATTTTCGTTATTTGGTTATAATTATACAATTAATTCGAAAGACTGTTATCAAAATTGACACTGAGGCATAACAATAATCCATTTCTGAGACGTTCATGTTTTCAATTACGTTTTTCTTTAAAACGGTTAAAATTATCATATTTCGATACGTATACATTTATATAAAAATGATGTTGACATTATGTGTTTCATCATCAGGAATCGTTCATGTGGTGTCCATGTAACAAAACGTAAAATTATAAATAAAATAATATTCATTATCTAAAACTGTGAAATTATATTTCAACTTTAACAACCCGTTTTTTTGCTCTAGCAATGTTTTTTAAAATATATTTGCTCCAATCCTGATATTTTGGTTTAAATAACCCGCGCTTACTCCATGTTCCAATAGTTACGACTCACCCTGTATATTTCTATGCTTGAATAAATGAAGATATTAGAGTTTGATAGGACATAGTCGTTTCTAGTTTTCTTTTGAACCAGTTTTCTTCTTTCTTAATGTTGTTATTTTTGATCATATTATTATCTGTCGAGATCATATTTTACTTATATCTGGTCATATTATATTATATCTATTCACAAGTGATCTGCTGTTTTAATGAGTTTCAGGTTCTTTATTGCTTACTTCTATGGATCGTTTCGTTTCATCATTTGTTTTTTTATTTTGGGAGTTTTCATGAGCTGTCGCCTTAAAATTAATATGAGGTGGAATATGAAAAAAACAACAAAAATCAATTAAAAATATGAAATTAGTGTTGAAACTCGATTTCTTCGTTGTGACTTTTTTTAAGTTTTACGAATTAAACTTTCCATTTTTATTCCGTCTTTCCTTGCTTTATTAATTTACGAATCACAAGGTCATTTATTTATTACGCTGTTTTTAGCTACAATGGCGTTGGCAATGATTGTGTTGATTCAGTCAGAAACTTATTTTTCCAAAGTTTCTGTTGAATTTACCTTTTAATATATTGAAGGTTAAGAGTTAAAGAGTAGCTCTAAGCTAATCTTCGCCTTTCTGGTGCAAGTGTTGTAAGAACACACTTGTTAAATAAACTCATATTATTATTATTATTATTATTATTAACTGGTGGTAATTATGTTACCGCTTTTAATCGGGATGTATTATTATAAACAATTTAATAAATACCAAAGATTACTTGAATTGTGTCAGAATATTTTATTTTACTAATTTTGTTGAAAAATCTTCGATTATACATCAACATCTGTTTTCGCGTATTAATCTAAATATAAGAATTTTTCTTCAGCGAAGTACTTAACATTGCAGTTGCTACTAAGAAGAAGATAGATCGAATCATCAAACAGAGGAAGAATGCCCAAAAACAATCACGAATTTTTATTTGATTAATGAAACCTCACAAAAAATGAAATAGATTACTCAACATTTTAAAATAATTACATACTTTATCTCACAAATCATTTTAAAAAGACAGCGCATGAAAAACAAACCAAAACAACCATTTTAAAAACTCCATCTCTGAAAGAAAATTGTATGTAGGAGAAACCAAATGACAAAAGAAGTGAAATAAAAAAACGAATTTATGTAGTAGGAAAGAGAACCAACCAAGTCTGAAATAGAATGAAGCATGTTTGGAGAGAAAAATATCAGAATCAGAATCAGAAGCAAGCGTAACTAAAGAGAAGAAAACTGACTCAAAGAGATGCTTATAGTAAATTCGTATTACGTGATAACCAGTTTAAAGGAGGTAAGGAGAAAGAAGAACTTCTTATGACTCAGTATTCGACTGAAAATATAATTCAAAAAGTCAAGACAAGTTTATCAATTACTTAAATACCACTCTCATCAAGTACTACCTTCAAGCAAGTATGAAACTGTACAAACAGAACTTTTATGAAAATAAATGATTTAGTTCAATATTTTATGACCTGAAACGAGAATCTTTGATAGACAAAACACAAACTTTTCGTAACAAGTTTCATCTATCCTTTATTCGGAATTATGACGGCTTTTTCTCGACTTAACAATAATGGAGTTGGCTAACAATTGCGTGGAATTTATTACATCTGGATTAGTATTGTTTCCGTAAGCACTGATCCATCAATCATCTTATTCTAAAAGAAGAACAATAGATAAGTGAATCAGAAATTCTCATAGAACAGTCGCATAAATCAACAAGTTTTTGGTATTCTCAATTATTTAACCCATCAATCAAGAACTACGGAAATTTTATTTCTAATAACGTGGAATATAATTGAAATAGATAACAAATACATAATGGCTTGTACAGTCATTTTATGGTATAAATCACCCAGAAAATGTAATAAAATATTGAAATCCTGACATTCTGATATTGATAGCATCAGAAACAATGTTTTTTAAAATATTTTTTACATCGCTTTGTTTTAAACAATACTTTAAGAGGGTAGTATAAAATTAAACCGACAGTAGTAACGAAACAGATAATATCATAGTTTTAACATTAAAATAACGCATATGCATGGCTCAAATATTGTTCTTTGTATTGCTATGTCTTTTCAAAGTATGTAGAATAGATTATCAAAATATATTTCTTTGCTGAAAAGACATGTGGTAAGTTAATTTTAAAATACTCATGGTTATTAAAAAATGACAAATATAAAGTATATGGATTATATATCTATTATCTGATTTTACTGATGCATGGGTAAAGATTCACTAGACGAAATGTACAAGAGATTAAATTTAATTAATGGCATTCTCTGATTATTTCCCAAGAGATTATATACAATTAAACCTATAGAGATTATGATAACGTCAACGGTCAGAGGGGAATTTGTAATTAGTACACGAGTACACCCGCCTCTGGTTCCACATCGAATTCGACTGCTAAGCCCGCATTATTAGAGAGTTGCATGTTACAAAATCTGAATCTGCGTTGTTTAGAACTATGCTGAAAGTTGTGTAATTAAGATGTTTTTAGCTCAGAAGGTATGTACTTATTAGATTCCGGCTATGTATCAACGAAACAAAAAATAACCTTTGGGGTCTAGAGTTTCAATCTTTACAAAGTACCAATTAAAAACATATGATATTAATATTTTCGTATAACTTAGTCAGTTCAAAAACGTATTTAGTTTTGTGTAAATTGAAGCAATGTGGCTATAAATTATCTAGAATTTTTTTTTAGATCTATTTAAATAATCGATTAAACACTAATCTATTCATTATATTAAATTCCAGGCCTGTCGTAGATCCCCTAAATCGTACTATTTTGTTAATAAGCTAGAATAACTTTTTCTAAGAAACAAAAAGTATTAATATCAAAAATACCGTCTTAAATAAATCACCAACGACAATATTTGCTACCGACTACTAGGTTTTGATTAATAAAACTAGATAAGAAACAGAAGCTTTGGAATGGGTCAACGGACAAGATAAATGAGCGAAACGTAGTAAACATTGACGTATCGTAATTGAATACTAACACAAATTTTTCGAAATCACACTCCTCGGCTATGGCAAGCCGGTGATTAATGAAAGAAAATGAGCTAGCGAGAAAAATCGAAAACGCTTTATTGATGACAGTGAATGTCAAAAGCGGCCAATTTATATTTTCGCCGTGAACACCATTCAGTGTCGGCGAAAAATATACAGATCAAAGTACTAAAAACATACCAGTCTATAAAAATAATTAAGGAGTAAATCAAGCTGGGATAAACCTAAGTAAGCTTGTCTTTCAGTATTCCAATTGAATTCAATGAACTATACTGCCAGTTTGGTTTTAATTTCATTTAAACTTCTTATTTAATCTGAGGATGTATTTATGTATATGCGCTTATAGTATTATTTATTCAAATATTTTTTAAATATTTTTAAAGACGATGCCAGTGTAATATTAAAGTTCAGACACAAAATATCCTCTGTGGTTGCGGCCCTGCGTTCAATCGGCGTTTTGCGGAAATGTGAAACTGTAGAGGAAAAGATGGAAATATTATATATTTTCTCTTTTTATGTCAACCCGCTCTCGAGATCTAAACGACTATTCTGCTCAAACAAATTGCACAAACTTTTATTTTATACACTTTATTGTTTGCATATCTTTCGGGTTTTCCCTCTTTCAGTATCTTTTGTAGGTTATTATCGGCGTAGTCACTCAGAATGTATTCCAGCCGCAGGATTGCATTATATTCATGTGAAGCTTTTACCATGGAATCGTTAATTTCACTGGCTCTAGGTAATTTCAGGTTTACGAGCTTTATCTAATATATACTAACTAGTCTATACTGTATGCATTATTTCAAAACATTGATAAAAAATTGGTTGAATGGTGTCACATGCTCGAAGTTGGTACTGCATTGTGGTAAATGTGATTTTAATGTTTGTATTATACATACCTAAAATAATCATTAACATGGTGAAAGTTCGGCTATAAAAGAAATATTTAAGAATGTGTGCAATACTGAAAATCGTATTTTTCAATTTCTTATTTTGCAGTTTGCAGTATTTTTAAATTACTTAATAATTGACCATTTTGCTAAAAATGAACTTTTACAAATAACTTACACATAAAAACATAAACGCCATAAAATATAAAATATATATATATATATATATATATATATGTGGCATCAACTTCTACAATTATTAGCCTTCGTGTTCTGTGTAAGCTTTTCTCAGTTATTTCATTATTTAATTAATTATAAAAGAAGAAGAAAATTCCATAATGATAAATCCACCTATTGTGTAAAAGTAGAATTCGACAGAGAGCGCTGCAAAATGTCAATCAAAGTAGTAAAACAAAAACTAACATATGTAAACAAACATAATTATTGTGCTTTCTATCTTGTACGTTGTTTTTAAATTGTGTTTTTGTTGTGATTTTTTGACATACTCATTTAATGACTTGGGTATTGAAGTAGGTACGAGTGTATATTTCTTCTTTTTACTATCTCTAAAAAATTTTAAATAATTATAAACTGTACTTGTTGCATCATTATTTTATTTTCTACAAAATTGTCTGAATAAAATCTTCCTTTGTAAAGTGCAAAGAATAAACTCTCATACTGTCGGTAATTGGCTTTCTCATTTTTAAAGTATTTATCCCTCTTTCAGATACTTTTTTAATAATTCCATCATTATTTTTAATAAAAACACTCCTAGCAATTGAGGGAAATATATGAAAAGATAAATTGGGATTGTTCCCTTTTCGGTTAATGTAATCAAATACACAACAATTTAGAATGTCTAGAGCTATGATTTATGGTCTATTGACTTAATAATAAAAAATAGTAAGGGTAAAGTAAGTACAAACAAATGTACATAATGTATTCTAATTATACTCCGACCAATAAAACCACTTACAAGAAAGATTTTATTCTTTTTTCTTTTTAAAGGCTCAGGCTCTTTGGACTATTTATCCAGTACAATAAATGTCTTGCTTCTAAAACAACAGGATTAAGGAAGTCTTGTTTCTCATATTCTATTGTATTTTGTTTAGCTTTAAACTGAAGGAAATGATAACAGCTGGAGCAGACTGATATGGAAACTCTTTAAAAAAGAAACCCAGAAATATGCCTAAGGAAAATCAAAATCTACAGGTGTTAGTTGAATAACGACTTTAAATAAAACTGAAGTAGATCACTACTTCTACAATTTATAAAAAGGAATGGAATAATATAACTTTTCTCCTAGTAGATTGTACAATGTGGATGAAAGTGGGATTTCTACTATTCCGAAAGAACCAACAAAATTTTGGGGCCTAAAAACATCAAACAATTTGGTATTATTTCGTCGGGAGAACCTGGTAGAACAATTACCGTAATATGTATGCATCATAAGTGCAACTCGGTCTTATATCCCATCATTATTTGCTTATCTAAAAATAAGAACGAGTCTTTAGTTGGAGAAAAATGAAATAACTAATGCAAAGTGCTACTATTTTACCAATGGGTGGAGCAATGAAGAAATATTTCTTAAACGGCTACAACATTTCCAAACCAATATTTAAGCTACAGCTGATAATCCAGTATTGGATATATGAATATTGTAAACAAAACTCGATAATAATGGTTAGCTATCCGCCCTATTTTTTATTTAATAAAATTCAATCGCTAGACGTAAATTTCTTTAGTCCATTAAACATTTTTAACTCAACGTACATACAAGTGGCAAACATTGAAAAGAGAACCACAGGATTTGGGGCAACTGGATTATTTCCCTTCAATTAACTGAAGTTCACTCAGGATCATTTTGCAGCAACTGAAGACTTTACTGTGATGTGAACCAGACGTAAATTTATCGATGATGGAAACGGCAAAGAGGAAATGTCAGAATCTACTAATAATTCAATATCAGGAAAAGTTACTCGAAGAATGTTGAATACAACTTCACGGAATTCAGAAGCAAAATCCTAAAACCTTAGTACTTGTCCTTCTTAATTAGTTAAAAACCAAAACCAAATAAGGCATCGTATTTGTGTTGAGTTTCGGGAATCAAAGGAACTGTGGTTCTGCTATACTATTTGTGGGAACTGAGCGCACAATGATTGTAGCAGATTTATTAGTCCTGAAAATTATATTTGTGATTATTGTAGTTAGCATCTCTGTCAATATTTGTTTTTAAAAGTTCCTTTTTATTCATTAGCTTATAGAGTTTCTATTTTGAGTAAATGATTATTAATTGTCATCTTTATAAAATCTTAATTTTCATGTATTTTTATTATATAGATATATGTATATTATGTCTGAAGTGAGGATTATGTATGTTCAGATTTCTCTGAGCTCAAGACTTAAGTGATCTTGTTAATTCTACGGAAAACGAAATAATGCTGGGACCTCCAGGGGAAAATTCTCGACAATGACACCTAAAAAAACATTGTTAGTTGTGAACATGCCAGATAAATAATAACAGTTGATTGAGGTGTAAAGCCTTTCAAAGACAGTCTTCATTGATCAATTATCAAATTTGATATCACATATATCAGATATAAATAACAGAATTTTTACATTTTTACTACAAAAAAATATAAAAATCAGAGAAAATATATGAAAGTTTCAGTAATCGAAGCAAAAAAAAGAGCCGGATAGATTTTGGTATTAAATTGGAAAATGACAGCAAAGATAAAAAAAATGTTTCTAGGAAATACTAAAACATACATTAAGGACAAGTGGGGGGGATATTCTGAGAGAGGAAACGAAAATAATGGATTAATGTAAAAGGCACTTTAAGCAGAAAATAATAATAGGTAAGATCAAGTACAAAATAGCACAGGTGATGAGGAATATGGCCAAAACGTAGAAACATTAACGAAAGACGAGGTTCCAGAAGCAATTAGTTGATTTTCTAATCTTTTTCAATAGTGTTGCCAACAGCTTAAAAGTTACATCTTGCAATGCAATACCCCTAAAATTATTGGAGTCTGTAGGGTTTCCTTTCCTATATACTTAGTCTATTCCACTATTTGGGCATATTTTCTGTATATCATATCTCTCTTATCAATTCTTTGACTTCCTTCATTAGCATTTCTCCTTTATCTTTAATATGATTTGCAGTGTGTCCGTTCTCTCTTAGGCTCTTACTATTTTCATATTAAATATTATTTCTTTTTTAGTTAGATTTACATTAATTGTTTTTTCGATTGCCTCGTGTTTACTTGTTACCTCGTCCAGCTGCGGTTGTGTTCCGTTGGGGTCTGTGTTTAGCATTGTTTCCATATTTTCTTCTCATCATTTTTGTCTCCTAATAATTTGCGTAGTGTAAATCGTTCTTCTTTGATATCCATTTTTAAATTCTTTTAGATCTTTGTAGATCATCATTTAATTATCATATTTTGTATAATATAAATATAATAATTCTAGTATCTTAATTTTTTTTTGAAAACATAGATTGTTAAATATACATACATATTTTATATTAAAAATTAAATATTATTTCTCGCATCAGGCTTATTTTCAAAAATAAAAAATATAATCTCAAATTTTATTAGTAAAATAATATCTTTGCTGAAAAAGTTTTCATATTTTTTATTCCGAATATGATTATATGCAGATCAAATTAATAATAATACAGTAAACATTTTAGGAGACCTGTTATGTATTTAAAATTTGCTGATAGCGTTCGAAGTTACAAAAAACAAAATTTGGCGGAAGCGTACAGACTTCGCCATTATTTGCAAAGTAAAGAAAATACAAAATATTTTTGGCTTCAATGTGTGGGCGCTTTAAGAAAAACAAGTCAACGTTCGAACGAAATTTGGCGCGAATATTCGTTTTAATGTGTGGATCTGGCCTTATGAAAAATGCTGAGACAAGTCAACTTTAGAACTCAATTGTATGTTCTTCAAAGGAAAATACAAATATATAGGGTGATTCATGTATGTCTAGCCCAGTTTTTTTATTGGAACCCACTTTACCATTTTTTTTTTTTTTTTTTTTTTTTTTTTTTTTTGAAATCCCAATTTATTTGCAATCTGTAAAGTAATTACAATAAGCAAATGAGTTGTTACAATCACAGCTGTCAATTAGCAACTTTACCATTGTGTATTTTTAAAAGTTGCTTGTTAAGCTGACTTTATCGACCTCTAATGTCTATGGTCGAAATGAAATAATTTAACGCGAAATATTCAAAAATATACAATGGTAAGAGTTTTTCATTAGAACACACGGTGCTAGACTTACATGAATTACCATGTATACTTTGATTTTTGTTCTAAGAACATACAATTGAGTTCTATTGTTGATGAGTCTTAGCGTTTTTCATAAATATGTAAAATATAGCCAAAAATAATTTTATTCCATAAGTAGCTTCCGCACTGTATAAAATTGCTAACTTTTTAATGATTAAAGGTAACTTTTGATAAAAAATCTCTTAAAATGCCAAAACTGAATAGTAAGTAATTCATAAAATACAATGCTAATTTATGGTGCTTTAAGCGAAGTTACTTTAACTTTTTTAAATTGAAAGGCAGACCATCTGATTTTTAAATCCTTTTACTAAATCTCTATTATATACTTTATCATGAAATATACAAGCATTTTAAAATATTTAATATTTTAATAGC
This sequence comes from Hermaeophaga mercurialis, assembly GCA_951812935.1. Taxonomy (NCBI): domain Eukaryota; kingdom Metazoa; phylum Arthropoda; class Insecta; order Coleoptera; family Chrysomelidae; genus Hermaeophaga; species Hermaeophaga mercurialis. The sequence continues at coordinate 18,728,838 of OX638365.1, forward strand.
AGTATTGTAATCATTCCTTCCACTTTTTTGGTCTAAACTAAGAACTTCCCAATATATTTAAGTGATTTAGCACATCTTCGAAAAATACAAACAAGCTTTTCCTAAAAATACAATATTAACTTTATAACGGTCTACTTTTAACAACTTTTTTATATGCAGAAGAGCTTTTTGCTGTAGTTAGTTAATTATGGAGCAAATAAAACCTCATAAATATTTAATAGACTTACCTAACTTAGATAATCTAGAGGAAAGAACATTTACATTTTTGTTCAAATGAAATAAAGCTAGATTCCATTTATAAAATAATTTGGGAAGTGTAAAAGATTATATACGGAAATTTAATAGAATATTAAAGTACCTACAAGTAAGACGTAATTGAAAGATAAATGATTTATAAAGTTTGATTAATTGGGGAAATTGGTATTATTTTTTAATTTTATATCCTCCGGTTATTCTATGTACATGTCAGATACTTAAAAATGTTATTTAAATCATAGTATTTATTAGCTTTAAAATACTGAAATAAAACATGTTGCAGTGTAACACCGGAAGTTGTAGCCGCATGGTAGTTTTAAAATTTTTTTTATTGTGCGCTGCCCCTACATTGGGAGCATCCCTCGAATTTAAAACTATAGAACTAGATTAAAGATAACAAATTCACGAAACAATAACAAATTGCTTACTTGTTGTTTCTACAACAAGCATATACTATTTGGGTCATTAAACATAAATATTGAAAAGCTACTTTAATAAATATTTTCTAGTTTGCAATTTCAACTGTCTATAACCACATAAGAATGATTACTACTATAGGTATTAGTTATTTTACGAAAATAAGTTAAACCTAAGGAATTTTTATACCAAAATGATCCATATTTTGAACATAAAAATTACAAAACATTTTCCTAACTACTTTTAAAACTTTTAAGTAGCTATATCCCACTTGCACAATTTAAAATATATAAACTTTAGCTTTAACCAAGACGATTTTATATGCCTTCTCAAAGGTTTAAATTAATTCTTTATCTTTAAGAAACTTTTGACTGTGTGCATACATTTAACATTAACAAATCGCCGGGAACATCTAGGAACTCCATTTTGTGCAATTAATATAATATCTGACCATGAAGTTGTTCTCAACTACAATTAAGGTTGAAAAGCTTCTGCAAATGCTCTTGACTCCTTTATTAAGACTTTATTCTTGATATTAAAATTGTTATAATCTCGGCTACAGAGGGAGAATGTGTACCCGGAGGATATAATTTTGGAAGTACGTTTAGATTTAATGACGCGGTCTCAGCAGAATAACTGCTATTTTACGGTAGTATCTTTTGACAAAAAAATATATTATTTCAGAAATTTCATTAATTAATTTAAATATCAATAAGTATTGTTTTATTAAATATTAAAAGATAAATTTTACTTATATGAATTACCAAATATTACCAAGCTTTTTAAATTATATTTTATCGACCAAGGTTTAGCTATTTATCTATAGCATTCTCAAGATTGATTGATATAAGATTGACAGATTTTTTTTATAAGCTTATAAATCTTTGTCTATAAAATTTAACTGGACCTAATTATTTTCAGTCTTTGAAAGAGCTAATACAACCTCTTATCATACAGTGTCTGGAAGAAAACTTGAATGAAAAAAGGAGCAGTTACTTTCATTAACATGAAGCTGTGCCAAATTACTGTTTAGAAGTTAGGAATTATTTCAATTATGTATTCCACGACATTGGATACGATGTAGGGGCTCTATTGAATGGCCAGCTTTCTTCCCCGATTTAACTTCTCTATATTTCTTTTTGTGGGAACATTTGAAAGCTGTTTATTTTTATTAGACACCTCTACAATCATAAGCTGATTTACGTAATAGAATATTAAAGGAATGTCGAAATTTAACGCTACAAATGTTTAAAAATGTTTGAAATGCTTTTGAAATCAGATTTTATTTTAATTTAAATGTTAAGGATGAAAATTTAATTAATTTAACTAAAGTATTATGAATGACTTGTTTGAAATATTTCTGGCTACCCTATGATTTTTCGGAATTAATAATCTATGATATCTGAAACATTTAACTTTAAATATCTCATAAATTATATTATGTAAGTAACTAGTTTTTTCACATAGGAATATCAAGAAAATTGCGTTCTTTCCAAATCAACTAAAAAAATAAAGGTTGTCTTTTAAAATCATGGTTTTTATCTTCAAATACATCAGAAATAATTCAATACTAAATTTTTGTGTGGACATCTGGTGTGTGATGAAGACCAAAGTTATTAAAATTTGGCTTGCAGGATAAGAAATTTTTTTTGAACGATTACTACTTCTCTTTTAGTAAGATTTTTGTAAAATCAAACCATTTGGATCAATATAAGTATGCTAGATCGTCTCCTCCTAAGATAATTATGCCAACCGCAAAACTCCAGCGAGAATTACTGAACTAAATTTACATGATTTATTTGTTTTCCATTTATTTCGTTTTGGTTTCTAGATGTAAACTGTTATAACAAACACATGTTTCAATTCTACGATAATTAATACAAAATGAACGCAGAACAACAAAAATAAATATAAATTATAAGACAGATTGTAATGGAATCACTGGCTCGGGGCTAAATGGTGAGTGCCAGATCGGCTTGACCAAATGGACTCGGCTTGTTTGAACAGCTTGTGTACTGATGCCTTAATGCCGAATACCTTTTTTAAAGAACTAACATAATTATTGGCCGGAGCATAATTCGAATTGACATTTGGCAGCGGCCTCTATCGAATTATACTTTTCCCAATAGGTATCACTAGACAACACAACCTGAATAGCAGTAGGTACGAAACAATCATATCAAGACCAGGAAATTGATTTTGAGTAGCAGTTGATTTTAAATTTTGTGTTTGTTAAAAAAGTCAACGTTTTGAAACAAGTGTCTTGTAATTTTAGAACTCCATAAATTCCTATATTGTTTTTCAATTTTTTGTTTATTGTACGTATGAAGGTAGACTCATCGGTTGGTAATAAACCAGGACTTCTATTATTCACGGCAACATTACAATAAAGCGGCAACATTTCCATATGATTTAGAAGAGGAATTATGGCCGTTTCACACTTTTGTTTTCATATAAGATTCTACAATGAATGAAATTCCACATGTGAGGAAATACAAATCAAAATTAAGACCAAAGAATGCAGCTGTAGGTGAATTAGTGGATCACAAAAGGTAAAGCAGATAATTTTATAACGTACTTAAAGATGCAAAAGAAGTAGACGGCGAAACTTACGCTTGTGCACTCGATTTGCACTTAGACTAAGACAAGTAGATTTGCTACATGAAACTGCGATCAGCGGTTATTTGCAGGAATATAAAAATAAAGAAAGCTTTAATAGAAATATGGCTGAGAAATCTACCGCTTCTTTCTGCATTCGAAGTAGAAGAATGTTTTTGAAGATTTGATAAGTGAAAAATATTTTCCCGACAATATGGGCCTTAAATTAGTATTATTATAACCACAAATGTGTGTGAATCATTACATTCAAAATTTAAAAGTGAAAATTTATCGTCTCATCCAAATATTTATTCATTTTTGAAAGTTTTATTAGATGCAAATAGATGCCTACATTGAGTTAAATTTTATAAAGAGGAATTGTAGGAGATGTCTGAAATTAGTGATTTTAAAATTCCCGGGCATTAATTAGCATAGCCTTCTTCTGGTTCAAGCTTTTTCTGTTAGCGCTGTTAGCCCTTTTCTGATGAGATTCAATCGAGCACAGTTGCCAGATTATGTGATATTTTTTTAAATATGTAAAAACCATACACACAATTGTATAACTATTATTAGTATTCATGCATAAATTAAAATTAAATATCTTTTTGACCTTGTTTAAACTGCGCAATCGAACAAAAGAATAACACCACCTTAATATGGGTATTATTGCTATTTTATTAGAATTATAATAGGTTTTTTTTCAAATTGAACTTTTAGTAAATAATTATCTCTACATACAGACGAATAAATAAAAAATGAAGCAGTCAGGTTTAAATATTTTAAAGCTTTTCAAAAATCAGTAAACTCCGTCTGATTTTTTCTAAAGAAATATATATTTTTTTGTTCGGCTTTTAATTACATTTTTTTTTTCTGTTTTGTTTTTTTTTGTAAATGTAGGTAATTACCGGATTGCAATTCCTTCCCTATGGTGTAATTGAGAAGTATTTGTTTACTATAATCTATTATTTCATTTGGCTAAAACGTTTTCTTAATATAAAAAAATTATTCATGTGCTACCATTCTATTATGTTATTATTTTTCCATGACTAATGGTTTTTATATTCTCTTCCATCTTCTTATTGAGCCTACGCTCCTCGTAGACGTTCGATATATATAACAACTATAATAATATCAAATACATATTTTAAACAAATCTTTAGATGGCGGGTCTTTCGAGCCGTAGATAAATTAAATAATTCTTAGACGGTACTGGTAGCGACATCTAAGCAGATAAAACGTTCAAGCCCGTTACGACTACCCCTTTAAACGTCCAGGTATACCGAGCGCAGTTTAAGTATTTATTCAAGGACCTACACAGGTATAATAAAATGTTGGTTTTTGGATTAGAGATTTATTGAGCATGTGAGCGCAATTCAGTTGCACTCTTTACACTCTCTTCATACATTTCATGTTCAACGTATCTTTGTTAAATATACCAGTGCAGGATTTATGTTATTTTAGACATTTAATAGTTAATACTTTCAGAATTTATATTGTAAAAACAAGAAAAATTAGTTGTTACGCATACCAGGAAAAAAAATACGTAAATATAATTATTTCTACAGAAAACTTGATGATAGTTATTTTTCTATCATAAAAAACTGTTAAATAAACATAACGGGCTGTACACATTGGACGGGTATATAAATATTAAAACAATATTACAACTTTAAATATATCCACCTGGAAAATTTGCTTTAATAGAAAGAACCCACACTAACGTGAATTATTTCACTAAGTAGTATTCTGCATATTACAAGAAAACATGTTTTAGCGATGATGCTTCGTATGTCAAAAATGTGCCAAAAGAACCAATGGCAACTAGAAGACCAATTATGCTATACAAAATAGATAATATCGCAAAAACTATGAAATGTATTTCAAAAGAACACCTGCTCTTTTTGAAAAAAATAATAATATAACCATAATTATGTTAAAATAATCCTGAAGCAGAGGAATAAAACTTATTTTATTACAATAATAATAATTATTCATATTTATAATCTGAAATTTCATTTTCATTTTATTCGAATGTATCTACTTGAATTTACTTCCAAATAAATAAATTTAGTATTCTAAAGACGTTTTTTTTCTTATTGTTTTACTTCTCCGGTATACTTGTTGATCTTAGCATAAAATTCAAAATGAATATTCGTTACAAGTACATCAATAACGACATAAAAGCTGTGATATCATTCCATTTATCAGAGAATTCTCTAGTTTTCAATAAGGAATGAATTCGCGAAGGAATTTCGCTAGGAAAATAATCAGATTGGAAATAATCGGAACAGTGAACATTAATAAAACTGGAGATCCTGGCAAGATTTGGTTTTAATTTTGCCCCGATATTACAATTTTAAGACCGATAAAATTAAGTTAGGCAGACAACTCATGAAATTGTTTTGAAATTAACTTTTGAATTATTCAGAATTCTCCGAGGATCGACTTTTTGAATGGTTGATTTTGGAATTCTTTGCGAGGAACAAAATTTATATGCCGCGTATTTAAATTAGGTCTTTCGTTGCGAACTTAGATGTTTATGAGGGAAATGGGGACTCTGTTCTTCTTCGAACGGGGGTTATTTAGCATATATTTGTTTAAAAGTTACAAATTTGTTTTCTTAACTTTTCAAACAAACAAATGTCTGCGGAATTTTGGAATCCGGTCAATGTGAAATTCTCCATTATTTGCTTAAGTTCAATTTTTTCTCCTGCCGAACGGCTTGCTTTGTTTTTATTTGCCTTCAACTTAAATTAATATTAAAGTGTTTCGAACTTTCCCTAAGTAAGTGTCAGTTTTCTCTTTTCTGTTATCTGGACGTTGTTGCATTTATACTTTCAGTTCTATTTATTATTATTATTTTCTGCGCTCTGAACGTCTTCAAATTTCAAAAGAGCATTCATCATCGTCGTCAATGAAATAAGGAACTTGTCTACCAGAAGTTTCGAGTTTATAATTAACTCTTCGCTTCTATATAAAACAATTCCATATTTATGAATTAATGATCAAAGTTTGAGCACCGCGGTGTGACTGTAAATATTGACGCATCATAATTGAATACTATAAAACACAAATTTGTGAATCAGGCTTCTCTCGACGTGCCATTATTTCGGTGATGATTGATGAAAGAAAATGAGTAGCTGAAAAAAATTAGGAAAACGTTATTGATGGCATGGATAGAAAAGAAAAAAGACTGTCATTGTTTTATGAAAAATATGCCAGAGCTAATTTACAGCTAGACTTTATTAAACCTATTTAATTTTGAAAAAATACATTTATATACAAAGTTCCTAATTTGGGTGCCAAACTTATATCAATGATTGCTCTCATAATATAACAAATATGTTGCCTTATACCTTTTATTACAAAAACTGATGCACGTCGTAGAGCAAGTGATTAAATTTTCTACGCGACAACCGTACAGCGTTGATTAATCGTCACAAAAGTAGAGAAAATCGAAAGAATAATAGAAAAATGTAAGGTTGTGTTTCATTGTTATAGTTTAAATGTTTGTAAATAAAAGTTTATTCGAATTTCGAATGTTTGCTCGTTTCATTAATCTTCTCCGTGGTATGTTTTTTTTTATCAAAAAACTTACATTTCCTAATAATTTCCATAATGAAATACATGGTATAAATCACATTGTATTGGTATCTAGTGTTTGTGTATCAATAATTGTCTTTTTGTTAGAATGGTATTTTGGAAGTGTTTTTATTTCATTATTTTTGATTTCCTTGTAAAATAGCAATGACAGTTGAAATATCTAACCTCAGTCCATTATTGACAATATAAATTTCGAAGTGACAGCAACACGATCGTAACCAGTGTGTCTAACAGTACAATGTTAGTTTAACACTGATTTCATCGGCGTAGATATTTTCAGGATTACTTATTGTAAAGTATGGATTAGTGAATAGTAAATTTAATAGTAATTTTGTTTATAAAGTTTGTAAAAGATATGTGTAAGTCAAGTATTATTAAAATAGTTATATAAATGTATAGAAATAATCATTTCTATTTTTTCGACTTTGTAAATTGGGAAAATATAAAATACCTGTACGAAAATAAAGCAAAATGGTAAAAACATTGTAAAATTAAAAGACTATGCTATATATAAAATAATGCATGTGGAAACAATATGAAAGAGACTCTCTTATTGTAAAGAAATGGAACAAACAGTATTGGAAATTAAATGTTATTGAGAGATGCAAATAATAGGAAGATTCAGAAAACAGAAGTAGTTAATCGAAAATGGAATTTACAATAAAATCATAATTAAAAAACAGATGGATATATATAAAATTTATCTGAATGAGACCAGGCAAAGGAAACGCTAAAATAAGTCTAATACCCGGTATAGGAAGATAAACGTATAACGATGGTTTTTCGACTACATCTTTATAAACAGGAACTCTATAGGAACGATTTTAATTGCTTTAGTTTTTTCTAAATAAATAATCGCATGAGCAATTATATAATTAAAAAGGTAATGAAGATATTATTCATAATTAATATGCAGGTGATAAAGATAAAAGTAATATAATTTTATTTGGTTTGAAAATGTATGCAAATTTAATGCAGTGAGTATAACATTTTTGGAACTAATATTCACACCTGTAAACTATCATAGCTCTGTTTTAGTTGTACTGTAAATCTTGTTCTGTATTATTAATTCACGTACAAATTCCTGTTTGTTAATTCCATACCTGTAGTAAAGCACTATCGTGGTTACTATTTGGATGGGTAACTTTCCATTGAAACCGCGTACAGTAACATTCACATATCCCAACCTCTTTTTCAAAAGGTTTAAAAAAATGATTATTTGGCATGTACCTTCTTTATTACTGAATCGTAAACATAAAAAAATAAAAAGTTTTCATTAATAAGCAGAATTTGAAATTGCCTTTTTATTTTTCAAATTTGAAAGCAGCATTTTTCGAGACTACTTACAATTTTTTTTCTGCGGAATAACTTTAACAAACTAATTTTTTTCATCGAAACTTCAAAGTAAAAGATAGAAATCGGCAGCGATGAAGGAAAATATTTTTATGACGAAATAACAGATCCATGAACACAGCTAGAGGGTTATTACATTTCTTAGAAATAATTTCCAAAGGCTTCACACCGAAATAAATATTCGAAAGGTGTAGAAATTGAAAGACTCAAGGCTCAGATGAAATAAGAAATAATATAAAACAGTCGGTAAAATGGAAAATAAATATTCTCCGAGAGAAAAGTTCGCTCTGAGTTATCTAGCAGAATTATTTTTAATGTGATTTGAAGATCTTTGTGAGTTATTGCGATATTGTTTTTAAGCAAGAAAATAAGCTCAGATATTGTGAAAATGCTAATGAAGTGAGCCTTCTTTATTTTATTTGTTAAAACTAAGGCCAATTACATATCCTTCTAGGTCCGGATTTATTACACACACATACATCTCCATCCACCTTTTTGTAACATAATTTTCTACCAAAAGTGAAGAATAAAACAAATTGAATAATTTTAGTTTAGGTTAACCAACTAAATACATATGATGTTTTAAAGAGATTGGGGTGCTTTTTTTCGCACACTGTGATACATTTTCAAGTAAAACGTTCTTTTTTAAACAGAAAAGGTGTAAAGTCCCAATGAAACATTATAACCCAATACTTTCATGCAAAAGGCAGTGACTAATTTTTTATTACCCCGTTTAAGATATTTTTTTGTTTTTTAATATCGGGTATATCAAGATAGGGCTTTGTAAAGAATTTATAACCTTATTCCATATGCACATTAGTTATGATTGAGGTTAAAGGTTCAATAAAAGATCTTTAAGGATTTTAGAATGTTCCTTCATTTCCTCGCTGTTAATGTAATTTACTGCTTTTGTAACAATCTAGAGAGTTGTTGCGAAAAGTTTCGGCTTCAATAATTGCGATAAATTTTCGGGGCTGTCGGTCGACGCGAAGCCCGAATTTGTATTTTTTTACTTCGGAATTTTATTTCATTATTTTGGGTTATTAAGGTTAACGTGAACGAGAGAGCTCAACAAGCAAAAAATACGGTCTCGTGTTGCCTCTTAATCACAATTATACAATTAGGCTTTTCGCCCCAAGTTATCCAACACATGATACTCGGTTAAAAGCATTATCAATGGAATTTAAGGGCATTTTCTCTGCCTATAGCACACGGTTTTCGTTTGGTTTCGGTTTAGTTTCCCGATGCTAATGAAAAATACATTAGCAATACATTAAAGAGAAAAAAAGTTTAACACACATTTTGAGTTGTGTTTAAATAGTATCGACCTCAATTTGAAAATAGATAAAATATTGCTATAGCACCTGATGTAGAATAAGGGACATTAAGGTTTGATAAATTTATTTTATACAATCATTTTTCAATTAAAGTGACAAAGCATTAATTTATCCGAATTAGTTAAAATGAATCTATATAAAAATCCGGTCGAGTTTTAACCGTGCGTTCTATCTAAGAGAATATAAAATTCTCTCTAATAATGTCTATGTATATCATAAATAAGAAGTGCGGCAATAAACAAATCGGCTTTATGATCTAACGCTTTATGGAAAAAAATAGACAATCGAAATGTTATGTTTGAAGCAGTACTGCAGGTCATCTTGTGTTATTCTTTTCAAAAGTTATGTCGTTTTTGCTTTCGCAGCATCACCGGACTCGAACCTCATCTCCTTTAAGCGCACACTTGACTTACGGGAAGATAACAAATCCCACGGTGCTAGGTCTGCAGAGTACAGTGGATGTTCCATTACTGGAATGTTATTTTTCGCCAAATATTTCTTTGCAGAAATAGAAGAAAAATGGAAAGAACTGATTAACAACAATAACTATGAGGGCAGAAGAAGTACTAGGAAAAAAAACAAATAAACATACAGAGTGATATGACCAAGAAATGTGATGACATACGCATACACTAAAATAAAATGGTTAGATACAAAATCCGAACAAGACACAAATGAATACGGTATAATAAGAAATCAAACGAATGCCTTATTTAAACGGAAGAAGAATTACTGTATCAATAAAAAGCTAGAAGATCTGGAAGAAGTCAGACGCACTTATAAACTAATGTAATACAAGAGGTATTAAAAAGGAAACTGGTATAATTAAACATGAAACAACAAAGGTTGGAAAAATATGGAAGGAACACTACGAATCAATCTTGTATAGACGCAGAAGATAACGACTTATTGCTAATACATAGGAAAACAACATAAAATTTCCCTCGATAGAAGAACTACAAAGAGAAATAAGAAGAACGGATAACTGTAAAGCAACTGGTGAAGACTTAGTACTTATTGAACGCGTTAAATATGCAAGAGATTATACTACATGAAGATATATGTATATATATAAAATTATACAGCAAATTTAAACTGAATAAAAGATGGTGAATAGAATATAGGAATTATAGCACCAATACATAAAAATGGTGACATAAAGCCCTACTAATGAAATTTTCGCAAATCTTGTTAACCACCAGAAGATCTAGACCCCGAAAATCAACAATAACATACAGTGGAACAAATAACCCAAAAGTACAGAGATTTACAAGAAGCTGAGGATTTACAAGAAGCTGAGATATTTATTGGACATGTTATTGAAGGACTCTAAAGCGAAGGTACAATTTAAAAGAACTTATAGTAAAAAAATGAGTTAAACAAGGCGACACATTCTCTCCAACCTCAGTTAATTTATAAGAACAGTAAAAAAATAGGTAAAGAAGCCTAGGAATGAAACAATACGTTAATCAAGTCAAAAGCAAATAAAAGAAATAATTTTGAAAGTCAACTATACTTGTGGCGGAAACAAACCACTCTTAAAAATAAAACAATAAATAAAACAACAGAAATAAAAATATATAAGACTATAAATCGACCAACCACATTGTACCTAATAGACAACCACAATGGATAAGAAAGAAGAAATGGACCTCAAAATATTAGAAAGAATGATCATGAGACCACAGAAAAACATAAAAATTAAACAGGGTCTAAATGCAGAAACTGTTGTTAAAACACATTAAAACTATGTCTTTAGAATAGACAGACCATATAATGAGAAGAATACCAACAGAAATGATAAAAAGAATAACAAATTGAACACTTATGGTATCTAGAAGTAGAGGAAGACCGATATAGACGACGTAGAGTAAGTCACAATATCAATGGAAATTGAGTAATGGAAGATTAAATACAGAAAAGGAATGGAAACATATTACTATCGCAGCTAAATACATCCACATCAGATAAAAGAAGAGTTATTTACTTAAAAAAAAATATGAATAAATTGACGTTACGCGTATACCATAATTTTTAAGGATTGAAGGGCAATAATGATGATAATGATGGTGGTGGTGATGGTGATGATGATGGTGATGATGATGGTGACCTCTTCACAGTTAGCGACTTATGTGCATGTGTCCATGAGGCATTTTTTCAGAAGTCTGGTCTTCTTCATCGCACATGTTTACGGAGAGTTTTCAAAACATTTTTATCATAAACCTGACTGATAGTGAAACTTTCAGACAGCCAATAAATGCAGATGAACAGTAATAAAATCCACCTGGTTTCTTTATTACCACATCTCGTATATATTTGAGTATTTAATGACAACTTATTCATTTACATATTCATTAAATTAGTAACGAATTATATTTCATCATTATTTTTCAAAATAGAACAGTTACTTATAGTTAATATTATCGGACCTATATTGATCTCGTATAAAAGTCGTTTTCGATCAAACCACTGTTCACTAATCAAATCCTTTATATCACTGCCTATAACCTTCTTTTAATATGAATTTTAATCAGCTTAAATGAACTATTTTATATAGCGTTAAAGTCAGGATAATAAGACGGTAATAATCTTTATACTTGTGGCCATATTTGTCGTTTCATGTATCGTAATAGTCAAGTTGTAATATTAAAATGGAAGTTATGCATCGATCACACACTATTCTTTTCAGAGTAATAAACGCGTCGCTTCGTCGGTCACGAGAACAACATATTTTTTGATTAAAACGCAGATAATAATTAATAGTGCCCATTTTTCTTTCTTGGTAGAATTTATGTTGTAAATGAATTAGTTATGGGGCGTTTTAATTGAAAAAAGAAATTGAGATTTAAATATAAAGTTCAATTTTATTAATAGAAGTTAGAAAAAAAATTGGGCGCGAATCAAAATGAGTAAAAAAATTCAAAACAAGATAATAAAAATTAACTCTAAATGCACACATAAATAAACATATATCTAGAGGGTTTCAATTTTTAGATCAAATTTGAGGTTAGGTACAATTTATGAAAATAATAACATGTAATAATTGCCGAGAATACATTCTTCACTCTTCTACATCCCCTTTAATCGACCATTATAAATATATGCATTATTGCAAACTGAAAATTTTAATTTAATTTTTATTTTCCTCCTCTTAAGATTTCAGTTCTAGTTTTACTTTCGGACTATAGTTGTATGTTTCAAGTTTCAACGTTTAGTTTCTGGTTTCAATTTTGAGTTGAAGTTTCTACCAAATTTCGGAGATTAGAAAAATTATGAACTAGTTTTGACCCTGATATCAGTTGTTGAACTACTTATAATCCAGAGGGGATAGCAGTGAATACCTTTGTATGTTTAATAAGATCTTGCTAAGAATTTCTTAGAATACAACATCCAGCTACTGAGTTTTTTACCTTAAAGGAAACTAGAATTTGTCAGAAGTACGAATTGGATTCCGAATGGAACATTGTATTTACATAGATTTTGGTCATTGAAGTAGGAAATATTTGTTTGGTTTTCTTCCTCATGGTTGTGAAGAAACTCCTAAACTTTCCATCACTTAATTTCACATTACTGACTGAAAATAAAACTCTACGCCTTGAAAAATTTATAGTAGAATTTAATTTTTCAAACTTAATAATAACTTCAATACAGCTCTATACAAAAAGTGTTCTAAAAGTTATTCAGAATCAACAAAAAATTACATAAATTACCCGGTATAATTCCTTTGAATTTTCCAAACATTCCTAATTTATTTTGCAGGAATAGTTGACTACATTGGTTTGTCATTTGTCATTAAAAACTTTTCTTTTCTTTAAGTGACAATGTCAATAATATCAACTAATTCGTGATTTTCCAAAACATTTTTGGTAATTTTGGCAGAACAGCCGATCTAGCATAACACATATTTTTTCTTGTCCTTAAAATATCTGTAGTTACCACCGATTCACATTCAATAGCTTGGATTGAGAATTTTTATGTTTTTTCGATCAATTTTTAATAACTATTTATTTTGCTGAATTGTTTCTTCTTGCAATTCTAGTTCGCTATGGTATTCTAACACTGATTCCACTATCACGGTATTTTTTTTAGTGGCAATTCTATCAAATGTTCTGTAGTTTCTTCTGATACACTTGCATCTTTTAAAATGTAGTAAACTCTTATTGAATGTAAATTTTCAATTTTCGATAACTATCATCGGCTTGACTTTTTCGCTTAATACCTCAAACACATCTACTTTGAAGAACCTTTAATAAGAGAATTCTTCAAAGGAATGAGATGAGTTACGGGAAATATATTTATTTGTATAGAAAAAGCCTTTTAAGGGAGCATCTGCTAAATTTCCGATCTCCTTATTGACTATATGCTTAAATTTTCTAGAAAATAGTATTTATATATTCGAACCCGATATAAAATTTTGTAATTTGTCAAAAGGTTACAAACTAGGGCAATTTATTAGATTTTTGATAGTGATTATGTTAATTATAACTACATTAAAAATATTATCGATGAATCTCTTTTTCACTAAAATTAAACTAATACCTCTAAGCTGAGTTTTAAATATTTTAACCCTTAAGTTGTTTGTTTTTCTATTAAATTATTATTATTATTTCAACTTTTTGCTTTACCGTCAAGTATGACGTTTAATTTCATAACCAACTTTTGAATTTTAGATTATTTTAAATATTGCAACTGTAAGTAATATGCGTTTTTAATTATTCGAGATTTTTGTTGAAAACGACAAAAATTTTTGAAAAATAACAAGAGTAAGAAATGTAATATTTTGTAATTAAATTCTACATAAAATAAAATAATAATTTTTTGGGTCCGCAAGCAGGTTAAAAAATTCTATCAAATTTTAATGGCACATCATCCCTTATCAACCCTTTAAAATGATATAATTGAACTAACTTACTGTCAATTAATGCTCTTGGTACACTCATAACGTGTACCATATTTGGTTTTTTGAAACTCAAGTATAACTGAGATATTGATTTTTATCGAAATTTGAAACCCCATTTTTCAGGCCAATAACTTCTCAAGGGTGCTGCTTAGTCGAAATGTATCCGAGAACCGAGAATTACAATTATTAAAAAATATATACACATTTATAACTGACTTACACTGACTTATACATATCTATTATTAACTTTATGGACAAAATATTATAAATTTACTATTAACTAACCCATACCTTATATTAAATAATTCTGAAAGTATGTACGCCCGTAAAACCCGTGTTAAACTATCACTATCACATTATCATTAATTTATTGGGGTTACACATATTAAACAAAGTTGGTTGGGACCAAATAGATTACAAAAACAATTGCTGGAGGAAAGAAAAAGAAAGGAGACCCAACAGAAAATGGTTAGAAGCACTAACAGCAGATTTAAGGAAAGTGGAGTCCAAAACTGGAAAACCAATACAGAGATCAGAGAGGAATGGAAAAAGATACTTAAAAAGAAAAAGTTAGAAATTAAGTCTACTAGAATGCAAGGGCCTAGGGGGCCTGCAACGCTGTTTATATAATGACATGGTATAATTGTCTACAAAAACGGTTCATACGAAAAGACAATTATTGATACACAAAAACTGAATAGCAATTCATTTCGAAATGTGATTTATACCGTGAAACAAACTGACAATCTGATGTAATTAAAGTAATTTTATTTGTGTACTTAATATACATAAATATTTACATGTAGGATACATGTTATTTTGTCATCATTACGGCAAACATTGCACAAAAAACATTAATTCAATGATTGTAGTACTTCTTTATGGAAATTAATAAGAAACGATTCGTTTTTGTTTAGAAAATTTAAACACGACAATGATACATAACCTTACATGTTTCTACTATTCTCGCGATTTTTTTACATTTGTGTCGATTAGACAAAGTTTTATTGTTGTGCTTGTAGAAAATTTAAACAGATGTTCTATGACATGCATCCATTGCTCTAATAGGAAGTATATATTATCAGAATTTGAGACATTCAATGATAATATAGAATGTGTACTCTTAACCTTTTATTTTTGTAACAAACTCAGGCACCTTCTAAACCCATAATCATTTGTTAAATTGTTCCTTGTAAGAGTTATTCCGGATCCCAAAACAATATTCGTTTCATAAAGATGGCCACTTTCGAGGAAGGTGCGGATTCAGATTTCGAGCGTTCCAATAAATGGTTCCTCGAAGTGTCCACGAATAACCATATTTCTGCTCAGGGGTTGCGAAAGTGAAAGATATTTCAAAAGATTTCGCAACATTTCCATACATTTATACACGTCCTGGTCGGCGACGAAGTGTAAAATTATATCTACACTAAATCATCGAGGATTACGGCTTCGCCTTACTCATGCATCTGCTTTATTCTTATTTTGTATTACACTCAACTTCGCATTAATCTCTGAGACATTCGCGCAATGTTAAGTGGTGCTCACTAAAGGGCTCTTTTCGAGTATTTTATATTCTTTGAAAAATAGGATTTCACATTGAGTTTTCATAAATTTTAGTATTAAGATTAACTCGAATATTTTAAGTTACTTATTTTTACTTTCATTTTAAATCAGCGGGTAAAACTGTGTTCTATGTTGTTTTGTATAAAATAATGAGCCGTATATGTTAATTGATTTATTAACATATGCATGGCTTGACAGTTACATGGTTGCCTCTAACAACACTCTAAAGTGGCCGAAGGATGATATCAAACAAACCGAATATTTTTGTCACTCACTGTTTAAAATTAACTTACACAAGTAAATCAGTATTTAATTCTCTTTGTTTTACCCTGTATACTTTCGACAACGTTCGATATTCCACAGTCAAAACTCTCAGGATTCGCCCTTCCTGACATCACTTTCAACCAATTAGAATGATTCGCTTCCTCTCGAATTTCGCGATCGACTCCAGTTTAAGCTCGCTAAATCAGTTGCACCAAAGATATCGAAGAGTACACACACACTCTCGCTAAGTTAGTTGTGTCAGTACCCTTAAGAGTATATACACACACTCTCGTTAAGTTAGTTGTGCTCAGTACCCTGAAGAGTATACACACACACTCTCGCTAAGTTAGCTGTACGCATACACTGTCGCTAAGTTAGTTGTGCTCAGTACCCTGAAGAGTATACACATACACTCTCGCTAAGATAGTTGTGTCAGTACCCTGAAGACTATACACAGACACTCTCGCTAAGTTAGCTGTGCTCAGTACCCTGAAAAGTATACACACACACACACTCACACGAAGTTAGTTGTGTCAGTACCCTTAAAAGTATACACACACTCTCGCTAAGTTAGTTGTGCTCACTACCCTGAAGAGTATACACATACACTCTCGCTAAGATAGTTGTGACAGTACCCTGAAGACTATACACACACACTCTCGCTAAGTTAGCTGTACGCATACACTGTCGCTAAGTTAGTTGTGCTCAGTACCCTGAAGAGTATACACATACACTCTCGCTAAGATAGTTGTGTCAGTACCCTGAAGACTATACACAGACACTCTCGCTAAGTTAGCTGTGCTCAGTACCCTGAAAAGAATACACACACACACTCTCGCGAAGTTAGTTGTGTCAGTACCCTTAAAAGTATACACACACTCTCGCTAAGTTAGTTGTGCTCACTACCCTGAAGAGTATACACATACACTCTCGCTAAGATAGTTGTGACAGTACCCTGAAGACTATACACACACACTCTCGCTAAGTTAGCTGTACGCATACACTGTCGCTAAGTTAGTTGTGCTCAGTACCCTGAAGAGTATACACATACACTTTCGCTAAGATAGTTGTGTCAGTACCCTGAAGACTATACACAGACACTCTCGCTAAGTTAGCTGTGCTCAGTACCCTGAAAAGTATACACACACACACACTCACACGAAGTTAGTTGTGTCAGTACCCTTAAAAGTATACACACACTCTCGCTAAGTTAGTTGTGCTCAGTAGCCTGAAGAGTATACACACACACTCTCGCTAAGTTAGCTGTAGTCAATATCCTGAAGAGTATACACACTGTCGCTAAGTTAGTTGTTCCTAATCACAAACACATACTGAAGTCTTGAGCCACACACACAATGTTAGTTTACCTTCCACTTTCATTGTCATACCTTCTACCTTATTTTCTTTAAGGTTTTATGAAATTATTTGTGATGTATGACCCAATCTGAAGAAATTATTTTAAATTTCAAATTTTATTTTCTGGTCTTTATAAAATTTCAAGCAACGAAAATAAGAAGAGAATGTTTAATTTAAGATTTAATGGTCTGATCATAAATATATTCGTTTAAATACGAATTTATTTGGCAGTCAAGTCGTAAAAAACCAAAAAGGACTCTACTTGTTTTCTTTATCTCCGAGAAGTGCTTTTTATTCCGATTTCTCTAACTTATATTTCAAAATTTTATTCGTTCTGGCTCATAAAAGTGCACCACTAAATTTTCTTTCAATAAATAACATCGACATTGCCATTTCCATTCCATTGACAAAAACAATTAAAAGGGAATTTTATTATTAGAGGTATTAAATTCCAGGAACACGAAATGAAATACAGTACAGTGAAAAAAAGCTAACATGAACTAAGTGCGCCCTAAATTTTGACTGAACACTATTAAAACTCAGTGGAACAGCTTTTTTTTGAAAGATGAGACCGGGCACAATTCGGAAATAAATACGGACTGAAACTGAAATAATCCCCGGCCAGTGCACAATTTTAATTTTCACAACACTTTGATTTACAATGCTGTAAGGCAGGGTCGTAAAAATTTTATACATGCTTGAAAAGTTTACCAGATGAGTTGTTCACACCCGTAAGCGACATATAGCAGGTTTACCTCCAAAAAACATACATTGCACGGTTTAATTTCTCCATACTGACAGTTTTATACGTTAGAAAGAAAAAAAAATCAATCCCCACTTAAAATGATTGGTTGGAAAACTAGTTGGGAAAAACGAGCTTGATGTAATGCGGTGTGTTTTTACCGGACTTAAGAATACGTTTAAGGTAGTTCCATATTTTTTAAATCAATTTTTGTAGGCTAAGAATAACATTTATTTAAATAGTTTCAAAATTTTTGACCGCTTGGGATCCGGAATTAACAACAAAATTAGTTTTTGGTTTACACTGTTAGCTATACTACACATTGTTCAAATTATGGAGTTTAGCCAATATGGCTAAACTGGATGGATTATCTAATTTGATAATTGTTTTATCACCGCGATTCCACTAATCACTTTTCTCGTTCTGACTGATTTTTAGAAGTAACCACTTCTATTTGTTCAAAATCCTTTGGCGCTACAATAAACCGTTTGTAGAAGCACATATAAAATTAAAGATTACCTAATTCTTTGCTCTGTGTCGCCAAAATTTGCGAGAGCATAATATATACAAAGGCAACTACAGAAAATTAAATTAAAAGCCTGTCGTCCTGCCTTTATATTAAGGACAGAGGATAAAATCTTTTGAGCAAAATGTCAGAAACTTTTCATTTGTATTTAAGTCAATGTAGGAAACCAGGGGCGAAGACTTAAATTTAGCACTCAAAAAGATATATGCAAACTAAGTAGGTATTTCAGAGAATAGTTTTTGTTAAAAAATAATAAAAAACTCAATTCTTTATTTATCTTCTAATGATTTATTTAGATTACCATATATTAGGAACCACATTTTTCATCGCTTGAAGCAGATAAATCACAATTTTACTTCGCCGCATCTACTGACTGGGAAAAGCACTGTGGAAATTCTTTGCAACGTTCGCTTTTTATTTTAAGATTTTCTTATAATACTCAATCTGAGTTATTACCGCCGTAAAAACATTCCATTTATCTGTAAATTGTTTTAGAGCTAATATTTTGAAATCCCCTCGTCTGCGCCACTTGGCACCGAGAAAACTCAAAGTAATTACCAGAGGATGACATAGAAAATGTACAAAAGAAGTAAAGGATTTGCACTGAAGGGAAAATATAGACGCCGGGGTCGGATGAGTATGCGTCAGATACTGTTGAAAAGGAAAATGATAGGATTTCTGTGCCTTCAAGTGAAATCACCGTGTCAAAATCCTTCTGTTATCCTTCAGACAGGCTACCATTAAACTTAAAATGTTTTATTCAGATTGCAAAAGGCTACACATAATGGTGAACTCGTTGTTAAATGTTAAAATTGGCGTTATTTAAAATTTAAAAACCATAATTTTAGCACTCTAAAATCATTTAGCTCTCAAAGAATTTCTCTCATAGTTCTAAATCAAGCCATTTGCTTAAATCAAGCAATGTGCGATGTTTAAGGTTGCACTTCCTCAAACTGTTCCTCCATTTGCGCTCTAAAATTAATTTGGCCATTCAGGCGTGTATCAGTGCTACTAATTCCTGTAAACATATTAAAACCTTCTGGGATGGAATCTCCATGCATTAGGAGCGAAAACTGAGAACATAACTCACGCCTACAAATTATAAACTTAGCGTTTGGATAAAAGCTAATTATTCGATCCACAGCACGAACAACTGGCAAAACAGACAATGAAGATATAACTTATGTAGCAGTTCGGTTCGGGGGTGGAGGAGTAAGAGAGAAAGAAACAAAACGGAAATGGGGAGCTCGAACAAATCCGTTTAGTTCGGCAATTAATAACCGACAAAACGTGAATCTGTTTCCTATTTTGATAACGCTAAGTGAACAATTGTAGGGTGTGTATGAGAAAAGTTTGTTCTGCGATAAAGGCTGTCTTCCAACTTCATATCAAATGGACTATAACTATGATTTATGCTCTACCAACGGTTATTCAGACCAATTTTGATTTACTTTACTATATAATGCACTTAATCTAGAAGAAACAAGTTGTATAAGAGGTGAAATTTAAAAAAAAATCTACAGGATCTTACGAAAATCATGAAATATATTTACTTTTATTAGAGTTGGAAGCAAAAGCCAATCTGTAGGAAATTAGACACCAGGTTAAGTTTTAATGGAAAAGTTTCACTGCTTTAGGAATTTAGGAATCACAGATAATGAACGCGCTGATAGGTTAACAAGTGGATAGCGAAATTTATGGGTTTTAACCTATAATAAAGTTAAGCAAGGAGCAAATCGCATAACTGCTTAAACTTAACTTAAATATAGACCTGAAGAAATACTACGTATAGTTCACACTATAGAGGGTAAATAGTCTGCAAAAACCAATCATAACATTTTTTTACAAGGGGAACAGCAGCAATTTTTTTAATATGGGAAGCTATTTCGGCACATATGAGATCTAAGACTATTTTGCTTTAATTACAGACAGGGTGTTAAAAAAAAGATCGCATTATGGATCAAAAAAAGGCAAAACGTCTTAATAAACACGGGTCTGCAAATTGGCGGTTACAGAGATACAGAGAGTTATTTATTTTCGAACATTTTGCGTTTACACATTATTTTTATTATTTATAAACGATATAAACTTATTAACATAATCAAAAGAAAAAATGTTAGCAAAGATATACAAACTGCCCTCCTTACATTTCCAAACAGGCATAACATCTCTGCCGGAAGGATATTCGAACTCTTTCTAAAACTCCTACATTAGCTCGGATTTGGTGACATTCTTGATTAATTCGTTGTTGCGGCACTTCAAGGCTATTTACACGAATAGCGTACACTAAACTTTTTAAATATCCCCAAAACAATAAATGAAGGGGGTTTAAATCAGGTGATCTTGCAGGCCATGATACAGGCTTGTCTTTTACTATCCATCGACGTGGAAACGATTTTGTTTATAGGTTTCTATCGTTTGTTTGTACTTTATAAAAATAATGTATAAATACAAAAAATGCTTCAAAAATAAATAACTCTCTGTATCTCCGAAACCGTCAATTTCCGGGCCCATGTTTATCAAGACTTTTTGAGTTACCTTAATCTATACTATACCCTGTTCAAATATTCGATCTTTTTTTAACACCCTGTATAGTATAGAAAGTATATTTTTCAAGTTACATATTTTTCTTCTTTGGAAAGGGAAGAGGGAAACGGCTGTTGTACTGGAAATAGTCTCTTATAGCATAATTTTAAAATATTTGTTTTAAATGATGGTTGATCATATATTTTTAACATGGTTACTATTTTATAACTACAAAATTTACAATTTTTATTAAGTACCGAGATAAAATATAGGGCGATTCGTATAAGAACCGACAGAGAGCATGGCCATGTAGGGGAACTTAAAATTTAGTGATTTAATACAACTTAATTATATATTAAGGCATTAGAGATAGATGCACATTAATTAGAAACAATCAGCAATCATTGGATATATCTGACTTCAATTTTTGACGAAGAATAAATTTATGCCTGAGAGAAAACGTTGATCATTTTGAACAATTTCTACAATAATTGTATGTTATTTCTGTTGTTTAAGTTGTTTGTTTTACATACAAAATTAACGCACAAACATTTTCATTATTTCTTTTATTTTTTCAAAGATTTAAATCTGAGTTCCTAATTGAAATTGTAATTAAATTATTTTAAATAAGTTTTACAAACTTTGTCGTAAAAAAGTCTGAATAATTAACAGAACAAAACAATAATATCAAATGCCATGAAATCATTCTTAATGAAACGTTTTAAATAGAATTGAAATTGAATTGCAATCGGAATTTGAATTCAATAGCACCGAGGATCTCTTTTAGCTCTTATTATTGCTTCCATTCATTTAGGAATGCAATTGGTCAAGTTCTAAATCATTTCTGGTAAATAGTCATTTATCTGATAAGAACATTTTCTAAAAATACTCATATTTATGAATTAAAGGTAGTCATTGTTAATGCGTATTAAAAGGGTGAAAGTTTTCCCCAATTAATAGCTATTTGTTACGTTATGAGTATATTTTGCATTTACTTTTGTTAATTACGTTTTCAAAATAAATTATTAATACCGACCACACCAGTTTTATTAGTTTATCATCAAGATAAATTATCACAAACACTAGTTACCTCTTTAGCAACATGGGGTCTACCATTATCTTGTATAATAATAAAATTATTCCATAGAAATGAGACGAAAGTTCTTCTACGACATTTTTGCGTAAAAATGTATAGGTAGCAAACCCGTGCGAGAATCGAAACAAATTTCTCCTTAAAACATCATTGAACGAATAAAAAATGGGATTCTTGGAGAAATATTACAGGCAGCAAATCTCTTTCATAACGTTAGCTAGATTCGTTGATGTCTATCTGGTGAAATACTCTTATTTCGTCGGAAAACAAAACTCGCTTCTAGTCGTTAGTAGTCCAAATTATATGTTATATGACAAAACACAGTCTAGCATTCTAGATTCTTGGTTGGTGAGCAGTATTGCAT